>JANRFK010001234.1:74442887-74470687 GCA_030068395.1 Apalone spinifera
CTCTAGTTCCTCCATTTTGTTACCTAGGCTCCTTGCATTGGTGTACAAACATCTCATTTTTTGCTGTTTGGCCTCACTTTTGCTGACGGCCGTCTCCGTCCCAAGGAATACTTCCAACACAACACTGAACAGTGCACTGACACACAGATACCTTCCCACCAACAGCACAAGAAGAAGAACTCCACATGGACTCCTCCTGAGGGTTGAAATGACAGTCTGGACCTCTACATAGAATGCTTCCGCTGACATGCACAGGCAGAAATTGTGGAAAAACAGCATCGCTTGCCTAGTAACCTCAGTCGTACAGAGTGCAATGCCATCCACAGCCTCCGGAACAACTCTGACATTATAATCAAAGACGCTGACAAAGAAGGTGCTGTTGTCATTATGAACAGGCCTGACTGCCTAAAGGAGGCTGCCAGACAACTCTCCAATACCAAATTCTACAGGTCTCTTTCCTCAGATCCCACTAAGGAATTCACTAAGAAACTGCACCATCTGCTCAGGACACTCCCTACGTAAGCACAGGAACAAATCGACACATCCTTAAAGCCCTGACCAGGGTAGTTCTATCTATTACCCAAGATCCACAAACCTGGAAATCCCGGACGCCCCATCATCTCGGGCATTGGCATTCTCACTGAAGGATTGTCTGACTATGTGGACTCTCTACTCAGACCCTACGCCACCAGCACTCCCAGTTACCTCCATGATACTCCAACACTTCGGTTAGTCTATAAGGTGCCACAGGACTCCTTGCCACTTTTGCAGATTCAGACTAACACGGCTACCCCTCTGATACTTTGCTTAGTTTGTTTTCCACTGTGTTCTGTGTGAAATTCACTCACTGCATCAGTCTATGCACCTCTCAAGTCCATTTAAACCTTGTCCTGGACCACTGCACAGAGGTACATTTCACTCTCACAGCTTAATTTGAACTTACTGTGAGCTCTCTATCCTCTGGCTGGCACTTACAAGTTTTCAATTGCATTTTCTATAGAATTTTAATTGGTGTATATAGAGGCAGCTCTCTTCATCAGTGGAGGAACAGAAGGAACACATTTATCTATGCCTTTCTATTTATCTATGACCATTCTATCTACATATCATAATGTCTATTCTGTATGTGATGCTGTGTGTCATGCTGACTGTAGATTTCCCTAATGTTAGGCATCTGCTGTTTTAATTACATTCATGACCACAGCAGAAACACAAGTGTAATTTATATTTTCCTTACGTTGTAAGCAAAGGCTCCTCTGTAATCTTTTATAATCCTTTCCCTCTCCTGAGGTCCTGTATAAGTGAAGAAAGGGTGTCTATGTCATATTGGTACTTAAAATCCTCAATCTTTCATGTGAAACATGCATTATCTGGAGGTATCTTTCAAAATTGATCCATATCACGTCAGGGTTTTTTTGCTTCAAACCATATCTCTCAAGCAAGAAAGCACCATTATATTACTGACCATCTTAAATGCTCCTGAATGGTCTGAGGAAATGAATATAGATCTCTGCCCATTATCCATAGATAAACAGGAAATCATCTATCATCACCACCACCTAATACATATTATTAGGTAGCCTAATATTAATTAGGGAAGGATCTAGGATACTAGCTTTGAATAAATATTGTTGTATCTGGCTGTTCAGAAAATACTAAGCTAAGGGTGATTTTATACTTGATGGCAGTTAGCAAGGTCTGTAGCTTTCTTTAGGATTGTCCAGACGATAATGTATTTTAATCTGGGCAGTTGAACAATGGGTCTATCTGGATTGTGGTGAGTTGAGCAGCGTTCTCTTTGTCACACCTAGTCAACAGATCAGGTCCATGGTATGCCCTGTAATGTGAGTTTGAAAGAGTATAATTGTGAAAGTCCTAAATGAGTTAATGCTCCTGCTGATGGCTTCTTTCATCTTCTTCCTAATCTGAAAAAAACCTGCATTCTGGAAACAAGAAAAGAACAATCTCAGGGTCTGTTGTGAAATGGGATATGAGGACTAACAATTTAGGTTCTCCTAGTGTTTAGACAAACAATAGAGGAGGAGAAAGAGAATAAAAGCAGGGGCTGATGAAAATCATGTAACTTCAGGATGAACAGATATCTTTCTGAGTTCCTCTCCTATCTTGTGAGAGCCATCAGAAGCCAGAGTTGAGGAGATGTCTTCTTTCTTATCTATGTAAATGAGGTAGTAATAAGACATTGCCACAAGAACACTTGCAGCTAGAGGGGGTGAAGATGCCATCTACCAATATTCCTTGAGGCTATGTCTAGACTACACAGTTTTTCTGAGATACCGGAGGTATCCCGGAAAAACTGTTCCATGTCCAGGGAATGTGTTTGCTCGTCCGCTTTCTTTATGGAAGAGCAAATGCGCTCGTTCAGAAGCCCTTGTATTCCTCATTCCACAAGGAGTAAGGGGGCTTCCGAAAGAGGGGTGGTTTCCAACATTTGGCCCAGTCTAGATGGACCACATGTTAGAAAAGCCTCTTCCAACAAAAGAATCTGAAAAAGCAGCAGGGTAGACCTGGCCTGAGTTATGGAATATGTAGAAAAGACATATGGTTTTCGTCTAGACCCCTGCAGTCTAGGATAAAGAAGTGAAATTATAGATTCTCCTTTGTGTGCTGAAAAAAAAAAGATTACTACGAATTTCTTACAGAAATTGAAGAGTTTAGTGATAAAGCAGGTAGGCTCAGGTTATAGACCCTTTCCAGTAATGACTTCATTATATAAGAATGTATGTTATAATTGCCTCTTCAGGCAACCTGATTGTATTTTTTAGCTAGATGTTTTAGTTATTTGGTCAAACACATTAAATTATATGGTAATTTGCTAACATTACTGAAAGTTTCAGATATTTATTTTGATGATGGTTTGGCAGGACTGAAAGATATATTATATAGACACCTATATCTATATACCAATTAGTGGTGGTCAAAAAAGGTGACCATTTTTCATCTTTTTTTTTTGCCAAAATATCATATTTTTGAAAAATGTCAGTTCACTTTAAGACCAATGACATAGTTAAGAAATCAAGGTCACTGAACTAAAGAAAAAGAGAACTTAAATCATTGTCTGTACTTAGTCTGGTCCTGGTCTATTTCCATTTATAATCTCTGTTTATAGTTAATCCTGTCTCACTATTTATGTTATTCCTAAAACTACACACAGTCTATGGAAGGCTATATTTCCACAAGCATTCTTGAGTGTGAATATAAATATGTTTACGTTTTCTCCATGTGAAATTGCCTGATGCACAAACATAAGGCATAATTCAATGTTCAACTGTGAAAGGATGCTGCTGCCACTGCTGCAGGGGAAAATAAATGAACTGCAAATTATATGGCTGTTAATGAACAGAATGATGTTTTCAGAAACCTTCAGGGTGGGGAAATATCCCTTGAGAGAGTCTATTGAGCAGGATGTCAAATTGCAAAGAAGGAGGCAGACTGAGGCCTTAAGCCACAGTCTGTAGGAGCTGGTGTGAGAATGATTTATGCACTACTAGCAGTTCCTGGAGGCACTGGCATGAGGCTTCCAAAATATCTCTGGGAATGCTGGGAAAGAATCAGCTGTTATGACATCCATAAAGCCCCATACCTTGGTGACACCTCCACTTCTTGTGAGCTGGGAGAGGGTGGCATCTGGCTCCCATTTAGGTGCAAGATGGTGAGACAGCACCTAAATATTTAGATTTTTATTTATATTTTTGTAAATGCATCCATCAATGTGCCCAAATGTGCTGAGTGTAAGTTCATTGAAAAACAAATTAAGTCCACTCACTACCACATTGCTGACTTCCACAGAAACTCTTTTTTGGGTTTCCCATTACTGTGCCACTTAGGGTACATCTACACAGCAGGGCTAAACTCAAAATAAGTTATGCAGCTTGAACTACGCTAATTGTACAGCTTAAGTTGAAATAGCTTATTTCAAATTTGGGCACGTCTACACAGCACTTATTTTGAAATAGAGCACTCTTCCCCTGACTTCCCTTACTCCTCATACAGTGAGGTTTACAGAAGTCAGAGTAAGAAGCCCATTATTTTGAATTTATTTCACCTGTGGCTCCTTGTTTTATACTTAGATTGTAAGCTGTTTGTGGCAGAGAATGTTGTTTTTGCTCTGTGTTTGTAAAACAGTTCACCCAATGGGGCGCTTATCTCCTAATTGCTATAATAAAAATAACAAATAATTAATTATAGTGTGTTCTCTTTCTCTCTCTCTTTAGGTGGGGCCTGTTGTAAGAGAGAAAAGAGACAAATGAAGGGAGAGGTGATATTGCTGTAAAAGGTTAGGAAAAAAGAGAAAGGGGGAAAGAAAAGGAGCACAGAAGGCAGGTGGAGTGAGGCTGAAGTGTAAGCAAATGGGTAGGAGGACGTTGGAGCAATCACTCAGCCTGTTTCAACCAGTTGGAAACTGATTATGGCATCCAGGCATGGATGCTGGAACAATTTGCATGGGGGTGGGACATGCTGAGAGCCATTGAACCAAACTATAAACACTGAATATGATGGAAAATCCACTTCAAGCCGGAGGAGAGGGGTGACAGCACTAACTGCAATCCTAGTGCCAGCTCCTATACATTGATTTGAGGGAGTGGTGTAACTGCAGACGTGTTACCGCTTCCTGTGATGCAGCTAAATCTGCAACAGATTTTGTTGTCTCTGTTCTTTCTGACTTTCTGGATGGCTCCTCCCACCAATTTTTTCTTATCCTTGAGTTCAAATGGTTTGAAGAAAGCTTTAGATTCCATGCATCCTGGAGCCCCAGCAGAAGCAGTCTCCCTTACACATTTCTCAGGTCACCAGTTTGAGAGGAGTTGTAATGCTAACGTTTCAGTTTCCTTCTTGTACTTAAGTACAGCTTGTACCTGCTGCAGCTGCTTTCATCTGCAGAAATATTTGCATTGGCACCAGAGGAAGCCCCTACAATAACATTTGGGCCAAATCCTTAGGGACAAATTTGAATAAAAAAAAGCACATAAAAAAGAATATGAATAAGTTCTAGTTGTTGAGGTTGAAAAGAATCCTCACTGTCACATCATATAGAAGCAACAGAGCCAAGCCACTCTGCAGTCTTAGGCTACATCTACAACATAGTGTTATTTCAGAATAATAGCATCTACACTACAAGCCTTTATTTCGAAATAATGTCGAGCTAGATGACTTCTTACTCCGATTCATGGTAACCCTCATTTTACGAGGAGTAAGGGAAGTCGAAGGAAGAGTGTTCTTCCTTCAACTTCCTGCTGTGTAGACAGCACCAAAAACCAAATTAAGCTATTTCAACTTCAGTTGTGCAATTGACATAGCTGAAGTAACATAGCTTAATTCGACTGTAGCCCTGTTATGTAGACGTACCTTTAGATTTGTAGAAACATCGCTACAGTTGCTCCAAGCCCTCCTTTGCCCATGGTGGGAAGGAAATGGATTGTGGATCTGATTTATGTTGGATGCACCACATTCTTTCCCGAATAGTCTCTCTTTCTCTGTAGGGGTATTTGGTGGGTTGAAGAGACCATACCAATGAAACGACACTGAGGCCCCTCTGCTCCTGCACTGGGAGGCAAGATTTTATCCCTTAAAAAGGAATAGTAATTTTCTGAGTGTTCAAAGTGATTGTAACTGATATTAATGGGATCCCGAGCAATGTTCCCTCTAATCCTTTCCATCCGTGTGCAGAATAAATTTTGAATGTGCACCAAGGCATGTGAACCACCAGTAAAAACAAAAATCTAGCTGTGGGCACTCTGCTAATCAGGTGGTTGGCATTTAATCTCTCCTGAGTGGCCGCATGAGCACCCAGTTTACAGGGAATACTGATCAGGAGTTTGGCTCCTATTCCTAGGAGCCAAGGAACTTCAAACACACGTACTTGACCTGGTATTCTTGATCAGAGTGATCAGCCTACCCCAGTTTCAGTGCCACACTGTGGCTAGTTGCATTACAACACTCTGGGGATTATTCAACCCAAAATAAGTGATGTCACTTCTATAATCTCAGGAGGCTGCACTTCTAGGACATAATAATCCAGTGACTCCCTGACACATGCCATACCTGAGATAAATCAGATGTTCATGAAGTAGCTATGGATGGCAGGGTTTTCAATCATTGTTCACCTCTAGTTTTAGTACTCTTGGGAATGGAACATTGATAGCAAACATGCTATAGCATAGAGTTCACTGCAAAATGGAACTCAGTATAGTTTAAAATCAGGACTAGATTAGATTACACACAATAGCATTTTGAGCTGTGTGTGCTCTTAGGCTTCAAAAAACCATGACATCCTCCCTGCAGACATAAACACACATTTTTATTTTTATTTAAAAAAATCAATCTTTTATTGTAAATGACTGCATTTAAATCCATGTCACTGTAATAGTGATGGATCACTGCCATCTATAGACAGGGATTAGCTTGAAATTCATCTTGCTATATATGAAATATGACTGCATTCTATATCTTAAACAATGTACCTTTCATATGAAAACAATAGCTCAGCAAGAGGGAATAGTTAACTACAGACATGCTGGCATAGTCACACTCTGTATAGTCACACTCATTACACGAGGAGTAACAGTTAATTCGAGGAAAGGGTTTTGGATCGGACTACCGTGTCTACACGCGGCGAGTTAATTCGGGCGACCGGCATTTTAAAATGGCGACTGGCCCTGAATATGCTAATCAAGCGCAGGATATTTAAATCCCGCGCTTCATTAGCAACTTCAATATGCTTCATTTGCCTCCCTTGTCCGAATTAGGGGGCAAGTGTAGACATACCCTATCTGAGTACGGGTGTTAACAATTCATCAGTAGTAAACACAGAATAAAACTGTATGTTGCATTCAGCTGTAGTGAGGTTTTAAATGTAAATCTTATACATTAATTGAAGCAAGTAGAATACACTGCTGGCCTTTCCTTGCCCCCCTTTTCCACCCCACCCCCCACACCGTGCATACTTAACTGTGGTTGATTATTACCAGAGGCTATATCTAGACTGCAGGCTTCTTTTGGAAGAATCTTTTTCAGAAGAGATCTTCCAAAAAATCTTCTTCCAAAAGAGAGAGTCCACACACAAAAGCTCATCGAAAAAGTGATCTGCTTTTTTGAAAGATAGTGTCCACACTGAATGGACGCTATCTTGCATTTAAGCTGTGATTACTATGGATGGAGTGGCCACCAGGACACCTGTGCTTTTTCCTCTTTCCTCTTCTTTCGAAAGAACTCCCTCTTACCTGTCCACACACGCCTTTTTCTGAAAAAGCTCTTTCAGAAAAAGGCTTCTTCCTCGTAGAAAGAGGATTACCAATTCCAGAAAAACCCTTCTGGTCTTTCAATTTACTTTCAGAATAACGCGATTGCAGTATGGACATAACTCAGGTTTTGTTGGAAAAACAGCCGTTTTCCCAACAAAACTCTGTAGTGTGGAGATACCTTGAGTTGATTAACAAGGAGAAAAAGGGTTGTTGATATTTTGTTTCCATCATGAGTGCCAGTTTGATGCTGGTTTAATTAGACAGATGAAATTAAAATGAACTCCACTTCTCACACAGACCTCAAACTAAGTTAAACCACACCCAAAACTTCTTCAGGAGATTATCTGAGGGTCACAGAGCAGTATTCCTTAATCAAATTAGTTTGACTCTTAATAAAGTCTGAAGTCTTTCAGCCATGATTTCAAGACTCGAATAACACAGCCAGAGGTTAGGGATTTATTTCAGGAGTGAGAGAAGTTCTGTGGCCTGTCATGTGTAGGTAGTCAGATGAGATGATCAACAGTGGTCCCTTCCTATCCCTATGGTCAATGAATCTATAATTTAAAGGTTTGGACTCTGTTCTATTTGAGAATGAGTCAAGGTTCAGTCAAATCTCATTATAACCAAACCAGGGTATGCATCCAGAGTTGAGACATTCTGCATTCTCTGGATTTTCTTAGACATACAGCATACTTTGATATAGGGGTACTGGTATTTAAAAGGTAGGCTTCAGTAAGATTATTTTTAGGAAGAATATTAAACAGGGATGAATTTAGCATGGTTCTTACTGCAACAGGCGGAGCTCCCTTTTAATTCATCTAGAAGACACACTGTTACTGAACTATAAAGGTCCCATTTTAATTCTAGGCTGCTGTAATATGCCACATCACAAGTGACAATTTCAGCCCTCAAATGGGAATACTTCTTTAACTGAAATCTGATGTAGTGGAAGAAAAAATGGGAATTAGGTCAATATATCTGCACACTTAGGGATGTAGATTTTTCACACCTTTGAGCGATGTAGTTATAATGAGGTAAGTTTATAATATAGACCTGGCCTTTGACTTTCTGCTTCATTTTGCACAATAAGTATTGATTTGGGAGTTACTGGAATTTTTCCGCAGAATTTTTTATTAGTAATTTAAATTGTACTTAGAAATTATCCATGCATCTTGAAAAGGATAAATATCATGGTCAGATGATCTGAACAGTAACACAATAGTCTCAATTATAAAAAAAAGAACTTGTGAGCTTCAATTAATGAAATCATGTTCCATTCCATTCCAAAACTCATCTTCCACCTACAAATAGATAAAACAACCCAAAAAAGACAATTAAGTAGTGGAAAATGAGGTCTTAAAATGTCAAATGAAATAATGTACAATTGTTCACAGTGTACTGTACTATAGTATTACTGAACTATACTATTATCAACAAATAGCCAGAAAGCCTAATACTTTTGGGAAGTTGAACATGCGTATAACTTTGGTATGCATTATATCTGCAGATATTTTATCACCAAATCTGCACCAATATGTTATATTTAACACATTCAACACAACACATTTAACACGTCTGTATATGATGATCTCAGAGAAATACTCTAATATTTTACTTGGTCTATTATATACTGTTGATTTACATTATACCCAGTTTTATGCTCTATATTTATATTGAATATTCAGAATCTAATCAGACCACAAACAAATTGTATTGTATAATTAAAATAGATAGTTTGTATATTTTGATTTAGTCAATTTAAAATCCACGGATTATTAAATATCTTCCATCTCAAAAAGCATAGTTAAAAGAAGCTAAACTGTCTTATATTTTGTAAGTGGATCAAATTGATTTGAAATAGCAATTTCCAAAAACTCTGCAGAACTCAAATAAATCAATTATTCCAGATGAATGAAGCTCACAAACTGTTCAGCTATCTTGCAGTACAGGGAAGCTCCTCATTTATTATCATCAGGACATGCTTTGAACTACTATCTCCATTTTTATTTTTATTTTTTTATTTTTGTTTGTGTGTTTATTAATTTAGCCAAATTGTGTCCAAATGCTATATTATTAGGGAGAAGTCTCAGGTAAAACTAAGGTTAATGAACAATTTTCAATAACAAATAGTAATAATAGGATATATTTAAAGTTTAACATATCATTGTGTAATGGATTAGGCACCACTTACAGAGGCAAGACTTCTTAAATTCTAATGCCACCTGAATCAGTGATTTACTGTGTCATTTGGTAATTTGTTTAAACTCTCAACCCCAGTTCTTCCCTCTGTAGAGTGAAAGAAATAACACTTAATTCAAAGGGTAATTATGATCATTTATTAACAACAAACAACAACAACAATAATAATAATAATAATACATAACGTGCATTGCTATAGCATCTAGGAGTACTAGGCGTAGAACCACACTATCCTAGATACAATTCTTCACAAGCAAGTCACTTTATCTCTCTGTGGATAAGTCTCTCCATCCCTAAGGCAGGGATACCAATAATACTCTGCAATTATATATTTTTTTATTTTACCTGTAGATCTCAAAATACTTTAAAATGGAAGGTAATTGTTATTTCATGTTAGGGATGAGAAGATGGAAAGAAGATGTTTTGTCCAATGTGACTAATCAAATATGTATTAGAGTCAGGTGTTGAAACAGTCAGTTCAATTCTTTATAAACCAAACCACAGTGTTGCTCAAGCAACTTTCTTAACCTCTGTAGGTGCATCTATAATGCACCCTTGTCTCAAAACAAGCTACACAATTTGAGCTATACAAATTGCATAGCTTATTTCAACACCTGACTCTAATTTTGAAATAGCTTATATCAAAATTTGGCACTGTCTACACAGTGCCAAATTTTGAAATAAACTGCTATTCCAAAACATCCCTTAATCCTCGTGGAATGAGGTTTACAGGGACATCGGAATAGTGCACCCATTATTTCAAAAGATATTTCGAAATAATGGGCTTGTTCAAAAGATGTGGAATAGCTATTTTGGGATATCAGAAGTATCCTGAAATACTGCCTCTGTCTAGACATACCCTGGGGGAACATAATTAGATGAACATCTGTTCAGCAGATGTTATTTGCACTTTCATGTAACAGTGTGTAAAGGGGTGCAGTCACAGATGACCCCTTGGATGCATTTCCCGGGTTGCTGGCAAAGCCATTGCCACTTGCCTTCCTGCTCTCTAGGAGGTCACAAAATTATGTGCACAAAATTTTATGTCATAAATTTCCCTCAAATCTTACCATCCTGAGCAAAACTTAAATGGAACATGAGGACATAATATACTGTATATCCATACAGTAACATAGATCAAAAGCTTCAGTGGGGTAGCTGAGTTACTCTGTAACAGAAAACTTAAAAAACAACAAATAGCACCTTAAAGACTAATAAAACATGTGAATGGTATCATGAGCTTTCATGGGCACAACCCACTTCTTCAGATGACAGTGCTCTCGTGATACCAGTAACATGTTCATGATACCAGTAACATATTTCTTATTCTAGATATGTGCAGAATGTTCCTAGGGCACTGAAAAATTCTTTAAAAATTCATGTATTTGATTATAAAGTATTTCTTTTTGTTGAATTCAATAAGGCATCACTTTTAGCATTGAGTAATAGAAGCCCGGAAGATGGTTCTTGTCCCTGGATGAATATATAATAGACCCTGATATTTCATAACACAGACAATGACACACTGTAGTCCAATACTAGAAATGGTAACGCAGTCTGGATTCTGTAACTCAGTTAGATCCACATGTAACATTTTCTGTTTCAAATGGAAAATAATCAAATATTTATCCAGAAAACTCAGGGAATGAGTAAGTTACTTTCTGTTTGTTACACAAAATATCAGCATACTCCTCATGTAGGATGTTATGTCTCTTTTAATGAGTCAGATGTTTCTGTTGGAAAGATACTTCCATTTTTACCATTTGAGCAGAGACATAATAGCCAAATTGTTGTTGTCTTATCTCAGCTGCACATTATGTCAGAAACCTAAAATACAGAAAAGGCACCGGTAGTTGTTTTGGGGTCTCCATCTGCACATCTACACTTCCTACATGGTTCAGAAATATTAAGGCTGAAGCCATCTTCATCCATCACAATCACCTTACATAAAGAATGGACATTTTCATTATAGACACAGCAACTATATATATGCAAATATGGTATTTGTAAGATTGCAAATCACACATCTGTAACATTAAAGGGTTTAAACCTTTCAAGCCAAAATAACTACGGAGTCAGACCAAGACTCAAGGGGTGGAGGTAAGCATTTTGAAACAAATCAGTACATATATTTCTGAACTCCAAAGAATGCTGATAATGGGGCTTTCTGCAAGTAAAGCAGATCTCACCCTCATGGAATACATATGAATAATGAATAGATTTGAAAAACTGGAGGGATTCTGGGAAGATTCACAAACAAAAAAACCCACCTAAAATAAATGAATAAAGGGTTCATTAAATAATACTATTCAACAAACTCAACAGTCTATTGAAAAAAATGGTGTTCTCTGTAATTGCAAAGTAAACTTGTTGAGATCTGAAAGGATGTTTTCAAACCGGGGTCCTCAAATGTTTTTGTTGATGTAGACCCCATTTTAAGACAAAGATTGCACTCTTATTTGCAATCATCTCTGTGGCAACTGCAACAATTGGAAAGATAATGCTAGCAAATATATTTTAAATGTCTTATCATCCAATTTAGAGCTGAAAGTAGGATGAATAAGCCAGCATCACATGACTAGCAAGCACTCCATAGCCTAACATTGATCCATGAAACATAGTTTGGGAGCTACTGTTTTAAAAAGTAGTTTGAAAAATGGCTCTTTAATATTCCTTTGGGGGAGCTACATATCCTGGGAATTATTTACTAGTAATAAACTGAAAGACATATCTAAATTACACTTGGAACAGCTAAGAAATTAAAGAAGACTGGAGCTTAGTAACATGAGCAATTGCCATTAATATAATGTGGTGGAGAATAAATTTCAGAAAGAAGGTGCTGGAAGGTAAGCAAAAAGTACTGAATCTTTACTTTATCTGCAAGCTATTACTTTTTCTCCCGTTTGGATCTGACATTTACAGGTGTAAACTGCATGGTACATATCAGATCAACATGTTGCTTCTCAATAATAGCTACATATTTCAAAAAGATAAATACTCTGGTTAGCAAAGGGAAACTTTTTCCCCAAGATTCATTCCTACAACTTCCACTGGTGTCCATAGGTTTTCCATACATGCATCAAAATCAGCATTTTACCCCAGATGTTTTTCCAGTACAAGCATCTGTCAAATATCTGTCTAATTTTATTTTCAGGGGTATGGGAAACTACTGGTGCACTGAGGCAGGAAGTAGAGGATAAACTGGCCGAATATTACACAGGGAATTGAATTATGGGTGGCTAGATAGTGTGAAAAAAAGAGACAAATTGGGCAGAACTGAGGAGGGCATCTGATTAGAAATGGTTGAAAGGAAAGATTTGAAGGTTCTGGAGTGTCTGGATTTAGGTACAGAGAGAAGGGACCAAAAGATACCAGTGTATTTGACCATGTAGGAAGACATAACTTGAGCTATGGTATTTTGATATTGTTGTAAACTGTACTGCTTGCTCTAACATGGTGAGAGCTTTTCCATTTTTGTTTAGGACACACTAAAAGGCCTGATCACTCCTGCTAGTGCCAGGCACCTATGTTGACACCTGTCAAAAGGTCATCTTTGTCTGGCCAGTTGCGAGTTCTGTGACCTGATTCATCCAACAATGCTGCACAAAGAAGTCACGCTTTACCCAAGGATCTAGCAAGTGCCATTTCTTATCTATCTTGGGTTTTACTGTACAGCCTATTACTCTACCATCAAAGCACAAATACCAGTAGTTTAGATCTGGAAAGCAAAATTAATTTATAGTGGATTCTGCTTTATGTCTTCCCCTTATCCTAGAAGCATACCAAATATTCTTTCTGGTTGCTATTAACTAACCAACAAAACCCTTGTAATTCCAAATTCCTGACTTGGATGGGAAACCCTCAATGTGGAAATCACAGAGTTCTAAGTCTCAGATAACTTATTATCCAAATTCTACCATAAAGTTACATCAAATTTCATTCTGGGCTTGAATCTTTTGCTGCTGTTTTATTCCCGGATATTAAATTAAAGCCATGATCCAGTGAGTTCATTGAGTTTACACTGCTCTGATCTGCTTCCCAAACACATACTCCTTGCTATCATGCATCTTGTCTCCCTGTAGATGTCTGACTATTCTTATAGCTGTTTCCATAAATAGATAATTATTTTTAATAAACAGTTTTTATCTACAATGAAGTAAAAGAGGCCCCATAAATTATAGTATGGGACAATCAGTGAATCTGATCTTGTTCTCATTAAAATTAATGACAAAGATCACATTCACTTTGTCTCAACAAAAGGAGACAAAGTTACAGTGGTACAAGTTGGACCAACCTAGTGCAGCACCCAAGTCCAACACCTCACTGGTCCCAAATTGGGGAGTTTTCCAGACCAGGAGAGGTCTGGCCTCTTTGCTGCCAGGTTCTGGACTCTGGGCTCTACTCCTGGCTGCCAGTCTCTGCTCCCCTCACCCCAGTCCCAGCCACCAGACCCTGCTTCTAGCCACCAGGCTCTGCTTCTAGTCACCAACTCTTGGCTACTGGTCTCCAGGGTCTGCTCCAGGTGCTGGGCTCTGACCACCAGCCCCTCCCCACCTGTCTGCCAGGCTCCGGCCCCCAGCACCAGCTGGGCTCCATTCCTGGCCGCCAGCACTGGCCCCAAGCACTGGCTGCAAGATTGCACTCTCAGCATCCGGGCTCTGCTCCCAGCTGCTGAACTCCAGTCTCTGTCCCCCTCCCCAGCCTCCAAGTTCTAGCCATCTGCCCTGGCCGCCAGATTCCAGACCTGCCCCTCACCTACGTCAGTGCTTAGTCCCAATACCAGCCACTGGCGCCCAGCCCAAGGACTCTACTCCCTGCCACTGCCTGGATGTTTCTCAAAAATCTGTGGTCTTGCTGCAACAGTTTTTCTCTGTCAGTGCTCCAACTCACAGGGCCCCAACAATGCCAAACCACGAATGTTACCAGATCATTAGAGAAATCCAACCTGTAGTAAAAGATCCATTCAATATTAGTCTACTGGGACCTCGATTAAGCTCATATCTGCTTAGCTAGTGGTTAGCAGTGGTCTTTTATTCAGAGGGTTCTTGACAAGGAAACCAGAAGTAAGTGATACAATAAAATGCCCTAAATATTTCATTTATAAAGAGAAGAGAAGATGCCTGCTGACACTTTTCATCTCCAAACATGCTTAAACATTAAAAACTAGAGGCTGATCTCAAAATTAACCCTCATATTGTGTCTAAGTCATAAGCACCAGAAGCAAGTCGCAGGGTGAACAGAACAATTATTATGTCCTATCAACTCATTGTTACGTGGGTTCTGAGGGGATCATCTCAAAAGGTGCTGGGCAGTTGTGATGATGACATATAGATTCCTTTGTGTCACTACTGATCCTAGAAGCTACTAAGCACTCTTTTGGTGCTGTGAACCTTCAATTTCTATTAGAGCTGAGGGTGCTCAGAACTTTACAAGAAAAGCTCTGCACCTTGCAGGATAGAACCCTCAAAAGGTGGGATGTTTCATGTAATTCTGTAGCTATCTGAAGGCACCTCGATATAGATATCTCAGCAACTCCGTTGACAGAGAAGAATAGTAGGATCCTGGCAAAAAGCACCCCAAACAACTTTTAGCAGTCCCCATTAAACTGACCGTCCTTGGCATATTAAATAGGTGCTGAAATCGAACTCAGACATATCAATTTTTTTATGTCTTCACTGCATCCTTTCTTAATTATAGAAGAGAGGAAAAAGATACAAAATCATGTATGTTATTAAATAAACATCTGTGATGTGAATACACAGAAAGAATTAAAGCTAATCAAAATAACATCTGGTACTGTATGAAGGTTTAATAGCTCATTTCTTAAGACAACTACAGGTTGAACCTCACTAGTTTGTGACCCTCAGGACCTTACCAGTGCTGAACCAGAGAATTTGCTGGATCATGGGAGGTCAATATTATCTTGCTTCATTACCAATTCTTCCACTGCTTACTAAGCTCTTAGAAGTCATTTAGGGTAAATTAGAGCTAAATAACAGCACAGAAGATAACAACAGGACTGGTAGTTATAAACAAACTTTATGGGACCTCAGGAAACTTGGGTGGACACATAAGTGAACATCTGGCTAACCAAAATCATGCCAGTCTATGGATGTTGCCAGACCAGAGAGTGCACTACTAGAGAAGTTCAACCTGTACCCATAAGTGAGCAGTTAGTTTTTCACCAAAAGCCTAGTATTTAGCAGAAGGATCATTGAATTCAAATTCGCCACCTTCATCTTTCAGAGCAACTGCACAACCAGGGACAGCTCATTTCCCAGATATCAGCAGACATATTGACTCCAAGCCCAGGGAAGCTGGCATCTGCTTGGAAGCAGTTACAACTGAGGATCATGCTTCATCACACAGATTGCAATAAGACACAGGGAAGCTTCAGAATTGAATACAAAATTGACTCTTCTGGACTTCTCAAACTTTTGCTAAAGATGTAAAGTTTGCTGCTGCTGTTGCTGTTATTAGCCATCCTTATTCAAGGCAGTTAATGAAAACTCTGTTCATGGAATAAAAAATAGTCTGTTCTTCGTGTGTATTCATTCAATTCTTCTCACAAGAAAATAGCCCATTGCTACTTCTTGAATCTTTTCTAACTACCCAGAAGCCTTGACTTACTATGATAGTTTGCTGACTGTGGCTATTTCCACAGGTTCCAAGTTTCAAATATGAAAGATTCTCTGTGAGATTTGCAGTTTCCTTTACATTTCCTGAATATATCACATCTGTTCCTGGACTTTTATCAGCCTTCAATTTTTCTAATTTATTGTTCAACTGTTTGTGGAATCTTGATGCCCTACAATATTTTTTATTGTTCCCAGGAAATTATATATCTGTTATTGGCATCTGGCCTTAGAATTAAATAGTTTTAGATATATCTCTCTTTTGTGTTAAAAATGTCTCCTGCTACTTTTAGAAATTCTGCTTTCTACTCCTCTAACTCTAATTTAATTTTGCTTTAAAAAGTTTTATATTTTTAAACTCTTGTATATTTTATTTCATCCTCCACCTGGTTTTCTCATTACTTTTGTAAGTCTGTATATCACTTTCTGAGCCTTCTCCCAGGAAGATGAGGTGTAAAGTTGGAGAAGAAGGCATAGATTCATACTAACTTATATAGACAATCTCGTGCCTCATAACATATATTGTTTTCAGATTAAGCCCATACAATGCAGAGGAATAATAAGGTGATGACTCTTGGCACAGAAAGACAAGCACATTAAAAGACTACAAGACATTGAGGTCCCACTAGATGGCATTTTAATGATAATAACAAAAGATGGGTTCAATATCTAGGGGTTCTTTTCAACAGTACAACACAGAACTGTCTCAATCCCACACCCAGTAATCTGGGAAAATTACATACCACCCTGAATAGTGAAAAGAAAAGTTCAATGAAAGGAGGGAAGTCATCTGATATTAATTATGGAAAATGCCACAAGCTTGGGGCACATCTGTGAAATTATTGAAAGACTTGCCAAAAACAGGCAGGAGTTGAGCATCTTCATTACTGTCCTAAGCACCAGAAACCAGAAGAGGAGGATTCACAATCATAAAACTGTAAGAGGGACTCTCACTCCAAACTGTGTGGGGAAGTTTTCTGCCTCTTATTCTTGAGTTCTACACCCAAATGTTTCTTTTCAGTGCCCCTCTCTGCTAGAGATCTTCTGACCATTTTGAATAAATTCAGATCAGCTTGGCTGGATTCTATTTGCCAGAGGGCACTGAAGAATTTAGCTGAAGAAATCTCTGAGCAATTGGCAAAAGTATTGACAAACTTATGGATGACTGGAGAGGTCCCAGAAGACTGCAGAGGAATTAATGAAATGTTCATCTTTAAACAAAAATAAGGAGCTGGGGAATTATAGACCAATCAGCCTGGTTTTGGTAGCTGGGAAGCTACTAGAGCAATGTACAAAACATTCAATTTGTGTGCGTTTATTAAGCACAGCTATTTTGATGTTATGTCGAAATAACAATGTGAGCATACACACAGCCATTCCATTATTTCAAAATAAATTCAAAATAACAGATGGCTTATTCTGACTTCTGCAAACCTCATTCCATGAGGAATAATGCCTATTTCAAAATAGCTATTTCGAAATAGCTATAGTGTAGGGGTACATCTAGACTTCAAGCCTCTTTCAAAAGAGGCTTTTTCGAAAGATACTTTCAAAAAAGCCTCTTTTGAAAGAGAGCGTATAGATTACAGCCCGTACTTTTGAAAAAGCAAGCCGCTTTTTTGAAAGAGAGCACCCAGGCAGTCTGGATGCTCTCATTCAAAAAAACACAGTTTGCATTACATAGCACCTTTTTTCAAAAGAGCACTTTCCAAAAAAGGCATTATTCCTCGTAAAACGAGGTTTTCCATGGTTGAAAAAACTGCTGCATTCTTTCGATTTACTTTCAAAAGAATGCAGCAGCAATCTAGATGCAGGAGAAGTTTTTTTCAAAAAAAAGGCCACTTTTTTCGAAAAAACCCTATAGTTTAGACATACCCTAGATGTTCTACTTCTGCTTTTTTGGAATCACTCCTCCCCAGGGCTATTCAGACTAATTACTCCCCAGTGCCTACTGGGGCTCTAAATCGAGGTAGCATATCTACATTAGGGAAGTCTGCCTTAGACTAATTTTGAGGCTTCCCTGTAGTGTGGATGTGCTATTTCATAATACTATTTCATAATACAATTTCAGAGTATTTCTTCCAGAATAGCTTATTTCAAAATAAGTGTGCAGTGTAGACATACCCTTTGAGAATACCTCTAGAATAATGGGTAATCACTGGAAGCCAGCATAGATTTACCAAGAACAAATCATGCAAAACCAGCTTGATTTCCTTCTTTGACAGTGTAACTGGTATGGTGGATAGGCAGAATGTGGTGGACAAAATATACTCAGACTTCAGAAAGGCTTTTGACACAGTCCTATGTGATATTCTGATAGTAAACTGGAGAAATGCAGGCTCAATAGAGCTACCATTAAGTGGATATATAATCGGTTAAACAACAGCAAACAAAGAGTAACTATTACAGGAATGTCAGATTAGAGGGCAGTCTCAAGTGCGGTTCCATGGATATCTATTCTGGATCCAGTGTTGTTTATTATCTTTATTAATGTCTTGGATGTCGGAATAGAGAGCATACTGATCAAGTTTGCAGATGACACAAATCTGGAGGGATTGCCGGTAGTTTGGAGGATGGAGATAAAATTCATCGAAATCTTGACAAATTGGAGAACTGAGCTATAGGCAACAAAATGAAATTCAACAAAGACAAATGAAAGATGTTTACACTTAGGGAAGAAAAGGCTCAAATAAAGAATGAGGCTATCTGACTTAGCAGCAGCACTGCTAACAATGATCTGGGAGTTGTTATGGATCAAAATCTCAGAGTAATTCATCAATGTGAAACTGTTGCAAAACAAAAACCAATATAATTGTAGGTGGTTTAACAGAGGCATATCATGACATCACAGGAGGTGAAAGTACCATTCCACTTGATCCTGGTGAGGCCTCTGCCTGGAGTACTTGTCCAATTTTGGTCACAACTGTATAGGAAGAATGTAGGGGAATTTGGAAAAGATTCAGAGGAGAACAACAAAGATGATCAACATGATAGAATTCAACTCACATGAGCAAAGGCTGAAGGAACTGGGTATGCTTCATTTGGAAAAGAAGCAATTAAGGGTGGATATGATAGCATTTTTCAGACACTTGAAAGGTTGCCATAAAAAGATGGAGAAAAGTTGTTCTCTTATACCACAGAGGGCAGAACAAGAGGCAAAGGGTTAAAATTACAGCAAAACAAGTTTAAATTAAATCTCAGGAAAAAAACTTCCTAACTAAGAACCGTAGAGACAGTGGAACAGACTGCCATGGGAGATTGTAGAGGCTTCTTCATTGGAGGTTTTAAAAAGAAAGCTGCATAACCATCAGTCTTGTATGGTTCAGACACAACCAGTCCTGCATCTTGGCAAGAGGGGTAGACTAGATGACCCTTAGTCTCCTTTCTACTCCAATGATTCTATCTCTGATGTAATTCCATATAGAATCATGGTCAGGAAAGTAGCTACTACCTCTAGCAGATTGGGAGTTTTCTCTTCTCAGGGTGATATTCACTCCATGCAGAAGACAACATAAAGACTATGCACCTCTTTAGCTCTGATACTCATTTACATGAATGCCTCTTTAAACCTAGCAGTATAAAGGCACCTTAGTGCAAATAAGAATCGGGCTCCAAATCTCTGCACCAGGTTTATAGAGGAAACAACTCAATGCAGATACAGGTACTAAGAGACCACCTGGTCTTCAGTTTGTAAATAGAAAACAAAAGGCTGAAAAGTCAGCTATCCTAGCTCAAACAGCTGTGGGGCTTATGTTGAGGTCCCTCCTTGTATGAGAGAGAGAGACAAGATTGTGATCTTTGATTATGCTGTTTGTGGATCAGGTATTATTTTTATCTTTCACCTTACTCTTCTTTTTTCCCCTCAGGTCATTTAATTGGCCATGGAGATTACCTTTAACTTTCATGTGTTTATACTGACTTAGATAAATTGTTAAGAGAAATTAGGGAAGCAATTAAGGAAGCATCTACCAGATGGGGGAAGAGGTTGAACATGCAAATGAATTACAGGTTTCTAATCTCTGTTGATAGGACATTTCCAGCAAAAATCCAGGTTGTAATTTGTTTTTGTTCAGTTTGGAGGGGGAAGGTTAAATGAAAAAAGCCAGATTCTAAATGAAAAATATTTAAAAAGTAAATCAGGTAAAAACTATTTGTGGTCAGATGGGTAAGATACTGTGGTCCTTACTCAGAATTAAAGTTAATGGAAGAAAGCTTTGTTGAGCAAGGGTTGTAAGAGAGAGCACCAAGGTACAGACCACTTTGGCACTGTCTATGTTCCATACTGTCTGTTACTGGTCCCTATTTTTGGGTGCCCAACATTCGTTCATTCTAAGGGCTCTAATTTTCATAAAGTGAGTGCATACGCTTTGAAAATTGGGTCTCTTCAAGCTGTCTCAAGTGGGATATAAAAAAATAGCATCACCTATAATGGCTAAATCACTTTTCAAAAATTTGACATATGATTGTATTGGTCAATAACACTAGAACATATTACACTATGGATTTTGAAGCAAAACTTTCTATTGACATGAGTTATGAAATCCATAGGATGTGATATGGCCCTATTTTGGCACTTAACAAATAATTAATAATAATAATACAATTTGCACTTCACAGGACCTCTACATTTTTCCAAGTTCAAAGACAGGCATTCTTTGATATTAAGGCGCGAGTTCTTTTCAAGATTGAAAGTGTAGTCTAACATTTTTATTTAGATGTCATGATTCTTTTGGTCTTCATATCCTACATTTTATACAAGTAGTCACCCTGCTACAATGAGTCTACAGAAGAGAAACAGATTTATTCACATTAAGTATCATAGGACTTAACACTGGATTGTTTGAAAATGCAATTAACTTTATAGGAATATTGGATTTCTACAGTATTCTTTATAGATCTTTAATTCAATGTCTTCTTTTAAGAAATTGTATCATCTATCTTCATGGTATCAGATGTATAATTTATACTGCTGTTACAATTAATTAAAACTTGCCCCCCAAAAGCATACAAGATATGTTGCCACAATTAGTTCTCTCTATAGGTTAAAGTTCTCAGGACTAGTTTACTCTAATTAATGTTTTAAGATTATTATTACCAAAATGTTTGTTGAATCTCAACCAAAACTAATTACTTTAAATAATACCCTAAATATATTTATCGTGTTTCAATTGCAAGATATATACAAGTTTCCATACATTTCTTAGCACTTTGGTATTTTCAACAAAATCATGGGTTATGCAGAAATGCAGATATAGTTGAAATGTCTGTAGCCATGCTTATGTTTATTTTTAAATATATTGGTACACATAAGACATAGCATTTGGCTTATTTATTGATTGACAGCATGATCATTTCACACTTACATAATTGTAAGGGTTCACTAATAAGGGTTCTTAACATTCTTTTGTTGAGAGAACCATGAATCAATGTTCTGTAGGCTCTTAAAAATGAATTATATATACATGCAGCATGAGCATTAAAAGTAGGTATTAAAGTTTTCATGAGAAAATAGTACTACTCCTTATGATAATGTATCTGGAGAGTTTCCTATTCAATTGAGTGAACTTCCACCATAGAGTATGTCATAGGGATTAGCCATGCCTGTGATAAAAACTACTTGCTGAAACTTAATCAGGTATCAGTGTAAATCCTTAATGCAATCATGGCAGTATCTCAGTATCAAAACAATAGTTACCTAATCATTATGACTTCCCTTTTGATTTTACTGTACTGGGTACTAACAGATATAACATTAAAATGAATTTGGCACAGATAACATAGTCATATCATTGCTTGCCAGGAGAAGCCTGTGCAGTTTGCTTGCTTGCTTGCTTGCTTGCTTTCTTTCTTTCTTTCTTTCTTTCTTCAGTTTTAGAATAATCCTATGTGTCTTTCATAGATGCATTTATCATCAACACCTGTAGGTGATTAAAATGGAAAGTTTTCTTTTTGGACTGATTCTTGGTTTTCACAGGATCATGGATGCAACAATGACCATATAAGCAAAATACTGTACAGCTGATTAATTTCCATTATGAATTCTGTAGGCAAAAGTGGAACCTAAACCCTCCTTTGTGTAATTTCCTAAGGAAATACTTACAAAGCCCCAGCTTTGTCAAAAGTCTGATTAGAATTGTTTCTGGTACTAAATATTTAGTGGGAGACGTGTGTCTAATGAAATTGTCAAAATGACAAAAATAATTTCTTTTTGTAAAAAGTTGTATTTTAACCTTTCATTTTAAAATATTTATACCCACCCACACATTGGAATTAAGTTATTTCCAGATTAAGTCCCTCTAGAAAAGCGTAAAATCATGGTTTGTATTGCTTCTAACAATGTTATTATAGTCAACATCAATTTTTGAGATATACAAATTAAATGAAACAATGTAAATTACATGTACCTAAAATAAATTCACTCTAACATACAACTGCCTTTCAAGTTTGTGGCATAACCTAAATAGTCTATTGGTTTTTTTTTCTTTATGACTGCATTTCCTGTCTTAAATATTTCTATCTTTGTTGTGCTCTAGTGAACAGCAGTTGCACTCCACTCAGGGCTAACTTGGACTTTTATGTGGATTTCCACAATACCAGACCTTTTTAATAGGCTTCTTCAGTTCCCACAGAATTTAAGATTTCATTTTAAAAAGACCTTTGACATTTGCAACTTATCATAAATCTCAGCCTGCTAAAGCCTAAATGTGGAATGCAATATCTAACAAAGACCAAAAATAAAGGAGGCCCAAAACTATTTGGGCAGACAACATTATATGCTAGGGTCATTCCTTTGGGATAAATAAATCTTACTATAATCTGTGTTTCATGATTCTTGATTTTTGACAGAAAATATTTTCAGTAATAAAAGTTAGGGAGGACACAACAATTACAGGAACACTTGTAAATTTGAAATTGGATTGCGTGGCATCCCTTGAAAGGAAGGACACTTGAGAGGCCTGGCACCAGTAGCAATTATGAGGGCAAAGATAATATTCGAAGAGTAAACTCACAACACAATGTTTGTGACTGTGAACAGACAGTCTGAGACACAGTGACTAGGTATTGCTCATGCGTGGGTGGTTTTGTTAATGAAGGGGTTTGGTTAGTTGTTTTCCATCATTTCTGTTCCACTGGCAGAACTGGTTCTGTTTAATTGGTTTGCTGATGGAATTGATTTACCCTAGTTATTACATACTCCTCAGAAATGTACTTTTTTAAGTCTAAGAGACTAGGACCTAGATTTTAAAGGTATTCAGACATGCTCTGCGCAGTATCCCAAGGCCTAAGTCCCATTTTTAAAAGCAATTTAGGCATTTAGGAGCTTAAACCCTAAGCTTTGCACCCCCCCTGAACATAGCAATCTACTATATATTTGAGAGAGTTTGCCTGTCTGTCCATCTGACTGTCTGTCTGTTTAAGAACTCCTTCCAAGCTATAAGAGCTAGGACTACTAAATCTGGTATGCTGCTTCCTGTTATCATAATTTAAAGCAAGGTTTTGTTTTGCCAGAACAATGGGATGTGCCTGGAATGCGATTGTTTATCATAAAATGGAAAGTCAGGGCTCTGATAGAAGGGACAGTTTTATTGTAAAATGACCATAGGGGGCAGCAAGTGATAAGAGATAGGGACTGGGACAGCTAAAATCCCATTGGGGCAACAGGGAGCAGGGCTGATGAAAGGGATAGCTATCTACCCTCTGTTTGTGTATCTGTCTGTCCATCCTACAGCTGAGGGACATGCTCCCTTTCCCCAGCTGTGCCTGCTGCAGCTGGAGCAACTATGGACAGACATTTCTAACCTGGCCCCGAGCTGCTGAGGTGAGAGAAGCCTGGGGTAGGCCTCTCTCCCCAGGGCAGCCTGCATACTGAACCCCCATCTCCAGCCCCATCCAGGAGCTATGGTTTAAATGAAGAAAAACAACAATTATTTGGGTAAAGGACCCAAGCAACATCCAGTAAATTCAGTGCATAAATAAATTTAAAAATCTGTGCTTTGTTTTGGAGATACTAGCTGAGGTGAGGTTGAACCAACAACTTGTTTCTGTTGCTAACTTCTTGTTGTTTGGTTAAGTGAAGGTACGGCCAAAAGGGCCTAGTTTATTGTATTTTGTATGTACATACTATTTTACCATTGTTTTTTCATAGTAACAAACTGCAAGAGTTACTTCCCATTTTTTGTTCCTACAGAACAGGTGGGTGTTTCCATTTCCATCTTGTAACATAGCAGGGACACAGATTCAGTTTTCTATGTGCAAGAACTGTGCCATAACTAGTGTAAATAAATCATCCAAAGTTTAATCAGATCTTTGCAAGAGCCAAGCAATGCAAAGTTTCAGACTTGTCACAAAAACATTTAAACAGTGTTAAATAGAGATGAATTAGAAAGAGGTCATTTCCATTAGCATCATTCAAATCACTCAAAGTAGCTTTACTTTTGCTCAGTCCTAAATAGAATAGGCAAGGATTTGAGAGACATAATTGCTTCCCATAACACTCAGTGATTCAACTAATACGGAAACCACCGATGAAGCATAGCCAAGCCACAGGATCTGTAGCCAGTCAGTCTGTAAATGTTTTGGAACTATTTAAATAACGAATAGTAATAAACTGCCAATGGTGACAGTAATAGTTTCTGGAGGAAAAAGCTAATTATAGCCCACTCTCCCATGTCAGGGGATTGTTTTACAGCTTTGGGGCACTAGTGATGTAATAGAGTAATGTGTCTTTAAAGATTAAAGCCAAATATGAAAGCAGGAACCTGGGGAGGGGGAGTTAGCACTAGAAACTCCAGGAAAAAAATGACACTATATAAACTACTTTTGCTCATTCACTTTGAGCCTGATCCTGTGAAGTGTTGCACATCATTAACTGCTTCAAAGTCGGTAATAAGTGATGGCACACAACATGTGAAGTTGCTGGCAAAGGGGCCTGGAACCACAGTGGAATTCCATGGATTCTGTACAGAATGCACCACTTCTGATCTATAGGAAGGTATTGTAGTGTATGTTGTTAAGGTAGCTTCTTAATACTAACAGGATTTACAGCCAAACAAAAGTACAAGCACTACTAGCAATCTGTCCCTATTCTCTTGTAATTCATATTGCCATTTTCTGTAGTGACAGCCCAAAACAGTTTCAGTTTGCTATAGGGTTTTCCTCTGTGGCATTGTGGCCTTTTAATTGGGAATGGTAAAAAGATACTTAGCAAACTTGTTAGTTAAATGTTTCTGCAACCATGACTTCATGGTTAATAATCCCAGCTTCTACAACACCACCTCATTTATAGGCATCTCCTGATTTGCAGAGGCTCCAAAGCACTCTTTCCTCTATGCTGCATTGTTGTCACACCATATGCAAATGTCCTATATTGGGAAAACAGTATGCATGATTTACTAGGTTTTTCCTGTAATACTTCTAGAATTAGATGGTAGCAATTGATATTGACAGTAAAATGTATTACAGTTTGGTTTGGAATGAGAAGGGCAACTAAGCCTGCCTATTTAGTGTCTGTGGTACAACACACGTAGTTGTCTAGATCCTCAACTGTTTGCATTGGCATAGCTCATGCTATGATGCTTGTGGAGTTATGCCTATTTATACCATAAGCATCTGGCCCCTCAGCTCAATTTCTGAACCTTACTGGACTATGCTTATTTCTAACACACACCTACTATAATGCAGGCAATTTTGGAGGAGCCAAACCATTTTAAAATATATGATAATGCATTTGATACTCCCATCTATCTAATATTGTCACACTGGACATAAACAGTGTAATTTTTTGACTATTGAAATAAATTGTTTCTAAACTGGAACAAAATTAATAGTCACAGTATTGACTCAAGCCAAGTTAGAGAAAGAACATACACTATTACCAATTAGCCACAAACAACCTCAAAAGGGTATCTCGGTATTGCCATGGCTATACAAAGCACTAAAACTGCATTCTTTAGGTACGTGCTGCAGAAGCAACAAGCTTGCTAACAAAACATCTGTAAAAAAATTGTTTCACAATGTATGGGTGTAGTTTTTATCCAGGATGCAGAAAAACTCCTGTTCCTATTTGTTTGTATTGTATATGAAATAGAAAAAGAAGCAAAACATAGAAAAAGTTAGTGTAATTTTCATAAAATTTCACCTTCATACAAAGAGAACATCTCTCCAATACCTGAATTCCATTGTTTGGTAGGCAAAAGGTAGATAAATGAGTAGCTAAAATTTCTGCTTCATAGTGCAAAGGCAGTGATTTCAAATCCCAAAGAAGTTGTGCTTTTATTATAAATAATTCATATATGTTATTCTCTGTCAAAAACCACCATATATTCATTTATCTTGATCATCTCCAAATTATCTGGATATAATGAACTATCTAAACTATTTTCTTTGTTCAAGAAACAAAACATAATATAGAGCATTACAGCTGTTTTTCATAAGATTTTAAATGCTGATCTTGCTCTCTACGGGGGAACATAATATAAGCCTTGTTGTCAGAACTGTATCGTTCATATTATTTTAATACTTAGTATATTTCTGTTACTCTGTGTGAATATTATCACAGCTATCCTCACATACCAGAGCACCTAAAATTTCTTTAGAAGATGAATGAATAATGTTATATCTTTTGACCCACTTTTGGCTTCACACCTTCAGTCCAGTGTTATTTGCAAAGTGCCATGTTTTATCTTGGCTGAATTAGACTGTTACATCTTTGACGATCTCATACTGTGTGTGTTCTGTAATGTGGGTTCATTTATAGCATTGCATTGATCTGTATTATTAATGCACCTGATTCTCAATCATTGCCCAGGCAAAACTCCCATTGAAGACAAGGGTTCAATAACTGTAGAAAGCTGAGGGTATGTCTACGCAGTAAAGTTATTTTGAAATAACAGCCATTATTTTGAAATAACTTTACTAACATCTACTCAGCCAAGCTGCTATTTTGAAATTAATTTGAAATAGCGGCGCTCTTATTTCGACTTTGGTAAACCTCATTCCACGAGGAATAACGCCAAATTCGAAATAGCTATTTCGAAATAAGTGCTGTGTAGACACTTATTTCAAAATAGGGTGCCTCCAGCCTTCCCAGGGTGCCCTGGTAGCCACTCCAGCCTCAACCAAGAACACTCGTCTCCCTCCCCCCTCCCCAGAGCCCTTAAAGGGGTTGATTCTGGCCACAGTGCCTGTGCCAGCTCCGAGCCTGCCAGCCCAGAACCAGCAGTCACTGCCCCTCACCCAGTGGCCCCAAAACATGAGCCAGCAAGCCACTGGCAGCCAGCCCTCCACCGCTCCCCAGGAGCAGTCTGCCAGCTCCTAGGAGCCTGCTGGGGCCCGGAGAATCATGGACCTTATTCAGGTTTGGGGGGGATACCAATGTCCATGATCTCCGCACTAGATGGAGGAAACCCTATACCAGAGTTTAATTTCTCCCCCCCCCCCCCCCCCCCCCCCCACACACACACAGTTTTGTTAAATAAAGAGAGTTTGTGTTCATGTATTTTATCTGACATCAGGAAGGGGCATTAGAGAGGGGTAAGTGGAAGGATATGAGGGAGGAATGAGGCACAAGCCCCCAGTGGGGCAGACCAGGGGGGCTCTTAATGCTCCTCTTGGTGGAAGCTCTCCCACAGGGCTTCCTGGTTATTACAGCTCACCGATAGACCTCCTGGATGGCAGCCTGCAGAAAGTGCAGCCAGGCTCGCAGCAA
>JANRFK010001234.1:74470966-74483147 GCA_030068395.1 Apalone spinifera
ATAGCAAAAAGCTATTTCAAAATGCATTTTGTGTGTAGACGCATTATTTCGAAACAAGATATTTCAAAATAACACTGTGTTGTAGACATACCCTGAATGTTTTAGGACCTGTGACTATGCACAGTAAGAGAGAGTGAAGCATGGGAACTGGTCTCCCTACCTTTCTAGGGTCACAAATCACCCCATGGGCCAAGTCTCAACTTCCTCTCTGCACTAACCCTTGACACCAGCGAGATGCACTTCTTTATGAGAAATCAAGATTGCAAACCTCAGTTTTAATAGAATCTAACTTCCAAGCTTATTATTTTCACAGTGACAAATAAGGGCATTGTTGGAGTTTCAAATGTCCTATTAGATGAGTTTAGCAGGAAGAAAACCTGAAGATAATTAATGAGCTCTGTCCTCGTTGGAACCTGCCTGCCAGGGGCAATGGCTAGGACTTCAGGAGGCAAAGAAAATTCTCTTCTCTGATATTTTCATTACAGCAGATAATTCAGGATCACTTTTCATTAGTTGAACTGGAAGGTGTCACTTGAGCTTTTACAAATACTATCCTCATTATGTTGGATTCTGTGGGAGAGGTGTTTTGCATCAGTGAATCCCCATTAAAGGTCAACTGACAACACTGAAAACTTGGTGAAAGAGAAATCATTAAATGTAACATTATTGATCAGTGTGCAATTGTCCCATTAAAATTCATGAAGTTGCCAATGATTGCTCTCCACCAATAAAAAGAACATTCTTGGGGAGTGTGTATTTGATGTTATATCATACCTCTGGGACTTTCACAAGCTGTTGTGGGGTTTTTTAATGGAAGTAACTTTTATCCATACATGCATTCTTATCCGGCTTATCTGCTTATCCAGAACTTCCGCCTACTAAAATAATTGGCAGTGAGGCTGTAAGAATCCAAGCATGTTCTATTTCTGCAAGATTTAGCTTTGGGTTCTCACCTCCTATAAGCGAGGACAGCTAGTAAAATTGGGATTCACAGGACTCCCACCTACAAACATTCATCTTCCACCTGAAATCATCCCTTTCTTTCCCTTTCATATACCATTTTTGCTCTATGACACTTCATCCCATTGCAAGAGTGATAGGCAGCCTCCACACTCTGCTGCTCTTAAACTGCTGACTCAGGCTGGGAAGTGATTCCCCACAATTTTCCTCCCCCAGGAAGATCTCAGTTTCCTCTGCTCTGATGTGTAAAACCCTAATAACAACCAAGAACCTGTGTGTGTTCATGGTTTTTTAACTGCTCTTGGAAGAAAATTAATCATCATCTACAACTCATGAGTTTTTCAAATATTTATAATGTAGGGGTCGGCAATAGGTGGATCACAATCCACTCAAGATTGCTAGAGGCTTTTGACTTCAAAACTCTGGAAGGCCATGAGAAGTTAGTGCCGGGAAGGGGAGGGGGTCTAATGTGACTAGAGTAGTCACTGGCTGTAGGCTTGTGGGAGCTAATGCCCAGGGCTGACTCAGAACTGGAGGGGGATAGGTGTCCCCCCTCCCTCCCTAAATGAAGCCCTAATTGGTGTAATGGGAAGCACTGGAGCTCCAGGCACATGGGAGGTGAGCTGAGGCTTCAGGCCACAGGATGCCAATAACAATAATACATTAAAGTTGAGGATCAAGCATTTTCCTTATCCATGGCAGATAGCCCACTACTTCTTGTCCTTAATCTTCAGCAAGAGAGATTGAGGTTCAATATTGAAAACATTTTTCAAATGACATGGTTTGGACTAGGATTAGAAATAGGCTTTCCAATGAGATTATAGAATCCTTGTCACCTGAGTTCTTTAAAAACAGGTTGAACAAACACTATCCGGGCCGGTCTAAATTTACTTCGTCTTGCCTCAGAGCAGGAGGCTGGACTTGGTAACCTTTCAAGATTGCCTCCTGCATTGTGTTTCATGATCCTATCCTTACATCTTGGTTTAAATAACTTTTATTTATAAATGATTTGAAAGCTTTCTGTATTAGAAAGATAAAACTGTACTGTAGGGAAATCCTGTACTATAGGGATATTATATTCAGTTTCTTCAGAAGGACAAAAATACAAGTAAAACGTGATTTCAGTGGGTTTTTTTTTTTTAAATCAGAGTACTAACATGTCCTCTGATAAGGCATATATTTAGTTTTACCCCTATTACCGCAGTTAAGTAAGTTGATTGACACCTCCAATCCACTCAGACATGTAATGTAAACACTAATAGAATATAGGAGGACAAGCTTTACGCTTCATAAATAGATTTTGTATCAGTATTAGCTTAGTGCCAAATTGTAAATTCAAACTGATTCATAGTATCATTCTTCAGTGCACTAGTAACATCAATCACTCAAGATTTATTGCGTCAGCTTTTGTTGTAGCAGTTATATATCATATTAAAAAACACCACAAGAATGCACAATGCAAGTACGCATCACAAATACATGGAAAAATACACAGTAAAATATAACATAAAAAGACATCACTCTAAGGTATGGATAGGGCTAATATTGAAAATGCAATGTAGCAGCATTGTCAAACATATTCCACCATCATACTACTAGTGTTCTCCATAGAATATGTTACACTATTACCGCTCAGGAATTTATTCAACCTTTCAAGTGCTATTAATATCACAAATAACAGTCATTCTTCACTTCCACCACATAAACACTTAAACATTTCTTTCCCTACTCATATTTCATTATTTACCAAGAAAATATTGAACTTTTTTCTCCTACAGCAACTACTACACTGTCTCTTTTTGTTAAGGTGTTCCTCCAAATGTCAGGCTTTGCTTATATTGTAGAAAACAAGGGAAAAGGGAAAGAGAAGGATGAAGAAGAGCTCTTGCTGTTTCATTTATGCAATTTTTGTTTTGCCCTTTAGTTTCTCCCTTTCCTCCTTCATGCTCAGTTCTAAAAGCATGCCCTAATTTCTGGTGGTGCTCCTTTAAAGAAGAACACACTGGGGCCACTGCAGCTACTTTGTACCTCTCTAGTGGTATATAGCAGCTAGATACCAGTGAACTTCCAGAGCCCTGCATGGGACTAGTTTTCAGTTCCACTCCCACCCCCACTCCTGCTACAAAGGCAACAGGTTCTGCATGAGATCCCAATCCCTGCAAACTTCTCCCCCACCACCATCACCTGTTCAGTAGAATCTCTGGGTGGCACAGCACCAACAGAGAAGCTCCTGCTTTACTCCAGGCCTTCCTCACTCCTGCATAGGTGGTATTACCAGGGGAACTAGGGCATAGCTGGAGCTCCCTTCCATCCCTACCTGTCAGAACACCTTTCCTGGCATAATGAGCAGTCAAATTTAAAAGCTAGTCTAACTTCTTCCAGAGAATGAGCAGGTGTCAGAGGGCCTTGGGAGCTGAGGAGCATAATGCTGCAGTAACATAATCTTTGCCTTTCCTTTCTGGTCATGCACCAAGCACATCTCATATGCACCAGAAAACATGTGCCACAGATTCTAGAGTCTGCACATGTGTCTTTTCAGAGAATTTCAGCAGTAGCAGTGAGGAGTTCTTACTTATTAGTTATCATGCCTACAAACATATTTCTGGTGCTGTCTCTTCACTGGATTGATTCATTAGAGGATGTTTTTCATCATTTTTGTTTGTTTAAACAAAAAGTAATACACATTATCGTTGACATCTTTCCCCTGTGAAAAATTCTGTTTCCTTGATATGAGCTCACCTCCCTTTTTTCTGCCCTTCAGAATTACATTCCGGAAAAAAGCCTTTCATTGTATGTGTGTATTATTCATCTGTATAATTGATGAAAGAAAATATATATATATGTTGGTCTAACCCTGATCCTGGTAATGTTTGACCACCAGGCCTGTTGGACCAGTTGCTCTACCCCCAGGATGCAGCTTTGGCAAAAAAAAATGTGCCATCAGATATGGTGTTTCTTCTTAAATGTTTTGACTGGCAGTAGGTAGAAAAATCACTATCTAATGAATAGAATGAACAGCTTGCCATAATGTATTACCTATAGAGAATAATAAAATGTTGAGTGTTATGTTGACTGGAGTTAAAAGGCTACTGTCAAGGTAATTTTCAATCTTTATAGTACATGTTTACTCTCTAGTTTATAATGACTAGGGACTGGCCAGTGCCACAATGTTCAGATCTGGAGCTGAACATTCTCCAAATGTCACAGTGTGTTTTTTGTTTGTTTGTTTGTTTGTTTGTTTTTAGCTTAGCCCATTTTTAAGGTAGAAGCATCCACAACATTTGCACCTTCACCTGGAACTGCAGTTCAAATGCTCATAGCTGTTTTGACCAACAGCTTGAGGTTGTTCTGTTATAGAGAAAAGAGGCAGCTGCAAAATTTGGATTGGCAGCCAAATCTGGATTCTGACTTGGTTCAAACTTATCTGTAATAATCATCCTTTTTTCTGTAGAGTTGCTCATGAACACTGTGGCTCCAGAAGTCTTTTCCAAGAAGGAGAGGAGAATCAGAAAGAGTACGGGAGCATTTGCTTTATGGAAGCAATATAATTAATAGATGGATTTTGCTAGGGAGTGTTGAACATACTAGACTTTACAGTACTCTTTTAGATTGTTTAACTCTGAAATTCAAGAAAGGCAGCACTGTAAGTAAAGCACTATACTGGGATTTATAGGTTCAATTCCTGGCTATGCTGCTGATTTTCTGACCAATTTGGGACAAGTCAGTTGCTCAGCTGATGCGCTCTTGCATTTGGTGAAGCTGCATGGATTTACTCCATCCAAGAATCTGGTTTTTTTCATCCTAAATTCCTCATCTGGAAAATTCCTCCTACCCTTTATCTTCTATGTTTGGACTGCAAGCCCTTTGGGGTGGGGATTTTATGTGTTGTATAGTGCCTAGCTCAAAGAGCCTTCATCTCACATAAGGTCTTGAAGCATTACTGTAAATATCAATAATAATACCACTTCTGTGAATAACACTAACTCTCTGCTTTGCTTATCCTTTTCCTACATTTACACATACACAGTTTTGTTAAATAAAGAGAGTCTGTGTTCATGAAAATACATGTATTTTATTTGACATCAGGAAAGGGGATTAGGGAAGGGTAAGTGGAAGGACTTGAGGGAGGAATGAAGCACAAACCCCCAGTGAGGCAGACCAGGGAGGCTCTTAGTATCCAGGAATCCCTGAGGGGGAGCTTCCACCCTGAGGAGCACTGACAGCCCCCTGATGGACCTCCCGGATGGCAGCCTGCAGAAAGTGCAGCCAGGCTTGCAGCAACACGTCCATGAGAAGCACCAGAGTACCCAGGGCAGCTCTGGCTCCATGTTGCAGAGTGCTGTGGTATCCTGAGTGAGGGCAACCAGTGGACCCAGAGACAAAATGCTTTGCTGTCCCTCATCGAGGTAGGCAAGCAAGCAGGGAAAGCTGTGAACCGGCTGTCCGGGGGAGTCCCTTCAAGCACAGGCCTCAGAGAGCCTCAGGCAGCAGCCACACAAAGTAACTCCTGACCTGATGCCCCGTTGGACCTGTTGCTGGTCAGCCTTAAATGAGATTCAGAATCCACTCAGTGTGGACGCCCTATTTCGAAATAGCAAAATGCTATTTCAAAATGCATTTTGGCTGTGTCTAGACTGGCCAGTTTTTCCGGAAAATCAGCCACTTTTCTGGAAAAACTTGCCAGCTGTCTACACTGGCCGCTTGAATTTCCGCAAAAGCACTGACTGCCTACTGTAAGAAATCAGTGCTTCTTGTGGAAATACTATGCTGCTAACATTTGGGCAAAAGTCCCTTTTGTGCAAAAGGGGCACTGTAGACAGCTCAGATTTGTTTTCCGCAAAAAAGCCCTGATCGCGAAAATGGCGATCAGGGCTTTTTTGTGGAAAAGCGCGTCTAGATTGGCACGGATGCTTTTCCGCAAAAAGGGCTTTTGCGGAAAAGCGTCCGTGCCAATCTAGACACTCTGGCACGATTTTCCGGAAATGTTTTTAACGGAAAAGTTTTCCGTTAAAAGCATTTTTGGAACAATCTAGACGCAGCTATTGTGTGTAGACATGTTATTTCGAAATAACTTATTTTGAATTAACTATTTTGAAATAAGATATTCGAAATAATGCTGTAGTATAGACATACCCATATAGAGCAGTGAGTCAGGGTAGCAGCATTGAAATGAATGGCATTACATCTATGCAAAGATGCTGCATAGTAAATAAGATCACAGTCAAGCCCAAATGTTCAATAGGAATGAGTCTGTTAATTATTTTCAGAGCTGATTGATGAGATATTCTATTTTGAACTCCCATTTTATTGTCTGTGGCATAGCTAGAGATCCCAGCCTGAAATATGAATGCAGCTTTCATCAAAACTATAGAACAGGCTCCCTTTGGGGGAGCATTTAGGGACCTGGAATTTTTGCTTATAGTATGCAACTTCACCAGAATGCTAAATTATTTTCACCAGAATGCTAAATATTATTGGGGTGTCACTGTTATGCAGGGATGGTCAACATCTGCAGAGTAACACAGCACTTAATCTGTCGTGTGCTGCAACTGTCATATATATCTAGGACCTAACTTTTTCCTGAGGAGTGAGTGCCTTAGGTTTCAGTAGTTTGTCAAGACACATGGCACATGCTCATAGCACTAACTTTTCTGAATATACTCCAGATGTCTAAAGGCAGCATGGTAGTTAAAACATTCATCACAAGCCTTGCATGTAATTGGAACTAAAGAGTGACCTGGGAGCATTTTTTGAGTATTTTAATTGTGTTTTTATTTGTATGTCAGTTCAAACAAAAGCTGCACTACATGAAACTTAAGATCAAAGCCCCTTAGTTCTCTGGACATGATAAATTAAGGTGAACTTTATTATGTCAGAAAGGCCTAATAAAATAACAGACCCAAGTAAGTTTGAGGGACCTTAATTTTCTAGGCTCGGCCTTGTGACCTGACACAGTGAACTTACTGCTTGTACATAACTGCAGTCAGAATATAGGTTCTAAAAGTTGACAGTAGTTAGTGAGGTTTTAGATGTACTTTTTCGTACTTTGACATCTTAGAATTGTGATGTGAGGAGGCTGCCAAGATTTTGTAGTGTAATTAAGTGACAAGCAAACTTTAAAGGGATTTACAGTCAGGCTATAAGTTGAAAACCAGGTTCACGTCTGGATTTAGATTTGATTTCAATGGTATGCCTTCCTGTTTGCCTGCCCCTGAGCTTTGGCTACTCCTGCACCGACACTGGAATTAAATTATAAATTTTAAGTTCTATAACAAGGCATATTCACAACAAAAATGGTTTTCACAGGACTCTGAAGACTTTCTTTGCTATCTTTTAAATAAAGTAACTTTCCATATTTATGACTTTTCTCCCTATTCTAATGATAGGATTGTCACTCCTTTTTGTTATCTTCACTATTGTATATTCAAGTTTGTATTTCTTACATTTACAATTCTTCACTTATGTGTTTTGTTTTATTTTTTGTTGTGTCATGTCCCTATTCTATTTTCCATTTCTCTTTGGGTCTGTTACTCATTTAACAGCTTTTCTTTTTCCTACTCCTTCAGTTCTTCCTTTCTATCTCCATTTCAAAGCTTGGCAGATACAAACTTCTTTATTCCAGGTTCTCCATCCATATCTGCTCTTTTTTTTCTTTTGACCTGGTCAGACTTTGCTTTTACTGCTTTGCTGATCAACACATGGGATTCAAAGAAGAGAGGAAAAAAGCAGAGCTTTCTAAAGTGGAGCACTTTCCTGTGATTGAAGGGCTTATTTCACAGAAGAAATGGTTTGTCTTCAATAATATGTTTGTCTGATCTCCATTTAGAAACTATTTCCTCTTATGTTCTGTCTAATTAATAACCATTTTAATAGTCATACATACCACTGTATGATTTATGAACTATGTCAGGCAAACAACAGACTCCCACCCTGGAGAGTTTATAATATGCATGATGCTTTACATGAAAATCTTGTACATTGAGATCAAATAGCTAAACAGCAAAAATAAAATCCTGACTCTTCTGGTATCAATGGCAAAACTTCCATTGACTTCAATGAAGCTAAGATTTGACCCTTAGAACCTGGGGGTGACACTCAGGGATATTTCTACCTCCTTCTTCTGCTAGAGCAGAAACAACAACTAAAAGATTGTAGCAGAAATTTAGGCCCCAACAATTTGAAAATTTGATCCATCCAAGTACAGCAAAAAACAGACATGATTCTTCATATAGAAATGTTCTACAGCCAGCTTCCTCATGAGAGAGTAACTGAGGGTTCCTACCCTTCTGCTCACTGACAAAACAGTCTGTTACAATTTTATATATTAGTTTTAGGTAGTCTCTTCCAACACCCACTGATTAAAAGTTTTTGGCTTTGATTCAAACAAGTCAACTCTTTACATGAAAAGAGAAATGAACAGTATATAAATAACCATGCCATTACTTACTGAAACAGGAAAGTCATCCTTCCTGGATTAAAAAAAAAAGAATTATATTTAGCAGGTAGACTGTCAAACTCTGGAAAAAGTAATACCTCCCTGAAGTAAAGGGATTGTATCTGTGGCACAGCACTGCACATTTGTGTGTTTAAGACAAACAAATGCATCAAATATTCTGAGAGTCACTAAAAGCAAAATAATGTCAAGTGCACATGGGATCCCACAGAGAGGCTTGTATAATGCTTACTGAACTTCGCATTATAGTTCTGTGAATTTATTTTTAAAAAAAAGTGTTACGGCACTCGGGTGAGTCTGCCCCTTTGCTCTTAAACTCGTTTAGAATTAGAGCTTGTCAAAATTACAACTGTAATTGAGTCAAGGGACTGTGTTCCCATTTGATTGTCCTCCAAAGCCATTACAACACAGTTTCAAAGTTACAGAGTAGCTAGGCACTGACTGTGTTTCCACAGCAGGATCTAGTTAAGGTGTTCTGGTAGGTCCTGGCTCCACTGCAGCTCATAAACCGTGTTGTAATTGCATTAAGGGCCAGACTGTTTGGAACCGAGTCCCTTGATACAATTATACTTGTAGTGTAGACAATCTTCCTAGGCTAGAACTCAAGCTCTATCTGACTGCAGCTAGAGCAACCTGACATGCTGTATCTCCTGTAAAGGATTTTTTGTACTTATTTTAATATCATTAAAAAATTGGTTTGCTACCTATGTCTTCTCTACTTCCCAAACATAAATACACAGTATTCTAACTAAAGGGAGAAGAAATGTCCTCTTTAGATATTGACTCTGAACTGGAGAGATTCTGGCCTGGCTACACTCTAGCCTACAGCAGAGGGACACCAGTGGTATAAAGCATACTTCAGAGAGTGGGAGACTCAGGCTACATCTAGACTGCAGGCTTCTTTCAGAAGAAGCTTCTTTCGGAAGAGATCTTCCAAAAGAGCGCATCCACATACAAAAGCGCATCAAAAAAGTGATGCGCTTTTTCAAAAGAGAGCGTCCAGACTGATTGGACGCTCTCGCGCATAAAAGGCCACCCGGAATCACTTCAGCCAGGGCTTTAGGTCACCAGTTGCTTCCGAGTGCTAGTGCTGGAGCCTTGTAGAGACACGCGCTTAAAGGGACCCCCCAGACAGCCATTTCTCTGCTTCCTCTGCATGCTTGCTATCTCTTCGAGTGACAGCAAAGCTCTCACAGTGCCTGCTGTGGTTGCCCTGCTTTTTTGGATGCCACAGCTTTTCTCTTGGTGCCATGGAGCCGGAGCTGCCCCGAGCATGCAATGGCCCCACACAGCCATCCTGCAATTTTTTCAGCATTTTGTGCCAGCTGCCTTCCTGGTCCTGACCGAGCTCAACCCTGAGCTCATTCTGGGGACCCTCTCCCTGGGTGCGGGAGCTACACTCTGGCAATTGCAACCTACTGTGGAGAGGCATTTCTGGAGGCTCAACACCAGTTTGGATTGGTGGGACCAGTTCATCATGGAGCAGTGGGATGACCAGCAGTGGTTTCAAAACTTCCGCATGCGGAAGGCCACCTTTTTGGAGCTCTGTCCCTGGCTCGCACCCACCCACTGATGATGCAGCACCCACCCGCAGCCCGCCAACCCCCTGGAGAAGCAGGTCACAATCACCATCTGGAAGCTCGCCACCCCCAACAGCTACCAGTTGGTGGGCAACCAGTTTGGCGTGGGGAAGTCCACCGTCAGGGCCCTCCTCATGGAGGTAAGGCACTCTCTGGCTGCAGTCCCTGCGGGAGGAGGAAGTCCTGGAAATGGGGTCCCTAGGGAATGGGGGTTTGGGGACTGTAGGGAAAGCCCTGTCCCAGGGGATTGTGCCTTCCCATCCTCACACAGCCCTGCTGCTGGGGGGGGGGCAGCCTCATGGGGGTGGCTCCTGGGGTGCTTGTGGGAGAGGAGGGCGGGCACCTCCCAAAGGTTCAAGCACCCCCTCTCTCATTCTCTATTTTGTGTGTTTGTTTGCCTCCTTCTGCAGGTGGTGAGGGCCATCAATTCCATCCTGCTGTGCAGGGTCATCCACCTGGGAGACCTGGACCCAATAGTGGCCGGATTTGCCACCCTGGGGTTCCCGAACTGCACTGGAGCCATAGATATAATGCACGGACATTTTTGTTGGGTGGTCAGGCAGGGCACACGATTCTCACGTCTTTAGAAACTCTAGCCTGTACAGAAAGCTGGAGGTGGGAATATTCTTCCCCCACTGTGACTTTGCGATTGGGGACATGCAGATGCCATTGTGCATTGTGGGGGGGATGTGGTCTACCCCCTGATGCTATAGCTAATGAAGCCATATACCAGATACCTGGACCCCGGCAGGGACCAATTTAATGCCCACCTGAACTGGCCCCAGGAGAAGGGGCATGGGCATCACCTGAGGAGGGAGCAGAGGCATCTCATGGGGGACAGGCAGAGGGGGAATGAGCATGGGGGGGGGAGGGTAGGAGGGTGGAAGCCAGGAGCAGCGACAGCAGGCAGTTGTGCAATCATGCGTGACATGATGGCATACGTGTTATCACACCGCTGTATGAGCTGGTCCCAGGCATGGTTTCGCCACTTAGAGTCCTCGCAGACCTTCTATGCCAGGGTCTGCTGCATGTCACTGACATGCTGGCATATGAGGCCTGGGAGACAAGGCCTGGGAGACGTCCTGTCTCACAAGCACCAGCTCCAGAGACAGGGTCACAGTCTCTGTCTCCTCCTTCTCCACTGTGACCTCCAGCCAGGCAACAGGTGGGGAAGACATTTCTCCACCCCACAAGATCTGGTGCAGATCGTCAAAGTAGGGGCAGGTGTGGGGTCTTTCCCCTGAATGCCAGCTGAGCTCTCTAGCCCAGATATATCCCAGGCAGAGCTCCTTGACCTTACTCCAAACCTGTTCCAAGGTCTGGGGTGTCCCACTCCGTCAGGGACTCGGCCATGCGCTCGAATATTTCAGCGTTGTGCTGCTTGAAGCGGAGATCATGCAAGGTCTCCTTGCCCCACAGCTCGAGGAGGGACAGGATCTCTGCTCTGGACCAGGAGGATGCCCACTTCTTGGTCCCCCTGCGTGGGTCCTGGGACCCCTGGGGTTGCTCCCTGCAAGGGCCAGGAGGGACGTGTGTGGGGGGGTGGAGAGGCTTGAGGCTGGGCCATGAGTGGCAAGGCCTGTGGCAGAGAGAACCATGTGGTGAGGTGCTCCTCTCAGGCCAGCTTCCTGCCACAAGGCTTGTCCAGGGTGCCTGCAGCTTTAAGAGGGGCCAGGAAACGGGAACTATAGAGTCCTGATTAATTTGGACGGAGTACCTGTGTTAATTCCTGGAGGCCTCTTCTTTCAAAAAACAAACAAACAAACAAACAAAAACCTCCTTCCCATCCACACATGCCTTTTTCTGAAAAAGCTCTTTCAGAAAAAGGCTTCTTCCTCATAGAAAGAGGATTACTAATGCGGGAAAAAACCCTCTGTTCTTTCAATTTGCTTTCAGAAGAACGTGATTGCAGTGTGGACATAACACAGGTTTTGTCAGAAAAACTGCCTTTTTCTGACAAAACTCTGTAGTTTAGACATATCCTCAGTGGCATTAAAAATCCACCAGCATCTTCTCTGACAAACCTGACCAGCAGTGTTTAAGGAAGGGAAGTGACCAATGCAGTTTTTTAGCAGCCTCCAGTGACATGACTTCTCTGCATCATATATATAGTAGCCCAGTGTCTGAGAGTCTCTAACGCTGAAATGCTGGCTGTTCCCTCTGGGCGGCGCTGTTGCCTGAAATGCTG
>JANRFK010001234.1:74512661-74524480 GCA_030068395.1 Apalone spinifera
GTGTCTAATTTGCATCCCTTTTACGGAAAAAGGATGCAGTCTAGACACAGCCAATGTGTATAGATGCGGTCTATGTTATTTCATCCATCTGATATTCCAAAATAATGCTGCTATGTAGAAATACCCCTAAAGAGCTATATCAGAGCTCATTATTTAGTAGTAATAGTAGTAGTAGTAGTAAGTTAGGAGGCGCACTTTTATGCTATGAAGTAGATTGATTAAGCAAGCCGCATAAGTAAACTGCTCTATTGTCTCATTGCCGTGGAGTGAAGTAATGTGGTAGGACACAGGGTGATATTACTGATTTCTGGATCAGCTGCTTGGAAAAAGCGGTAGTAGAGACACTATAAATAATACATATAGCTGTTGTTTTAGTAAGTGCCAAATCCTGTCCCCTTCTGCATCAGTAAAAAATGTGTTGAACCCCCAGATACCTTTTGGTACCACTTGAGAAAGCAGATATCAGGATTTGAGTGACTTGCAATCTCTGCTCACCACAGAACTCTTCTCTGCAGAGTTTCCCTGTGCCCCAACACACAGAAGAACTCAGAGGGAGCAGTAGGCTGAAGCAGGAGGTGGAGAGATTAGATCAAGAACTTTGTGGTTCCCCCTGCCCTCTGCACTACTGCCAAAAAAGAGTGCCTTTGCTGCCAGTGCCTTCCTGGGGCTGCTGACTTCTGCCATTCTATAGCCTCTTCCAGAAGCTGCGGAAAATCACAGCAAAGTCAATTGTCCTATGTTTTGGGTGAGGATTTGGCCTAATAAGTGCAACATCAGATCTAAACTTAATCTTCTGCCAGAAAACTTTGCTGGTACCATACCAAAAAAAAAGTGAACTTCTTAAAATATTTTCACATAAGCTCTGCGCCTGGCAATGTGCCTGGAGTTCACATTATTGGCAATGTGAGTGATTAAATACAAATAAATACTTGTCAACATTTCAAATAAAGCACTGTGATCAAAATAACTGAAAAACTTTTGAAGCCTATCAGGAAATAACCGGACCCTTTTTAGTGTCATGCTTTATGAATGGGTAGTTCCTTGGCAACTAAAATACTTCAAGAAGAAACAGAAAATAATCTGAAAAAAAGAAACATCTAGCCAATAATTGCCTGAAGTGATATGACATAAATCAAGCACAGAGGATGTTGTCTGACCTTTAATGTATTTACACTACTCTGGGCCAAGAGCTTTACACAATCCAATCTCCTTGTCACATTATTTCTGTGGGTAATGCAGTCTGTGCAAACTTGTTTGAAGGGGTATTGGTGAATAATGATTGGAACAGCAGACTTGCCTCTACCAGAGCCTCACTATACAATTTTGGCACATTAAATATTGTACGCCTCTAGACATCTCACCTTTAACCATGTGAGAGAGGTTATATTTACCATATAAACACAGTGAATAAAGAATAAAACCTTGTAAAACACATTCAGATCTTTAAACACCAGGTACAATTCACGCTAAAAATATTGCATGTTCCACAGCAATAACCCAGTAGGATCACTAATTTCAAAGTGTCATAACATAGACAATTATTGTAGAATATTATATATTTAAAATAATAAGTACAGTGTCTCATTTGCAATTTTTAATATTTGGAAAAAATCATGTATTAATTCTGACAAATATTGTGGGCTCTACTCTCACCCCACCCCAAAACTGGTTCCTTTGCACTGTTCAGATGATACAATGGAGTCAGGTCAGAGATCTTGATAATCCCTATGGCAGTGGTATAGAGTGCCAGTTGGTTTAAAGCCAACATACCCTGTTTATACTCCGTCTGTCTTATTACCCCAGCACAGAGAGCAAGTTAAGGAGAATGGTTGCATATCAAGGGGTGGAGATGAAGTGCAAAAGGTCACACCAATTCTCAGCTGGCATTCAGTGTCTTACTGAGCACATGGCATAAGTTAGCACTGCCCCCGGGTGCTTTAATTTACACCAGAACTAGCACAGATCAGACCATATAAATCAAAGAGTCCCAACCCATTATCCAGCACCAAGCAGAAACAGGACAGAATCTGGCCCATTGTCTTCATGAGCATACTGGCACAGACCCTAGCAAGCTGACCACATGCTAGAACTGCTAGAAGGGGAATTCAAGGCTCTATGCTCTGCATCGGCAGGGTGTTTCATGTTCCTGGAGCCTGAATGGAGTCTAGCCACTGTCCCAGTTTCAGGGTCCCTAAGCACACTTTCAGCACACAGACCTTCCTTCTATCTCACACCTTCCAGTGAGTGTAAGAGAGCATAATTCAATCACCTCTGACACTTCAGACTCCCTAGTAATTGAACTCCATCCTTAAGATGCGATGCTTCTGATTTATAGTTTAACACTTTCAGGGGCAGGCAGTGGCTGTATAGTATATATATGCACTTCACAAAATATGTTTGTTCATTCTTGTGTAATATCTTCATGCACTTTACTTAACAGATAAAGCACAGGAGAGTACAACTCTTACAAAACAATACAACATCCTAAATGTTATGTCTCTCACTAGCTTACTCTTGCCTTGGGACATTGGTGGGATCAGACAGGTATTACATCCCACGGCCTACTCTGCCTCTGCAGCAGTCTCCCTCATCTTAATCTGGTGCAAAATGGTTCCCCTTCTGGAGAAAATACCCCTGTGCCTGCTGAGGATCATCTAGATTTTTATGACCTTCAGGCCTCTAAGAACACATATACACAGCAAAACTCAAATTAAGCAAAATTTGAATTAAGCTGCACAACTTCAGCTATGTCAAATTGTGTAGCTGAAGTCAAAATAGCTTGATGCAGCTTTTGGCACTGTCTACACAGCAGGAAGTTGAAGGAAAAACATTCTTCCTTAGACTTCCTTACTCCTTGCAAAATGAGGGTTACAGGAGTCAGAGTAAGAAGTCCTCCAGCTTGCCATTATTTCAAAATAATGGTTTGCTGTGTAGACATGCTCTTTGTTATTCAGGAATAACACGTTATTCCGAAATAACACTGTTATGTAGACATACCCTAAGTCAGATGACATCCTTGGAAGCTCACTAATAAATGCAAACCCCTGCTCTCACTGCCAAGATGACTTCACCACTACTAAACCAGATTTTGTTTTGTCTAGAGTGACTAGATTTAAGTGTCAGCTACCCTCTGTTATTCTTTTTCCATAAACTTTTGGCATTTTCATTCAACTCAGAAGCAAAGAGACAACAGAGAAGGCAAAAGGGTGCCTGTCCAAAATAGAGTTTGCTGTGTGACAGACACACAGAGTTCATAATCTCACACAGAATTCATAAAGGGTACAGATATTTCAAATTTATGAAAGGATGCCACATGCCACAACATAAGATCCTCAGGGAATTTCTTATTTTATTTTATGTATTTATTTTTTAAGTCAAATAATCCACAATATCTTATTATACCTAACAAAGTTCAAAGTAAGTTTCCATCAGCATGATTTGTTTAAAAAAGTAGCAATAGCTGCAATTTTACCTTAGCGGGCAATTTATTTCAAACATAGGCTGTTGTAGTTAAAATTGTTTCTGCTGCCTGTACCTCTGCTTTTTACTTAGCACATTGAAAATCACAACATTCAATATTATTCATGAAATGTATTTATATGAAACAGTGACCTTCCACCCATATTGCAATCCTCTTCATGGATACTATTCCTCTCATCTTTGATCTTGAACCAAAAATAATGTTTGATGTTGGCAATATTCAAAAATAGTTTATTTTGTAGTAGATGAAATGAGACAATCTCCTGCTGTTTGAATAACTCTTTGGTCTTGATTACTCAGAGAAATTCTTCTGGATTCAAACATTTCATTTTCACTCATCTTACTCTGTCCTTTTATGCTACAGAAGCTGCTAGATGATTTGACAGCAGCTTTCCCATCAATGTGAAAAGTGTTACATTGTGTTATGTTGTGAGCCGTTGTTGGGGAATGTGATTCACCTGAATGACAAAAAGCCATCTCTCCCTGTAGACAGTTTGTTAATCTGAGAACATCTGTTTTGTGCTAAAGAGGCTGCTGACAGCTTCTGAATCTTTAGTTGCTACCTGACTGAGGGGAAAATATTATATCAATGTCCATACTTAAGTCCTATTAACTTTAATGGGAAGAGCCAACAGACCATAACAAAGGAAAAATAGGCACAAAGGAGATTCAAGCCATCAATTTAATGTTAAAATCAGAATGGATTTTAAAAGTAAATCAAGCAGAATGTCCCAAGAACAAATTAATAACATCTGCTCAAGTTCTGAGACATTTTAGTTGCCCTGCACTCCACAGTTGAAGAACTCAGGGACGAGTTCCGTTGTGCAATCCTTGACATTATCACAAAGGAGACTTGACCATCATAGTTTACAAAGCTTCAATCTCACTGTCTGAAGACAGCTTTTCCACCAAACGACCCAGACGAGAACCTCTGACATTAAGCTGTGCTAAATTTGTATCCACTAAAATTGTTCTGAACATATCTTATTCCCTTCAGCTTGAGGTAAATGGTATGCCTTTTCTTAGCAAGTGTTTTGATATAATCAGTGCATGCTCTATCATTATATTGACCTTACTCCTTAAACATAAGTAAATCAGTTTCATCATTCAACAGTGAAGGCTTTTGGAGTGGGTTTGGGTTTATGTTGTTGCTGTTGGGTTTTTTTGTTTTTTGTTTTTTGGAAGAATGCTAAAGATCAAAGCTAAATAACTTACTGAGGCGAGTGGAATATTAGTTGAGGTAGTGGGAGGTTAAATGTTGCAATTGCTTATAACCTATGATCCAAGACATTTGTTGAGACTGGCAAAACAAGAATGCCTTAAGTGTTCACTTCATGTACATTTTCAGTTTGATACCTCGAAAAAAATTGCTATTTGTTTCCAACATGAGGTCTGTTGAGCAGATTGCCCATCAATCCATTCCAGACACAGGTGCACAGTCAAGGTGCTGCCAGTTTAATTACTTTTATATCAATCCTTTGCACCTGGTTTCAGGTTCCTATTTCATGAGATGATAAGTTTAAAAACCACATCAGTCTTCAAGTTAGAAAAGAAAAAATGTGATAAAATGGACTTGAATAAGATGCAAAGAGCCAAATTTATCCCTGGTGTGAAACCATTTACTTCAATGGAAGGATATGATTTGGCATATAGAGTGTGGCTTTTATCTTTTGTATTTCCACGTATCCAATTTGCAGCAGATTATTTAGGTTGGGCTCTCTTGAGATCTTCAGTTATAGTGTTTATAACAATAATGCAGCAGAGGGTGGTTAATCGAGTGTATATTTAACTCCTATGTAGTCACAGGACAATGCCTACTTTTCACCTTTATAATGCACTGTGCAACTAGGCATATATAACGTTAATGAGTCTTTTTTTTTCTGAAAACGATAAACACACCAAATTTAAGGTCCAGTCTCTGAGAGTTTTATATGAAAAGATGAGTAACATTGAGTTTGTCTTTAAATTTGCCAGTGCTTTCTATCCAGCGTAAGTTCTACTCCTGCTTTTGATCAGGAAGTAACTGTCCCATCAATACCTTGTGTGAAGGGGATACACTCCAGCCTTTTATATGGGTTTGTTGGGGAATACAATACAGAAGATAAGAAGGAAGCTGAGCAACTCAGGGATAGCTAACATAGCATCTTTTGAAACAGGATAATCAGGAGACAATGCTGGTCAGGAAGTGATTTGAAGAGATTACTTTCTCTGAAGGAGGATTCCAGACATTTTTTATATTTTTTTTCAGGGTGTGTATATTAATTGTTATTAAAATCTATATGAAGAAACTCAGAAAGCTGATAGGAAGGCAACAGCCTCAATATGCTATTCATTATATAGATACCTATATGTAGAATGAGTAGTTCTCTGTGGCTACGCCTCTGAGGGTTATATCCAGAACAGTATTACTATCTCATCTGATCATGGCAAGTCTGTCTCAGTGCTGTCCTGCTGCTAGATGATAAGTAAAATGGGAAACAGCTAGTTGAAACTCAGCCCAGAGTGAGTGGATCTCAGAAATCCATATATAATGAATACTTCAACTGATAAACTCAGACCTTTTTTCTTGTTGTGAATTGTCTGTGAACAGGAATTTGATTTTTATTAATACGTTTGTTACCCAAAATTGCTCAATTGTAGCCTTGTCTCTGCAACAAAGATTACCTGTGGCTGATGTAAAATGTCAAAAGAGGGTAGAACAGAACTGGTGGACAGGGACAAACTGAGTTTCATTGAGCACGAACAGAAGAGGAAGAGAGAAGTGTCAAGGGCTTGTGTGACTCTGGAAAGTATTGGAAGGCTAGCTATTACTGCATGAAGAAGCGACCCCAGTCAACGTAGAAAAACAAAATTAATGTGTAAGATACATAACAATACTGAAGATCTTGTAATGATCTCTCTAATAAGTTGGTCTGTGTATTTGGTAGAAGTATCCGAAAATACATGATGGAAGCCCAATATATCAAACATTTAGGAGAGAGGATTTTTGCAGCCAAACAAAAGGGGCCACACACAGTGGCCTAGATATCATAATCCAATGGATCTAAACTATGGACAAAGAGCTGTGAATTAACAGACGGCTCTAAGAGACCAGAACTTACTAAGACCAACAGACACTGGAAAAGGTAGAAAGAGGTTCACAGTCCTAAAACTTATTTACATTTATAAATGTTCTTAATCTAATTGAGCTCTAAATTGGAAGTCCTTTTCTTTTAACTAAATGCATTACTATAAAATATCAGGTTACTTATCCCTAGAAATATCACTTGAGACCTACAATATAATATGAATATCTTTTCATTCAGGCAAATGGAAATCAACTCATTAATAACATAAAAAGGGATAGACAAACCTGTTTTTCTGGACCCACTGAAACATGAATGATAGGGATATGGGTTTGTGTTCCACCGAGGAGAGACTTTGAACAAAGCTGTGGAAAGAAAAAAAAATTATGACAACAAATTCAGCACTATCCATATTTATGGTACACACATATGCCTGAAGAGCTTTTGAAATACGTTTTTCTATCCCTTATACTAATTCTTGGTTTCATTTTGCTAGGAAAAACAAGGGTTTTTCTCCCCATGTTTTTAAAAGTGAACTCCCTTGCAAAAAAAAAAAAAGCAAAAGTTTACATTACAAGACTAACAACAACAACAGCAACATTTATTAATGAAAGCTAGTTTTGCAAATACAACAGATTGCTAGTTTCATAAAACTTAATACTAGGATTTCCTGCAAAGAAAGTGGAATGAACATCTGCACCCACTTGTAGTTATTATTACAATAAAGATTCTAAACACTTGTACAAACCAAAAATGGAAACACTATTTATATCACTTCCAGTTCTGAGTCTGCAAAATTTAATTGTTGCTCTCAAAAGTAAATGAATAACTGCAGACTTAGACAGTCTGACAGCACTCTTCAAGCTGTACTTCCAGCAACCTGTTGATATTGCTTTTGCACACTTACATTTCTTTTATTCTGACTCAGGAGCATAGGTCGATGATGGTTTGGTTTGAGTGGTTTATGGTAGGAAGATTAACTCCCTACATTTATTAAAAGTTACCAAGTTTTAATCTTGCCACTCTCATTGATGTCAATTGAATTTATGCAGTTGAAACCTAACAGACCACCCTCTAAACTGTAGGGGAACGTATTTGGGGGTTTTTTTTAAGTGTGCTGTATCTGTAGAAAGCATATCACCAATGTTTTCTGTATCTCTAAGACTTCTCATGCTGTATTTGTATGTCTAATCAGGCAATGACCTATGGAATGTAATACAGATTAATTCAGCAGGCTTCTATAGATAAAATGAAATAGAAAATGATAGCCTTTCTATTGTTTTTAAATCATCCTACAGAATTCTGTAGCAGAGGTATAATTCATACTCTGTTTAAAAATCCATTAAAAAAGGAAATACATTTCTATTGAGTTCGACAGGAATTTTCCATAAAGATACGTGACAATTCTATCAATAGTAGCTGTTCTAACTCTTATCACATTGTGATTCTCTGCTTTTTTAACATCATTTTAGTTCAATGGGTTAACAATTTCTTAATGATATTGAATTGCTGGAATAAGTGTGTACTTGGGATAATCCCAAAGGTATATTTGCAAGTAATTGCACATCTTCTGTTTTTTGCTCAAGTGTAGTAATTACTAATATCTTCTTGAAGCATTTTCCCTTAAGATAAGATGATTACAATAATTACCTTCATCTCTGAAATTACTAATCATTAACTCTTTGGATAGCTATATCCCTTCATTTGAACCTAGGTTTCATACTTTTATTAACTACTTAATAATGAAAAGAATGTCCCAAACTACATCTGTTTCCTCCTTTGGGTGTTCCTACACCCTAACCCACTCTGCTCAGTGTTCCTGATAGGGAGTGGGGTCAGGGCAGGAGGGCTTGATTATAGCTCATAGATCCCCCTTAGATATACTTAGGCTTCCTGGGTCTTGGTGTCTAAATTGACAGAGTTTGCAGGATGAACAGCTGGGTGCCCCCCTGGGGGGGCATGAAGAAATTCCAGGGGGGGCATGAGGTGACCCAGCCCACCACATCAATCTCTTCCCCCTCTCCCCCCCAAGAAAGAGCCTGGTCCGTCCGGGCATCCGCTCAACAAGTTTTGCTGCTATGGTTTTTTTTGGGGGGGGGGGAGGAAGGGGTGTATGAGGGTTTCTCAAAAATCAGAAAGGGGGCATGATGCCGAAAAGTTTGGGAACCACTGAGCTAGAAGGTAGTGTAAATTAAGATGGTTTATTAGACTGCCTTGTACCTCAGAACTTAAAACACTGCATCACTGCAGCTGCACACACCACTAAAGTACTTTAAGCCAATAGGAGAGAGTTCTCCTGTCACCATAGCTACTCCACCTCCCTGAGATAAGATATCAACAGACATAGCACAGGGGCTTAGGTTAGCAGAACTAAGTCATTCAGGGATGTAGATTTTTCAGACCCAAGTGACATAGTTATTCCAGTGTAAATCACTAGTGTAGACAAGATCTCATTGTGAATCAGACCAACTCAATCAACGTAAGACAGCTAAATTCATCCCTTCTCTGGTGCTAATACTAGCGCAAAGGGTGAGAGAGAGCAACTTCTGCCTCCCTGATCTTTGGACTGCCTGAGATTGGGTTCAGCCTTTGGCTGGTTGCTTTAAACTGTGCCCTATCCACCATGGTCTGAGTGGACCTTAAAGAAACTGGGAAATAACCATCACAGAAGAAGATCTCACCTATATATTCTTTCACTCTAAACACCACTTCTCTCCTCTGGCTTGTCTCTTCATACACCCATGGTGAGCTAGAAATTATCTCTTTGCTCTATGGACTTCTGTGAGTGGAACACACTCCATGTGTCAAGGAGACATTGTTTGCTGGCTGACCTTGTGCCTCCAGCTTAACCAGCACAGAGGAAGTACAGGGCACAAGGGCAACCATGAATCAAACGTAGTGCCCTGTACATCTAAATGCAATGGTGTAAGTCATGAGAGGAGAGGGAAGACAACTATGAGGATGTGTTAGAGAATCACAGATTGTTTTGATAAGCCATAAATCCAGTGTCTCTATTCAGTTCACAATTTTTAGTATTTAGCAACGTTCTGAATTTAGGATCCTGGGCTCTTCTTCTAGATGGATCTGACTTCTCAATCCTCATCCCCAAAAGAAAAAGTCACACTTTCTGAGGACAAGCCTGGGAGCTTAAATTCATAACTTTGATAAATACTAAACATCATGAACACTGGTTTTATGAGGTGTTAACAGGCCACTTCATCTTGAATAGTCCCTGGAAACATGGGTTAACTACGACCTAAACAATCTGTTACACCTGTAAGCTCAAAAGCTTGTCTCTCTCACCAGCAGAACTTGGCCCAATAAAAGTTTTTTATATGGGCAATTTTGAGATTTCATGATGGCTGGTGATAGTTTATCACCTAATCATCATTTCTATTTGGGTGAGAATTTATCAGAGCTATTTTTTTTTAAAGATAAGCTTTATCTTATGACATGAAGTGACTGTGTCCTTTCCTGGTTTCAATTTCTTATTTTGAAGATTGAATATATTCCACCAAATTAAAGTTTTGTAGTGTACAGTTTAACCTTTTCAATATGCTTCCTTTTGATTTGCTAGCCACTCCATTACTTCCTATTTAAATCTTAATTAAGAAGTGGGGAAATGGTAGAATAGCCAACCAGTGAAAACATTCTGACACACTCCAAAGAATTTATCAGGCAGTAAAACACTGATCCCTTATTCCCATCTCAAATGTTGTAATAGGAACAAAAACTGATAGAGCCTGGGTTTGTTCTCTTGACAAACCTTCTCTATGGGAAAGGACATAATTAAAAGTGAGGGAGGGGGAGAAATATAGTTCACAAACTTAAATAAATCATTTTTAGTCAAGAAACATTTTTTTAAAATTTCTGTTCCTATGCAAATACAGTATCAATAGCAAATTGCTCAGTTAGAATTATAAAACATAAAAAGAAGAAGCATGATTATGTAATGACTTTATCATGTTAAATTCAGCTAAAGAGAGCATTTCTCTCAAAAAAATTATCTGCAGATTCCCCTAAATTTTAGTTTCTGGTAGTGTTTTGAACTCTCCCAATGAATACAACATTGGCATATCTCATCTTAAAGAAACCAGATATGGGAAGCTAATGAACTTATTAGTGATGGTACCATAATTTTATCAAACTTAGAACTCACATGTTGGTGTTACAATTAGACTACAATTTGTAAATTTGAGCTAAAGCAGAGCCTTGGGCTGCTGGATGGGTTTTTAAATATATTAGCTCTTCTATTGCCTTAGAAGCAGGCAAGGAATTCTTTCAAACAAGTATTCCTATTGTTTGTACATCATTGATTCCTCTATAATTACAAACCCTTAAGTCCTTTCTCAGTGTTCATGAATCCTTACCCAAACTAAACTCCTATATTGACACAGTTTGAACAATGCTACATTAAAATTAAATTCCACTTAAGAACAACATAATAAAAAGAGAAAATACTGCTCAGAAGATGATACTATCTGATGAATTCCCAGAGTTTAAAGAATATCATAGGTTTTAGGAATACCAAAAGACCATGCTTTTTCTATCTCCAGAATGTATAGCATGAAACTGAATATACTTAAAACTATTGATCAGATATAGCGTAGTGTTGCTGTTTCATCTGAGGTTAAAGGTGAACTGAAAAGATGCTTTTCAAATAACTGTAATAAGACATTTTCAATTCTAAATTACTAAAAGTGGAATTCATGCTACAGAAGATCTGGATTATCATCAGCCTTTGTGTGAGGAATTAACGGGATGGAGTAGAATGGCATTCATCCATTCAAACACTGGCCAGGCAGTGATGTTGTATGAATAAAATATGACCATCTATATCATTGTTGCTATCACAACAATTGCAATAAATTATACAATTGCAACAAGAGTAAGTTGCCATGTACCTTATGTAAGAAGTCAATGGAAAAAGATTATGATTTGCTAAAATATTACCCTGTTTATATTCATGTATCATCTTTTATCTTAAGTTATGATACATGACTAAACTGTTCAGGATAGTCAAAACAGAAGCAGACTGTGAAGAACTTCAAAAAGATCTCACAAAACTAAGTGATTGGGCAACAAAATGGCAAATGAAGTTTAATGTGGATAAGTGTAAAGTATTGCACATTGAAAAAAATAACCCCAACTATACGCTTAGTATGATGTGGGCTAATTTAGCTACAACAAATTAGAAAAGAGATCTTGGAATTATCATGAATAGTTCTCTGAAAATGTCCACACAGTGTGCTGCGGCGGTCAAAAAGGCAAATA
>JANRFK010001234.1:74554475-74608183 GCA_030068395.1 Apalone spinifera
AGAAGAGGCCTGGCTTTGGGCAGAAGGGTAGGGCTGGGGGCTGCAGTGCCCCCTCTCCCAGTTAGCCTTAAGCACTGCCTGGAGTGCACCTCCCACCTCCCCAGACTGGCAATGATTTAAAGGGTCCAGGGTTCTGGCTGCCGCCAATGCCATAGCAGTGGCAGTGGTGACTGGGAGCCCCATCCCCTTTTGAATCATTGGGCCCCAGGATAATTGTCCTCTGTGCTCCCCCTGCTGACAAAGCAAGGAGTGTTCTCCTGCCAACAGAGCAAAACTTCCATAGAGGTGGAAGTTTTTTGCTGGCAAGTGCCGACACACGGTGTTTACATGGCCTGACTTTTAGCAACAGAGCTACTATCCAAAACCACTCTACCTCCGGTCCTGACTCATACAATACTATATATCTGTCTAAATTGATACTTTATGTGAGTTCTGCTTAATGCTCCTACTTATTCTGCAGCTGGATCACAGCTGAACATCTTGTTCAGCTCTCTGCTCTAGCTTAACGCCTGCACAGATGAACTCTTGTGAGTCTCCCATCAGTTCCCTAAGCCATACCATGGCCACCTCTCTCACACCTCTGGAAAGATGACACGTGCTGCAGTGCTCAGGGTATGCCATGTCAGGTCCTCAATGAGGTCGCCTGTTAGCTCTGAAAAGATAGGTCGCTGTAAATCAGTTTTTCAGGTGAATTAGTGCTACACATTTTTATTAATTTGTTCTCCTTTCAATGCAGAGCTCAACTCTGCTTTCCTTTTCATGTACATTTGCTTCAGTCAGGGTTTAGATCACCTTTAGAAATTCATGCTGAGTCACTATCCCTAAGATTACTGCTACTCACCTGCAGCAGGCATGTTACAAATTATTTGGGCTTGCTATCACTACATCAGTTCTTCTTAGCCTTTTCTGAGTTCGTTCAATGAAGGGTTTCCTCAAGTTGGCAGCTGGCACAAACATTAGGCTGTTCTTCAGGGTATGTACTTTTGATGATGAATGGGGGACACCTGCAGAACCTGTGAGAAAGGTACTTATTAGACTGGCAGGTGGCCAGCTTCCTTTTTTGTGTCTCCCTTTTCATTATCTTCTGACATCTTGGAGACAGAGATTTCTTACAGAATGATAGTTAAGGACAGGGAACTTCAGAGAGAGAAAAGGTATATAGCTGACAGAACGTGTTTAAAAATTGAAATACCTCGGTGGCCTTATAGCTGATCACTGCAGAGGCATTGGACATTTAGAACTAAAATGTGTGAAATTTCCAAAGAGCCTAGATATAACTTTTAAATACTGACAAACACAGACTCTTTCTTTATTGTGCTTTAAAAATATGTGTGCTGAATAATTAAGAATCACAAATATGCACCAGAATTTTCATAACAGTGCTTGGTTTTTATTAGAAAACAAAGAAATGGCCCAAATAGTGAAAGACATAAATTGATAACTCAGTTCCAGATCAAACTAGCCTTGATTGACTATTCCTGCAATGCACACAACACCTGACACCTTGAGCCACTGACTCTTCTAACAAACTGACATGAGTCTAACAGCAATGAAGTTACATTACATAACCCTAAACACTTCAGTCGTTTGCATTCTACTTACTTAAACTAGATGCTTACTCTCCTGAAACTAATTTACCTTGTATTACCTGGATTAATACATATTACAAGGCAAATTGCATATGACACTGGATCTCTTTTTGCGTCGTTGCAGCTCACAAACTCCATGCATTCATATCAATTTTTAACTAATATGCTTTGACTGTGCAGGGATTGCTTTGGGCATGTTAGTTGGCAGGATCCTTGTGAAGGTCACAGATACTTAAAAAGAAGGAAAATATATCAGGCCAGATTCTAATCTCAGCTACACGTAAATCTGGCCCATCCTTGTGGCCAATAGGACAGTCTTCCCATTAATTTAAATGAGTTTTGGATCAGCCCCTATGTTGTAGCTCTGTATTTCAGGTCACTAGTATATAACGATCTCACTAGAAATCTAGCCTTCCAAATGTGGATTATTTTAAACAAAGGACTAGTACTCTTGTGTACTTATTCCTCTGAGTTAAAAATTGAACATGATGATATATTAGGAAACATATTTACTGTGCATATTATTTTTAAATTCATGAAAATAGCAGAGTTCTAACACATTAATTACACAAATTAAAATGCAATGACATTTTTGTGAATTTGATTCAATTTGCTTTTGACTTGTTATGGGATCACACAACCATAACTATGCTAGATGGACCTCAAGACTGATTCCTAAGCAGAACCGAACTGATAACAACAACATCAATTCCAGGAAATAAAAATGTTCACCCATAAAATGGATAAAAAGTTGCAAGACAGTAATCAAATAACCTACTTTACTCCAAAACTTATATGAAAATGGATAATTTGAATGACAAAAAAATCAATGAAAGTAACCTTCCAAGACTATGAAATCATACCTCAATGGCCTTTTCTGTAATGCATTCTATAGGATCCATTTGTATACCTCAGGCCTTCTTGGGATGTGTCTAGACTACAGGGTTTTTTCAAAAAAACTTCCCCTGCATCTAGACTGCTGCCGCGTTCTTTCGAAAGTAAATCAAAAGAACATGGCAGTTTTTTCGACCACGGAAAACCTCATTTTACGAGGAAGAAAGCCTTTTTTCAAAAGTGCTCTTTCGAAAAATGGCGCTATGTAATGCAATCTGTGCTTTTTCAAAAGAGAGGATCCAGACTGCCTGGGTGCTCTCTTTCGAAAAAAAGGCTTGCTTTTTCAAAAGTACTGGTTGTAGTCTAGACGCTCTTTTTTGAAAGAGACTTGCAGTCTAGATGTAGCCTTGGGGTGTGTCTAGACTATAGGATTTTTTCCAGAAAAAGTAGCCTTTTTTCGAAAAAACTTCACCTGCGTCTAAACTGCAGCTGTGTTCTTTTGAAAGTAAATAGAAAGAACGCTGCAGTTTTTTCGATCATGGTAAACCTCATTCTATGAGGAATAATGCCTTTTTTCGAAAGTACTCTTTAGAAAAAATGTGCTATTGAATGCAAACTGCGTTTTTTCGAAAGAGAGCGTCTAGACTCTCTTTCGAAAAAGTGGCTCGCTTTTCAAAAAAATCTGCTTGTAGTCTAGATGCTCTCTTTTGAAAGAGGCTTGTAGTCTAGATGTAGCCGTAATGCAAACTGTGCTTTTTCGAAAGAGAACATCCAGACTGCCTGGGAAAAAGAGGCTTGCTTTTTCGAAAGTTCCAATTGTAGTCTAGACACTCTTTTTCTAAAGGGGCTTGCAGTCTAGACGGAGCCTTGTTGTCTAGGCTTAATAAGAGTGTTGTTTATATTTGTTATAAAAGCCCAATCCAATACCCATTTATGTCAATGGGAGTTATATCCTTTTGTTATAATAGGCCCTAAATCAAGGACAATATTTTTATATAGCTAAATGACTACTATAATGGCAATCCAGAATCAGGAGTGATTACTTTATAATGAATGTGAAAATGCATGTATGTGTTTGCATAATAGTGCTGGGGTGCTATTTGCACTGTATTACTCACAAATGCTAAAGTATAAAATCTTTTTACATCTTGCTCAGTAACTTTACACAAATAAAACCAACCCAGATTTTCTTCTGTTTCATCTTGGCTGCATGGGGAAATTTCACTTTCATAAACTTCATCTTATCCCAAATATTATAAATTTGAAATCACACTATAATTCAGTAAACATTTTTAGAGTCCTGTACTTCATTCACTACCAAAATGGAGTGAAACCTAATGAGCTAAGCAGAAGATGTTTAATGCTGCTGCAAAATAACATCACTTGATAGTATTGAACAAGATGGACATGATCCAATGACTAATGAAGTCAATAGGAAAATTCCCACTGACATCAAAGGCACTGAGTATGTATGAAAGGAAAATAGCATACTGAATGGCAACTGCCGGGGAATGGTGATAGGCAGAGTTTAGTTACCTGAGTTATAATTTGGCCACATCATCATGATTAACAAAAAGTGCTAATGGCTACTTAATGGCTAAAAATAGCCTAGACTTCATTTTGCAAACAGAACAATAGAGCATCACTGCAGAGTATTAGTGCTGGGTTCTGTTGTGAGGCTGAGAAACCTCACACCAGAACAAAAGGGTTAAACAGAGCCTGGGGGCTCAGCTAACCCTGTGCAGCTATACCTGCAATCAATGCCAGGCTTCGAGTGGGAAGAAAGCCAGAGGATTTGGCTCAGATCAGGGCTGACTGGCAAAGATGCAGGAACAAGCTGTCTCCCTTCACGAGAGGGAGCATCATTAGGAGCCTGAGAGTTAGAACAGCCACCAGGCAAAAAACACCGTATCCTGGATTGAGGGAGACTGATGAGAAAACCAAGAAACATTCAGCAGTGAGTGAGCTGCATGATTTAACTACAGAGACACTAAGGGCTTATGCCCTTCCCCCTTAGCTCTGTCCCACCCAGAAGGACCTGAAGATGTGGCAGGATGCCACAAAAAGTCCACAACAGGGTGCTACTCAAGTTGAGCCACTACAGACTGTTTGAAATATAGGGTCTATGCCCCAAACTCAGGAAATAAGAGGTAGGAAACAGCCCTGAGCAGTGGACTTAAGACTTTGTCAGAAAAATCCTGCCAGCTTTGCTTTACTCAAGGTGCTGGGCTGGGACCCAGTGGAGAGGAATGGCCCTGGTTCCCCTGCTACACCTTCTTCAGGACAGAAGCATCTCCACTGGGAAAGCAAAGGACCAGATGTCAGGTGCACCAATGATTAGACCACCAAGCTCTCCCTATTACAGTCACTTTACGCTTTCAAATATTCTATGCAAACAGACTCTCTCAATAGTAGATTCTTTGAACTTAGTTATTCTCAGTATAATAGTCAAGAGGTAATAATAGTTCAAAATATATCAGGACAATTAGAAAAGTTTCAGTCTAACATTTTGGCATATGTATTGTCCATGACTTAATTCCTACAGATAAAGCCCCAAATAAGCAAGCATATTTAAAACAGTTTAAATTTATAAGAAAATAAGAATGGGCATACTGGGTCAGACCAATGATCATCCTGTCAATGCCAGATGCTTCAAAGGGAATGAACAGAACTGGGCAATGTTATCAAATGATCCATCCCCTGTTGTCCAGCCCAGCATCTGGCAGTCAAAGGCTTACGGAAAAAAAAATAATGGGATTGCATCCCGACCATCTTAGCTAATAATCGTGCATGGATCAATCTTCCATAAACTTTTCTAGTTCATCTTAGAACTCTTCTATAGTTTTGTCCATCATAACATCCTCTGGCAAAGAGTTCCATAGGTGCATGTAGTGTTGCATGAGAAGTAGTTCTTTTTCTTGTCTTTTTAAATCTGCTGCCTATTTCATTGGGTGACCCCTTGTACTTGTGTTATGATAAGGGGTAAATAACACTTCTTTATTCACTTTCTCTACACCATTCATGATTTTTAGACCTCTCTCATATCCCCCACACTTCACTGGTTTTTTTCCCAAACTGAGCAATACTAATCTTTCTAATCTGTCCTTCAATGGAAACTCTTCTAGTACCCCTAATCATTTTGTAGCCCTTTTCTCTGCATTTTTTAATTTCTAATATATCTTTTTTTTATATCTGTTAGGCAATCAGAACTGCATACAGTATTTGAGATGTGAGTGTATTGTGGTGGTCTATATTGGCATTATTATATTTTCTATCTTATCTGTCCCTTTCCTAATGGTCCCTAACATTCTGCTAGCTTTTTTTTATTGCCACTACACATTGAATAGATGTTTTCAGAGGATTACCCACAGTGACTCCAAGATCTCTTTCTTGAGTGGCAACAGTTAATTTAGACCCCATGATTTTGTATTATGGTAGGATTATGCAGTGCTTTTTTTGTTTAAAAAAAAAAAGGTGCCTCTAATCCAAGGGAAAAGTCGTTGAGCTCTGACTGGAGGTGCCGGTACTGCATCTGGAGGTGCCAGGACTGCGTACCGGGCAGTATCCTCACAAAAAAAGCACTGGGATTATGCTTTCCAATATACCTTGCTTTGCATTTATCGATACTAAACTTCATCTGACATTTTGTTCAGTCATTTTTGAGAGATCTCTTCACAGTCTGTTTTGGATTTAATTATCATAAGTAATTTTGCATCATCTGCAAACCTTTCCCTTTCACTGTTTCACTGTTTTTCCAGATTATGTATGGGGACTGAAATACAAAGTAACTGAAGTTGCCACCATAAAATAACAATAAATGTGGCAGAGGAGCAAATGAAAACTGAGACTTTTGAGCCTTTTATCTAGATCAAAAGCAGACTCTGATTTCAGGTCAATTTACTTTACAACATAGCTGCCCAAAATTCTGTTCTGAAAGAAAAATTTTGCATTTTATCTATGTCAGTTAGGCCAGATTGTCTCCTGTAGAGTCACAGAGCACATGGAAAGGAAAAAAGTGCTCCAAAAATTACTCCAGAACAGTAAAATGTAAACAGCACTTTTTTGCCCCCTCAAATTCATGCAAATTTACATTGTGTGCAGTAGCTAGAGGCAAGAACTTCAGCATAGGTGAATTACAGGATGTGAAATCATCATTTCAGTGTGGTTTTAGTTATAAAAGCAAACACTATAAAAGCACCCTAATTTATGGCTCTTGGTCATCCAGCACATATCCAGCTGCCCGTAATAATAGCAATTGTCTAAAATGTGGAAGATTTGTATTACGCAAAGGATAGAGGTGGTAGCTGAGGGTATCAAAACAAGAAGATTGACAGACAATAAGAGTGTGGAAGATGAATGGATAATGGGAATGCAATCCCGGGAGAGATAATAACCCATTGCAATTGCAGTAAATTGGAAGTGTAGGTGAAAATGTGCTCGCCTGACTTGGATAATGACATTTATGTACACTACTATGTACCAAACTTACAAGAACTGCACATATAGCATTAATACAGATGTATTCATTAATGTTTCTTATCATTGGTGATGTATTCTTCTTGGAGCATATGTTGTTGTAAATACAGAATATGATTATATTTAATCACAAGAATTAACATTGCAATAAAATCAACAAGGATGAGACAGATAAGATTTCTGACATTTAATGGCAAATATTTCATGATTCCATGCTAAGTGATATACAGCTGCACATCAGTGAGAATATATCCCAATGCAAACAGGTTCCATCATAGGCATATCATCAGTATGATGCCAATATGGTATTCATATAACAAATATCTCATGTACAGCATCTGTCACTTGTCCATTTCTTACATAGCCAAAGTGCCTCAAGGAACAACAGCTCCCACTGCAGCACTAGTCACCAACCTCTGCTTTAATTCATGTTGCTTCCCTCAATGAGTAGGCGTTCACTGCCTCTTCAGGGTAACCCAGTCTGCCATACTCACAGCACTTAGCAGAAAACAACACTGAGGGGTCTATGCCTTACCCAAGGATAGCCTTCCCTTCCATACTTTTGACCCTAGGTCTTAGGAGCTCTTCAGTTAACTCTCTCACAGATTACGCTCTGAAATAGGTTACATTATGAGGGGAGGATGCCATTGAGGACATCGGTACTCCAGCTTCTCTCCTGTTTTCATGCCAGCCCAGTCTTTCCAATCCACAAAGCCTGGCAATGTAAATGTCATGATCACTACATTCCTCAGGGTTTCCTGGAGTACTGAGCATGCCCAGATTTGCTGCATCCTATGAATGCATCAGATTGTTTCTTTCCAACAATATAAGTGAAGCAGACGAATCATACTACAGGAAAGGACTCAAATCTATCCACATATTAAGTTATTTCCCCTGACTGTGTGTCTGTGTCATTTCTGCAAAAAGACTCACATTGCACATTTGCCCTAATCCAATGGGACATTTAAGAAGGACTTTATGATTTTCAGTGTTTACTCTCCTTCTCTTTTTTAGCTATCATTTAATTAACTTTAAACATTTTTCCAATGGATTTATTGATAATGACCCCACACAACAAATTCTAGATTGTACTTCAAAGGTTTTGTTAGATTTTTTTTATTGCTCAGGCAATGTTTGACTATGTAGGATTGAATATATATCATATAAAATCTTCCTCATGGTTGTGTTTGCCTATAAAGTAAATAACTGGAAAGGTGAAGTGCACTCAAAACTGAAAAATGTTACCAAAAAAAGTTTTATTTGTTAATATTCCTGAAAAACCATCCAACTAGTTTCAAATAATACAATATATTTTTCCATACATTCCTTGTGATCTTTCAAGAATTATCTCCTGTTTCTTAAATAGAATATAATGGAAAACATTACTACAAAACCCATTCACGAGGTTAAATGATATTCAAGGTCACTCTGGAAAAAAGTTCATTTGAATAAGGCTCTGTATTTTCCTCAGTGAAGGATTCTTACTCTTTTTCTCCTGGAACATGGACAAAACAAAGCCACATTGGTATATTGATTAAAAAACACCCAAAAAAAGGAATGGAAAGTTTTGCTTACTGGCAAAGCCAGCATGCCTCTGAATTTCTATGAAAAGGAAACATTCCCACAATTGACTGTGATGTTGATAAATGTAAAGTAATGCACATTGGAAAAAATAGTCCCAACTATACATACAAAATGATGGGGACTAATTTAGCTACAACTACTCAAGAGAGAGATTTTGGGGTCATTGTGGATAGTTCTCTGAAAACATCCACTCAATGTGCAGCGGCAACAATCAAAAAAGCAAACAATGTTAGGAATCATTAAAAAAGGGATAGAAAATTAGATGGGAGAATATCTTATTGCTTCTATTTAAAAACATATTATGCCCACATCTTGAATACTGCTTACAAATGTGGTCACCTCATCTCAAAAAAAGATATATTGGCATTGGAAAAGGTTCAGAAAAGGGCAACAAATATGATAAGGAGTTTGGAATGAGTCCCATATGAAGAGGAATTTAAAAGACTGGGACTTCTCAGCTTAGAAAAGAGGAGACTAAGGGGGGTATGATAGAGGACTATAAAATGATGACTGGTTTGGAGGAAATGAATGAGGAAAAGTTATTTACTTGTCCCATAACATAAGAACAAGAGGTTACCAAATGAAATTAATAAGTAGCAGGTTTAAAACAAACGAAAGTAAGGTTTTTTTCCATGCAGCACACAGTCAACCTGTGGAGCTCCTTGCCAGAGAATGTGGTGAAGACCAGGAGTTTAACAGGATTCAAAAAAGAGCTCGATAGATTCATGGAGATTAGGTCCATCAATGACTATTAGCCAGGATGGGTAGGAATGGTGTCCCTAGCCTCTGTTTGTCAAAGGTTAGAAATGGATGACAGAAGAGGGATCACTGTTCTATTCACTCCCTCTGTGGCATCTGGCATTGGCCACTGTTGGAAGACAGGATCTATGGTCTGACCCAATATGGCCATTCTTATGTTTTTCTTGTATACTTATGTTATTTTGGAAGATCATTTCAGAAGCCTGAACTGTAGAACATATCTTAATTATGTTAAAAGGGTGTCTGATTCATCAAAGATTGTACTAACTATTTTTAGAAAGAATGGAGAGTTTAAAAAACACTAGGTGTGATTGAAGCATTAAAAACATATGATTACTAGTTTGTCAAAAATATTCTTTAAAAAGTACTGCTAAGCCTTCAGATCATATGGATGCCATTAGAGTAGTAAAACAATCCAAGAAGTGTTATTGGTTACCCAATGTCTGGCAATCTAAGCACAGTTAAAAAAAATACAACGCAATATAGGTAGATTTTTTGGAGCCGAGTGCTGGGGTCTTGCTTTTGTGTTGTACTCTGACTAGAAGGGAAGAGGCATATTCATGCATAGAAACAGCTGCAAGCTAAACAAAAAGTCATAGAGGACATCTGTCATAGAGGACATTTAAGAATACACTAGATTAGGGCCTCCAGTGGTCTAATGCAGAAGGCATCTGCCTCTAGGACCTGGGGTTGTGTGTTTGTGCTCTGCCCCAGAAGCAGCTGAGCTGCTACCTCCAGCTTCAACAAGACTAGTGGTGGTACTAACTAAGGGTAGAGAGGTGGATTATCAGCTTCCCTAGAGGTAGAGCCAGAAGGGTTGAGCAGCTGTCTGTGGAGCTCCTTGCTCTGGCAGCAAGCATAGCAGTGACTGCCAAGGGGGAGGCTGTGTGCATGGTCTAATCTTTCTTGCATCTAAAATAGTGGCTCATCTACTGTCTTTTATTGATTCTTTCTCCCAAGCTTCAAATCTTAGTCAGGCAGCTGGGCTAATTGGGACCTCATCAGGTATTTGATCCTGACCCTGCAAACTCTTGCTCATGTTTGATAAGTGTAAAAAAATCTGACTGACTTCAATTGCACATGAGAAAGGGCTTGCAGGTGCAGGCTCTGGTTAGTAATTTAGGGAGACTGGGGTGACACTGGTTATGTAGTTTTTTTGTAGCATTTCATTTTTACTCTGATAATATCACTCTAACACATCTTGATTTGTCTCCTTGTCATTTTTTTAAAAAACTATTTAAACTGTTTTTTCAGCACGTTGTACAATGAATTTAACACCTTTCCCCATCTGGGTGTCTCATTCTTTCCTCATATGGGTTCTGGCTTCCAGTCTGAGAATGTTTAAGTAAAGATTATATGGAACAGATTTGGCCAGCATACTTTACAATTTGGAGGGCAGATGGAGGAGACATTTGTGCTTAGCATAACAGTATATATGCAAGAGGCAGCTTTCCCAGCAGCACATAACACCAGGCTGCTGGCAAGTGACAAATGGAGTTTATCCTGAAACGTCAGTGGGGATTCAAACCAGTGGCTTCTTAGCCAATCTTCACTACACTTGGTGTAATGAAGCAAACACAAGGAAAATGTGATGAAAAAAGCTCCCCAACGCCTCCATTCTAAGTTCAGGTTTCCAATTAATTAGAGATATCTGTTATTCATAGTGACTGATTCTATTCTTTTCATTGGGGTTCATTTGGTTTCATTGGCACCAGCAATTTAGCCAACACCCTGTGAGCTCCTTTCACAGCATCAATAACTAACTAGCTAAGCAGCCTATCTCCTTGACAGCAGCTAGCAGGGCACCCAGCAAACTGACTGAATCAGATAACAATAGGTAAAACCATCAAGCACGATCAGATCAATCAGCAGTGGGAAACCCAAAATACAGAATCTGTACTTTAGTTACCATGTAAAATCTAACATCAGTAGCCTAATCTCCAAGACCACAACTCTATCAGGCTACATCTACACTGCGAAGCTATTTCAGGATACGTACAGTATCCTGAAATTGCTATTCTGCGTCTTAAGAGCAAGTCCATTATATCAAAATATAACAGGCTCACTATTCTGATGTCCGTGTAAACCTCATTGCATGAGGGTTAAGGAACATTTCGGAATAGTGCTTTATTTTGAAAGGTGGCGCTATGCAGACAGCACAAAATGTGAAAATAAGCTATTTCATTTGCATAGCGCAAATCCCATAGCTTATGTCGAGATAAAGGTGCTCTGTAGATGCACCCTAAAGGAAGAAGGGTGAGGGGTCTCTCAACACCTTCTTACTCCTCCTTATGTTAGAGTGCAAACTACAAACTTAGGGAGGAAAAAAAGCTGAGACAAAGTGAACTAATCTAATGGTGCAGTTGAAAAACAGAACAAGAAATCCCTCTGACTATTTACAGCCCAACAAGAGCTGCTAAGGCCAGGATGATGAAAAGTCTATGGTGAGTAAAAGGGACAGTGGTGAATTTCGGGTGGTTTGAGTGGCCATGGGGTTGTGGAAATCAGCAGTAAGAAATGTGGATAATGGGGCACTCAACTGCTCGAGGAAGGCTCGGGGAAAAAGGATTAATGACCACCGAGACCTGGTTTCCTCCACTCCTTCCCTGAAATGCCAGACTGCCGAGCCAGTTATCAATCAAGAAAGTGAAATGCATTGGTGGATTGATTGGGTTTGATACAGTGGCAGCCAGCTACACTTTTGAATACACTTGGAAAACAATTTTTACTGTGCAATGCTGGAGAAAGCCAACAAATAATAAAGCTGTCAGAGTACTCACTGAGTGCTCGTAAATACAAAAGCTGCTGTATGCTGCCTAGCAGCTGGAAATGGGAACCATTCCAAAGCTTGAAAAATTGTCAATATTTAATCGGTGCATCTGATATCAATTCTAATTTAAACTTCTGCTTCTTTTCTCCCCTCCCTCCATACGCTTTGTCTTTCTCTGGTACAAAGCACACAAGAGTCTTTCTAGGGAGTACTCTGCTAGCATGACTTTCTGCTTAGGGCAATGTATAGTTTTCTAAGGTCCCACGCCCTTTTCTCTGTTTCTGGCAAATTTTTTTTAAGTTTCTTATCATATAAAGTACAACTAAAAACACAGGTGTGTGACTAGAAATGGCATCCAAGTATAAATAATTGCACTTAGAATGAATTTAACCCCGGGCTATGTAATAACTAATAATGGCCCAGATTCTGAGGTGCTTGCCCAGTCCTTTCAGAGGCAGAATGCCCATTCAAGTCAATAGGATTTTGCTTGAGCAAGGGCAGAGTTAAATGTGAGGGACAGGTTGTATTTATATGTGGGCCTTACCTTGAAGGATGCTGGAGGAGTTACTTTGAAGAGTTTCTCTCCATCAGGAAGATAGGTTCTCCTCCTGCCTCTGGCATGGAGGAAAGCTTGAAATCTCAGGGCAATCTGAACAGCAGTTGTGTGGCACTGCAGCATCTCTGGCTGGTTCAGTTGAAACCACGATAGGGTATTCCTGTGCTCCCTGAATCCTCTCTGAAAAGTCTCTACTACTTATGAAGGCCACAAAATGCAAAGGTTTTTTTTATGTCTGAAGGAAATGTATTGAGGCCAAGCCACCCTCACTCTGCCTGCCCCCCAGAGATCTCTAAAGAGAATCCTCCACAGAGTCCATGGGAAAGAGGAGACAGTGCTGAAGTGGTAGCTGGCTCCTTCTTCTCACATGGGGGGGAGTGGGAAATTGCTCTACAGAAAGGACCCTGTTCATACTAATCAAAAGGGCCAATCTGGTCCTAAATGACAATTTGATTAATATTTTATATGTATTTAGTGCTTGGCTTCAAAACCTTCATGTGTGTTAATGAATCACTAGGACATGCTTTCTCCCAGGTCCTCCAGAGCACTTCATGAATTGCAATGGTGGCCTTAAGTTAACCTTTCCAGAACTTGTGTGAAGTAACTCATGCTATTCATGCCCTTGTGTCACCAGCTCTTTTGTATCATCCTCATAGTCTTTATGGGTCACATTTTCAAAACAGATCATCTTCCATTAGGGCCTCAGAATAAATGGACAGATTATGCAAAAAGCTCAGCAGTTTACTTGCATGCTGGATACTGAGATCTTTTGAAAATCTAGCCATTGTTGTTTTCCCTCTGTATGTGTGTGAGTGCACATCTGGTCCCCAGGATCTATTCTGGGTCTTCCCTGGGATTATTTTATTCTCCCTATACCAAACAACAAATACCACACGTTAACTAAAAATAAAGTGAGGAACACAAGTCGATAGCAGGGTAAGCAAACTTGTTTTTCAGTATTAGATAGCTAGCTCTTTGGATTACTTCCTTGCACTTTTTTCCTCATAGTCTCCTAATTTGATGATGGATTCAGGAATTTTGATGCCTTTTATGATGCTTTGCTCAATTCACTCAGAACAGTGAGCCACTATGTTGCTGCTTCATCTCAGACAGAGTGAGTTTTGCTGTTGCTATGCTATGAGTCAGCAGTCTAATCCATGAAGTTGTCTGCCTTGCTAGCAAACTCCTCAGGACTCTTCTAATCCTAGCCTTGCATCCAGGTAACAATCAGTGGACCCCAATTTCCATCTTTCTGGAGTATCCAGTCCCACTTACTGAGCCCTCATAAAAGTTATCAAATTTTCTGCTTTCAAGGAGAACACACACCAACCTATTATTTTGGTTGAGGATTTTATCCTTAAATTAAATGCACAGCTGCGAGAAAGGAAAGGAAAAGTAAGTTTTATTAACAAATAGAGATTTAAGTGATAATCAGAAGACAAGATGCAGTTGTGATTACAAATAAAACAAGACAGGCTTTTTAGCAGCTAGAACTCCATTTCAGCAAGTTATAGTCTTGATCTAAGCATGCTCTTACTTACAGCAGTTCCCAGAGATTCAACCCATTGGCTGCAGGATCTGGCTTTCTCAGATAACAGGAGCTCTGACCCCTGGTTTCCATCCAGCTGTGGATTTTAAAAATAGTGTTTTGCTTTTGCCTCTATTTTCTCAAATTCACTGACCCTGTTTCTAGAGGCAGAAGTCTTCCTAGGGGTACAGCCTCCATAACCAATCAGTACTATTAAATTATCATCTTCCACCCACTTTCTCACCTGAAGGCTATAGTTACCTTACCTTTAAATGTCCTTTTCATTTTCTTTGGTCTCAATTTGCTTAATTTACTATGAAGGCCATTGTCAAGCTGGAAAAACAACATTCCTTTGTCTACGACTGGCTAGGCTTAGGAGCTGGCTACCAAAACCCATCTTGGGAACATATTTCCAGCACACATCCATAATCCTTTATAGATCACCCTTACATACCTCATTCAATGATATTAATGACCAGCAGATTATCAATTTAAATATTTCACCTTGTACAACATCTTTTAGATACAACAAGGGCAATGAGTGGGCCAAGCATGATGAGAATTATGGCATGGAGTGCCTGCCTCTATTAGTTGTCATTGAAGGACTCCCTGGAAACAAAAACAGCAAAAAAATTGAGTAATTTTAATAAAAAATAACCTCAAGGTTAGGATGAGTTCCATCATGCTGAGCTGCCAGATGTTCTGACTGAAGCATCATCCTTATTCACTTTTATATTATGATTGGAGTACCAGTTACTAGTAGCTGGTCTTAATAAAGATATGACTTGAAAAAAAAATTAGGATATTAAAAGATACTCAACCACAAGGTAGCTGGAACTTGTCATAAATAAAACAAAAATTAAAAGAACTACAAGGCATTACTGCAACTGGTTGATGAACTAGGGAAGAATGTGAAAAACAACTGAAGAAAATAACTTAGTTTAAAAATTTTTGTCTTGTTTATAAATAGTTTGATAGGGAGATTGTTTTGTGACTTACTGGCTTAATAGCTTTTAAGTTAATCTCAACACACATAGTTCCCCCAATGAAAACCATAGAATCATAGGGCTGGAGGAGACCTCAGGAAGTCATCAGGTCCAGCCACCTACCCAAAGCAGAACCAACCCCAACTAAATCATTCCAGACAGGGCTTTGTCAAACCGAGACTTAAAAACCTCTAGGGATGGAGATTCCACCACCTCTCTAGGTAACTAATTCCAGTACTTCATCACCCTCCTAGTGAAATAGTTTTTCCTAATATCCAACCTAGACCTCCCCCACTGTAACTTGAGACCATTGCTCCTCATTCTGCCATCTGTCACTACGGAGAACAGCCTCTCTCAATTCTCTTTGGAACCTCTCTTCAGGAAGTTGAAGGCTGCTATCAAATCCCCCGTCATTCTTCTTTTCTGCAGACTAAATAAAACCATGGAAGATAGATAAATTAAAAACAAAGTATTTTTCTTTCTGAAAAGTGTTCGGCATTCACTTAATAAGGACCAGAGTCTGGCCTTGTGGAGCAGCTAAATCCCCCCTGCACTGCTCAAGAGATTCACGGGAGAATTATACATGCCATAATGGGACAGCTGAGGATTTCACTACTGTGCAGGAAGAGGCTTGCACCAACTCTGAGTTCCTCCCAGCCCCAAGCACACAGCCCCACAAGACTTTTCTTGTCCCCCCCTTCTCCTCCCCACCACCCATTCTCGCCATTTACCTACTATCAACAAATGTCTATTCAATCTGTAGCACCCTTCAAACCCCTCACTCCCTGCCTTCCTGTTCACCTCCCTGGGCTTTCCCTTCCCCAAGGCCACCTCCAGGTCCTTGTAAGTGTGCAAGGCAGCTGGTGAGTCCAGGAGAGAGGTAGGAAGAACATTTTGAGAAAAACAATTTCAGTGGAACCCATTTTTTAAAAATACACACTTCTGTGTTTCCTTCTAAACAGAAGCAGTCAATGAACCTTAGCACTGAGAGCTAACATTTGCATAGTTCAAAATAGTCATTCTGATTAAAGGAAATAAATGGGTGGAGGTAACTTGTGTGTGAGATAAAGTCCAAACTTCTCTTGAATGTTTGGCAAATATGGAGAATGTATTCAGAATTTATTTTTCCCCCTTAAGTTTGAGGGCCCAGGGCAAAATATTTTAATAAATATTTATATACAGGGGCGGCCCGTGGATGTAGGCAACCTCGGCAGTTGCATAGGGTGCCATGTTTAACGCGGCACCCATTGATGACGTCATGCCATTGAGGGCTATGGAGTTGGGGGCGCCGATCACGCATTCCGCCTAGGGCGCCAGTTGCCGGCAGTTCTCCTCGAGCCGCTCCTGTTTATATATTTTCTATAAAAGTTAGCAAATATTTTACGAAAAATATAATGGACAATTATGTTGTCTTATGAAGGTGAATTTAGCCAAATTAATACTAAATTCAGTAGTTAAACTATGAAACAGAAGTAATCTAGTCCTAATTTAAGTTAAAATCAGCAGCAAATCTTACTATAGGTCTTAACAATGCCTGTATAATGAATCCTTTTCACTTCTTTGAGGGTGCTTTTACACTGAGGAGCTAGCTCAAAATAAGCTACGCAATCTGAGCTATGCAAATTTTGAGCTTATTTCGAGATAGACAGCGCCAAATTTTGAAATAGACCGCTATTCTGACAATTCCATTAATCCTCACAAAACAAGGTTTACCGGGACATCAGAATAGCACACCCGTTACTTTGAGCACATTTCAAAATAACAGGCATGCTGGAAGATGTGGAAAACTCTATTTTGGGATACTGGAAGTTTCCTGAAATAGCGCTGCAGTGTAGCTGTACCCTAAGAATACGCACAATGAACTGCAGCAGTGTAATAAAAAGTTACTATAAAACTTGAATATAGTTGCTAGCAAGATTGAATTTCTGTACTTTAACAAGAAATCTAACCTACGTTATCTTCATTGGTTTCCTCAGAATATCTTAATGGGCCAGATTCTGTGACTCTTGTGGTTGTCTTTATGGTGAGGTAATGCTCTAGATGGGGGTATGATTTCTAAAGCATGTTACCATATTATGTATTAACTGATCCATGTAGTTAATTCTGCTCTCACCAAAAGTTCTCTAGAATGCCTCAGGGTGGTACTGATTCAAACAACACCATGTTAAAGCACACCAGACCAATTAATTGGGTTTACACTGACCATTTGGGCTTACACAGACCAATTAATTCATAACACGTTAGTGCCCTGTACAAATCACACACCTGTACAGTTTATTACTCACGAGGTGGAGAAGCCCTTCGTTTCTAACTTCAATAGATTTACTGAAGTATAAATTAGAGTTTTGAGTTTTAAGTTTTCCCTTTTAGAATATGCTTTAGGACTTGTGAAAGGAAAATTCAGTTAGATCCATAGAAAGTCTTCTGACTGTCAAAGAAGAAAATTTTCACTCTGTGGTTAAGCTGAGTAAATTCATATTCCTTTAGCAGCTAGGAAACGTGCTGAATAATAAAATATCTGTTGCACCTGTGGAATCAAATGTGTGGCCTACTAGGTCAATTTCTAATTTGGAATAAAAAGGTATAATGCAGTCAGAAATCTCCTTAGTGTCATTTGTTTATTTACAAGCCCAGTTTCCTGGAACAGGTGATGTTTAGTTTGCACACAGGTAATTCTCCTCTACAGAAATTTCAAGTAAAGTCTGCCCAACTATCTTGTTCCAAGAAGCAGCCGCTTGGCCCCTCTTCCCTTGCTACAGAACTCACACATTACACAGAGAGATTGATTAGGTTAATCACGCTATCTGCCCATTTTCTTCCCTCAGGCCCTTCACATTACACGTGTCCAAACCATCCTTTGTAATTCATGGTCTGGACAAGGTGGGCTAGCCATTAAAACCCTCTTTTTTTGTGTGCAGCTGCTCTGAAATACAAAGGAAGCCCACAACCATCTCAGAAAAATGAACACAACTTGATGTCTTAAAATGCAGAAAGCAAATAAAAAGCACCTATTTTTTACATCATGGGCTTGGGGGATGTAGCTCATGATTTTTAGGTTTGGTATCATTGCTACATTGCAGTCTATCCAAAATGCAGTTGGTAAGATTATCTGTCTTGCTCAATTGGATCATATCTCCTCACTCTTTGATCCCTAACTTGTTCACTGTGGGTATGTCTAGACTACATGGCTCTGTCGATGGAGCCATGTAGATGCGTTTACTAGACATAGGAAAATGAAGCGTCGATTTAAATAATCGCTGCTTCATTTACATCAAAATGGCCGCTGCGCTGTGCCAATCAGCTGTTTGGCAGCACAGCAGGGCAGTCTGGATGCACTGTGGACAACAAGGGAAGCCTTTGTTGACCTCTCCGGTAAACCTCATTTCACGAGGCATAACAGAGCGGTCAAGAAAAGGCTTCCCTTGTAGACTTGTGGTGCATCCAGACTGCCCCACTGTGCCGCCAAACAGCTGATCAGCACAGCGTGGTGGCCATTTTGATGTAAATGAAGCGGCGATTATTTAAATCGACGCTTCATTTTCCTATGTCTAGTAAACTCATCTAGACATACCCTGTGTGAAATGTGAGCTTTTTGATCTTGTCATCAAGAATATGAACATTTTTTCCAGCTTATGGTGTGGATCTTTATTTTTTTCTTACCATGCCTCACCCTACGTGTTCCAATTATGTCATATCCTTGACCCTCTTCATTTTTTTCCACTCACATTGTTGTACATTTGCTGCAATTCCTGCTGAACATGGAACAACCTACCATTCTACTGAGCCAGGATTCCACCATCTCATCATTCATATTCTTCCTCAAGACCTACCTCTTCTGCAAGGTTCACAAACACTAACTTACATTAGTTGGATGCCTTCAATCAATCCAATATAAATGGAACCAAGAGGACAGAGAGACAACATTATAAACTAACACCTTCTATGGGTATCCTAATACATTATTTCTTATCTGAGTCCATCCTGAAGACTTTCTCTGCACTTAATGAATGAATGAATGAATAATGATTTCTCAGGAAATACAAGTTACATCATGAACTGTATAATATGGTCTTCTTTTAGGACCTGATCCAGAATAGCTGTATCATCTAAGGAAGAACTTCACATTCACTGTAGGAATTTCTGTGGCTACATCATCTCCAAACGAAGTTGTAGGTTTTTGCATGGAACCACACCATATCTGCAAGAGCTTCAGAAGTACAATCCTTCCATGAGCCTGCCTCCTTCCCATTGAGTTTCCTCCATGTCGGGAGAAAATAAATATGCCATCTCTCTGCTCTTCCTCTTTCCATTTTGGATGAATTGTCCAAAGGTGGAATGGACCATAGAAAGCAGTAATCTCTGTACATCCTCAATCTTATACATTCAGTATCAATGGCTATTACAATGGGGGAAGATAAAGGAGCAGGAACAATATTTATATGGGTATGTCTACACTTGTCCCCTACTTCAAACTAGGGAGGCAAATGAAGCATACCGAAGTTGCTAATGAAGCGCGGGATTTAAATATCCCATGCTTGAGTAGCATATTCGTGGTCGGTCGCCATTTTAAAATGCCAGTCGCCCAAATTAACTCACCGTGTGTAGACGCGGTAGTCTGATCCAAAAGCCTTCCCTCAAATTAACTGTTACTCCTCATTGCACAAGAAGTAACAGTTAATTCAAGGGAAGGGTTTTGGATTGGACTACCGCATCTACACGCAGTGAGTTAAGTCAGTTTTGATGACTGAGTAACTCAAACCAGGCAGCTCCAGCCTTTAATCATAAATCTAAGACAAGTACAGAGAGATGGTATTGAAACTGAAACTTATTAACATCACATGCTTGAAAAAATTAAATAACACTTGTCTGGATGGCTTGCATAAAGTTGGTATTATACATTTATTATAAATGAAAATTAATAATATATTACCAAACAGCAAATAGAAATCTGTAATTCATTCGACTCTTCTGCTATCCATAAATAGATTGTAATGAGATGCTATTTCATTTAATATTTTCAAACCACACTAGTGAATTACAACATGCCATTAATCCTCCTACAATCAGCTGGTTTAGATATATGTATTAATTTTCCTATGTATTTTTCTCATAAAATACATGGGATTTATAAGGAACTGTGAGGAAAATGTGCTTCTTATGAGTGAGCATTTCAGTTTTGCCATAGCAGCTAGTGCAACATGGAAGACCTATAGAACATTTCACAGCTACTACACAACATTTCACTTGGGAAACCACAGGTTACTTAAAACAAAAAATATATATTTTGTGGAACACCATCCCCTCCCCCCCTGCAAGTTTAATGGACCTCACAGGAGTATATTGGGGTCCGAGAACTCAGATGAGACTGATCCTGATGGGTTCCCTAAAAATAAGAAGAGTTGGGAGATCTACAGAAAAGGCACAGAATGGTTTAAATGACTTATTTCCATTGTAAAGCTCAAGGAGGCAAATGACCATGTTAGTATCAGCTCACCCTAGAACAGGTTTCTTTGCTTTTCTGGATACCATGATTTCCACTACAGATCCTTGCCACATGACCATGCCATAATCCCTTGGGTACTTACATAAGTTCTCATGCTTTTTCCAGCTTCTCACAGACAAGAAGGGAATCCAGAGGTGGGCTACATCCTGGGACAAGATGCTAGCAGATATCCTGTAAGCCAAAGAAATGACATAAAGCCTTGATTAAGGAAGGAAGGGAGGAAGGAAGGATGGGTAAGTAGGTAGATAGGTATCTTCCCCCGGCAAGTGCTCAGTTCTTCAGAGTTTATATGGGAGTGAATACAGATAGTAGTCTCCATAAGGTGAATGAAAACTGATGTTAACAAAAGCTCTATGGAATTTTAGCTGTTCCATACAACTCACAATCCAACCACTCCTATGTCTCTTGGTGATGCTGCTCTCCTTATATACTAGTTATACTGCAGTGGGGAAAATTTATCATAAGGCCCTTTAGGGTTCTCCAGTCTCCTGATTCTAGACTTATTACTATGACCACCAACAAAGAGCAACATCCTCTCAAAAGCACATAGATCAAGTCTGTGGTAGGTTACAAGCAACCAATCCCAGAATGGTGTCTAAAAACCCATAACTGGAAATCGATTCAAATTATGTTCTTGATCTACAAATTTTGCTCTGAATTCCATTTCCCTTGTGCCATTGATGCAGCAAAGCTGTCTGATGTGAATATTTTTTTAAACAATGGTCATTCTGAATAAGGAGACAGATAACTCTTGATGATGACATTGCAGTCTGCCTCTGTCTTCCCTCTGTTCAGTTTGAAATCTTAATAGTATGGATGACTAGCCCATGGAGATGTACAAGTGATGAAAATGTAATCTATGAAAAACTGATGTTACCTCAACAATAACTTTATAGCTGTTGGAAACTAGCCAATAGCTGGGGGAAAAAATGTCATAAACATATTTTTTTGTACCTGAGTATCATGCTGAAGTTTCTCCTAGACCATTTAGAACACTGTCTCCAATATATTCTATAATGAATGTACTACCATAGTAAACACATTCTACTAATTCTTCAGTTAATGGCAATGTTCATTCCAAATCTTCAGTTAATGACACTGACAAAAGATTCAGAGCTCATCCTTGTCTCTCTATCCCTATTCATACCACTGTAGACTGTGATCAGCTTATGACCCACTTCACCTACAGAAATATTTTTTTCACAACTCCATTCCCTCAAAAATCCAAAGTAAAAAGAATATGGACATCACCCTGACCTTCCTGTTTCTTTCCAATGGGCCTCTTTACATATATTGCCAGATTCTGCTATCCATACTCATGAGTAGTATGTACTGGGACAACTCACGGCAAGGTAAACACACAATGCAAATGATAGTCACAGAATCTGGCCCATAATGCTGACATTTTTATCTGCTTTCAAATCACTTCATCACTCATAGTTGATTGTCATCTTAAAAGGGGCACTCCTAAATTTTCAGAAATTACTTACTAGTGATTTTGAGTGACTTCATGTTTGGATGCTCTATGTGAGACACTGTAATGTTTGATTTTCAGTTGGTGGTGCTCAGAACTTCCAGAAAATCAGGTGTCTTAAACAGAGAAGCCCAAAAAATGAGGCACTCATAATCTCTAAAATTTAAAAGTAGGCAAATTCAGGCATAAAAGTTTGAAGGAAATTGATAGGGAACAAATACCCAGAACATTTGAAACCACAGAATAACTCTTCCATCTCCAAAATGACTCACTTAAAAAAAACCTCTTTTGCATATCCTCAGACATCTGTTAGGATCTTTTCAGCAGAGTCTATGGAAATCTTGCCCTATTGGGTATTACAAATAGTAAATGCTGCACATTGCAATATGGCCAAAATAATTTTTCCCCTGGCAGGAATCTTCAATTTCATATATCCTGACCTTTATATATGTTAACTTTTCCACCTTAATATTGCAGACACATAGGTTTTTTCAATTATTGTATTTTATTCAAAGAAAAGATAAGCATGTGTCATAAACAAAGCAAGTTTTCTTTCATGTTTTTACAACTCTTTAGATTTTATTAGTGTTTGGAAGAAATAATGTCAAGGAAGCACGGAGAATATGCCTAAGCTTCGGTTATATAAAAAGGAAAAAAGACTATGCATAGGATTATATAAGAACATTATAAACTTATATTTATTACACACAAAAATAACACAAAGGTATTAACTATCCATTGTTTTACTAAGAATAGGAAATCAAGCTGACATTTGGTACAATATCAATTTGCAAACAAATAGAAACCACACGTAAAAAGTGAACTAGTCTAGAAGAGTACTGCATAAAGTGATCTGGGGGTCATAGTGGATCACAAACTAAATATTCATCAACTACTATGTAGCACTATTGCAAAAATTGCAAACCTCATTCTGAAATGTTTTAGCAAGTGTATTGTAAGCAAAACATGAGAATTAATCTTTTTGTTCTACTTCACACTCATTAGGCTTTGGGAGTATTGTGTCCAGTTCTGAATGTCATATTTCAAGAAAGGTATGGACAAATTGGAGAAAGTCTAGAGAACAGGAACAACAATTATTAAATGTTTAGAAAACATGACCCATGAGGGAAGATTGAACAAAATTGGGTTTGCTTAGTCTGAAGAAGAAAAGACAAAGTGTGAACATAACAGTTTTCAACTATATAAAGATTGTTACAAGGAAGGGAAATCAAATTGTTCTTTTTAAACCCTGAAGATAAGACAAGAGCCAATAGGCTTAAGTTGCAGCAAAGGCTGTTTAGGTAAACGTTAGGAAAAACTTCCTAACACTCAGATTAGTTAAACACTGGAATAAAATGCCTAGGGAGGTTTTGAAATCTCCAGAACTGTAAAATGTTAAGAGCAGGTTAGATGATTACTTGTCAGAGATGATCTACATAATACTTTGTCCTGTCTTGAGTTGAGGGGACTGGACCAGAAGACCTCTCTAATGTGACATCACTGTGTGAAAACAGGTTTTTATGCAATTAAGTAGTAAGTTTGCTAGTTTTCCTCAAATGGGTCCTCAGATTGCTAGATAGGGCCTGTAAATTGTTCTTTCTCTTATGTCTAGACAAGAAGCAATAAACGTATCTTAAATAAATGACTCTTTTAAGAACTAGAATATGGCAATACATTTCCTAGCTTCTGCAGGAAAGATTTTGAATAGATGTTGCTTTGAAATAGTGAGAGGAATTTTCCAGAATGCAGTAAGATGGATTTTCATCACACTGTATATTGAAGGCATTTGTGTATGCATGATCAGAAGTTCCACATATGTAATCATCTCCAGAAAGTATGTGCAGAATCAGGTTATAGTTCATAAAACACTGTGTGGGTCTTATATATCACACAAAGGCTTACCACTGAATTTTAGATCCTTTTAGGTGGAAGGTGGCAATTATTCTGAGCCATATAACACACCACAGTATGTTGATTTTGTTTGATTTTAAGAAATAAATAACTTCTGCAGCTGAAATCAGAGCATGAGGAATCCTAAGAAAACAGGATAGAATTTCGAAAGTAGGGGATGGTCTGGCATTAAGGTGGATACACTTGTGCTTAAAGCGGGGGCTCTCAACCTGGGGTGTAGCAAAGCTCCGACCCCCTAAGAATGGATTACAAACATGTGTCTGAGGATCACAACCACCCTTATCTATCCTAGTGTAAGAGGGAAGGGGGTCCTTGCAACTCTTGCCTAGATGGAAGAGGGCACTCCAGGTGGGTCCCGGTATGGAAAATGGGGTAACACTAAAAAAAGCTTGAAAACCCTTTGGGTATGGCATTAAACTGCTTTTCAGCAGATTTGGGTCCCTGCCACAAACACATACACATACCATATTGAACACAGCTAAGGGAAAGAGGCTGGAATCTGTCCATAAATTATATTTCCTCTGGAGTCAAATTATTGTAAAAATGAAATATGGAAACTGTAACTTTATTTTAAAGACCCAGAAAAAAGGATGTGGGATAGAGCCGAGCTAGCAGACCAGAAGCTAATTGATAGCTTAAGGCAGTGGTCACCAACCGGTAGATTGGGATCTACCAGTAGATCTTGTAGCCTCTGACAGGTGATCCCAACTGGTTTGGCTAGGAAGCTCTCAAGCTCTGGTACATCAGTTGCCCCTCCACCCATTGTCATGCTGCTCCTGCCCTCTGCTTTGGAGGTGTTCCCCTGGGAGCCTCCAGCTTACCGTGCAGGGTATGGGACGGAGAAGATGGAGAGGTCTGATGTCAGAACGCCCTCCCTGCCCCTACTTCTGTACACTATCTCCACACAGAGAAAAGGGTATGGAGGGAGTTGTCAATGCACATCTCTGTCACTCTCACATAGTGTGTGTCTGTCATTCTCACAAACACACACTGTCCTTCACTCTCATCTCTCGACCTATGTCGTGGGGGGGGGGGAGTTGTTACTTCTTTTACTGCTTAAGAAGTGAGTTATTTTTGGGTTTTGACTGGTCTGTGCATTTCATAATTACATTTCTCTCACAAAGTTAAATGTAATTCTTTGAGTAGTGAGTTCTAAAATGCCTAACCTGTCGTGTCTGGAGTAGTTATTCCTGTGGTCATTGCTGCTCCTGGAAGTGGCTGGCATGTCCCTGCAGCCCCTGAAAAAGGCAGAGCAGGGGTCTCCACATGCTGTCCTTGCCTGCAGATATCACTCCTGCAGCTCCCATTAATCGATAACGGGGAACTGTGGCCAGAAGAAGCTGTGGGCTCAGTGCCTGTGGAGGAGGGGCAGCACATGGCGCCATGGAGCCATTGCTGTCTATGCCAGCTGCTTATAGGAGTGGTGTAGGGCCAGGGCAGGCATAAGCCTGCCTTAACCTCACTGTTCCACCACCCGGAAACCATCTCAGTTAAAAGGTGCCCAGCCAGAGTCTGCTTCCTGAACACCTGTTCCAGCCCTGCACCTCGTCCTACACCCAATCTCCTGCCCCAGACATGAGTCTCCCTGCACCCAAACTCCTTCCCAAAGCTTGCACCCTGAAGCCCCTCCTGGAACCCAATCCCCTGCCCTGGGTTAAACCTAGCGCCCCTCCCACATGCCAATACTCTTGGCCTAAGACTAGTGCCTGCACCCCAACCCCTTACCCAGCCTGGTGCAAGTGAGTGAAGATGGGGGAGGAAGGGAGATGGAGTGAGCAGTTTGAAGCCTTGAAGAAGAGGTGAGGCCTCAAAGAAGAGGTGGAAAGGAATTGGGGCAAGGGTATTTGGATTTGAGGTAGATCTTATATTGCACTTAAATTGAAAAAATGATCTTGTGGTTAAAAAGATTGGAGACCACTGGCTTTTTTTGGTTCCTACTGTTGTGAAAGTATTTTTAGATCTCTTGGGGCTTTGGTTTGTTTCATCCAACAGCCAGCACCTCTCTAACTGGATGCTTAGCTTGTTTCCATAGTAAAATCAGAGGGAAGAGTGCCACCTACTGAATCTCTAGCAGTATTTTCTGCAGCACTGAGATTCCCTTGGAGGTCCCAAAATAATGTTTTGATTAGTCCAAATCCTGTTTAGGATATGATCACACCCCACCGTTTTATGGCTTTAGGCACTGGTAAAAGCTCCTTGTGTTATAATCAGAAGTATCAAGTGTTCCCACTCCTTTAATTTTCACATGCATAATTTTCACCTAAAAGGCACTTTAATAGAGAGACATGTAAATGTAGAAAAATGTTTTTCTAAAACAGGAACCCGATGCCACAGAACTGTCATTTCAATAAAAGTACACATTAATGAGATACACTTTTTACACATTTAGAAAAAGATAAATATAGCACGAGGTGTTCTTTTGTTTTAAGCAGGCAGGCAGAAGAGTTTCCACTCATTAAATCTGTAGAACTACTTACCAGCCTCCAATTTTTTCAACATTTCTGATAATACAAAGAGAATAATCTGTGGGTGGCGCTTTCAGAAATAAAAATCTAAATAATGTTAAAAGAGAATTTTGTAAGTTTTAAAAGTGTTTTCCTCGTAAAATGCACTCATTATTTATTACCTATTTTTGTAAGATCATATGTGCCACAGAATGTTTTTCTTGATTTTCAAGTAAAGCTCAGGAAAATAATATGTATTCTAAAGAGGAGACGAGAATACCTATCTATGAGTGTTATAACTTTACCATGTCAAAGAAGGTGGAAATGAAACATCCGTCTTCTTCCCCTTATGTCTGAAGTGTTAAAAAGCTATTTGAGCCAAGAGAGATGTTCATTGCCTTGCCATATTCCTAATCTCTTTCATTTGCTTCATATAACCATGAACTATAATGCTTCTGAGTATCCATTATTAAAAAAGCAATATCCAGTCAAGAAGACAAAAAGGAGAAATTTAACCACAAGGAGAAAAAGTTTGAATTGAATGCTCTGCGGTAGTTATTTACCTAAGGCTATGTCTAGACTGCAGGCTTCTTTCAGAAGATTTTCCAGAAGAGATCTTCCAAAAAAACTTCTTCCAAAAGAGAGCATTCACACTGCCCAAGTGCATCGAAAAAGTGATCTGCTTTTTTGAAAGATAGTGTCCATTCAGTGTGGACGCTATCTCGTGATTAAGCTGTGATTACTATGGACAGAGTGGCCGCCAGGGCACCCATGTTTTTTCCTCTTTCCTCTTCTTTCAAAAGAACTCCCTCTTCCCCATCCACACACGTCTTTTTCTAAAAGAGCTCTTTCAGAAAAAGGCTTCTTCCTCGTAGAAAGAGGTTTACCAGTATCGGAAAACCCCCTCTGTTCTCTTGATTTTTTTTCTAAAGAACACGATTGTAGTGTGGATGTAAGTGAAGTTTTTTCAAAAAAACAGCCATTTTTCAAAAAAAACCTCTGCAGTGTAGACATATCCTAATAAACTACACATTTGTGAGAGCCCAGAACATCAGTGGGAATTATTAATAACTGATAAAAAGAAGCAAAAATATAGTTTCCCCTCCTATCTTGCTCTACCCTCTTTTGTTTGCTTAGACTGCAAGCTCTTTGAGGCATGGACTGTTTGCTTTTTGCATGTGTATTGTTATTTATATTTATTATGGTAGCATCAACAGCCCTTAGTCAATGACAGGGAATCTCATTGTGGTAGGTGTTGTGCAAACACAAAACAAAGACAGGGAGCACAGAACCCAGAGTGGAAGGCCTTTGTGGAATTCATGTGAGCAGTTAGTTTTAAGGGGATGTCTTTCCCCCAAAGGAAAAACGTCAGAGAAATTCTACAAGCGTCTCTGGCGCCTTATACAGGCAGTTCTTCCACAGGGGATTATCTGACCCAGAGTGACAGCTTTTCCTCTAAATTGCTCTTTTTCCTCATTTTTATGACACCCTAAACCATAAATGCTGTTATGCGTTTGTTTACAGCTCTGTATTGGCACGGCTCCTTTAAAATCCACAATTCATTGTTACCACTGCTCTTACTACACTCCAGGGAGTGATAGATTTTTAAAGGGGCAAAAAGAAAAAGAAAATGTTTGTCCTGAAACACTTTTTAATTATCACCCCCCTGCCATATTATAACAGTAATGATCTCTATGCTGGGCTTTGCATTCAAATGCTGTATGATAGCAATTTAAAGAGATGAAGTGGGTGAAGTAGTATCTTTTAATGAACCAACTTCTGTTAGTGAGACAAGCTTTTGAGCTACACAGAGCGCTTGCTCAGGTCTGGGAAATGTACTCAGAATGTCACAGCTAAATACAAGATCAAACAAATAATTTAGCACCATAAAGCCAGGATATTTATTTTGACCATGATTTATAGTTATGAATTTAAACTCCCAGGTTCATCTTTTGAAAGTCTTGTGCTGGTTTCCTTTGAGGATAAGGACTGATAGGTCAGATATAGAGCAATCACTTTATGAAAAGTGTTCAACCCACAGGTGATAATCACTGGTGATGCATGAAGGCATAAATAAAGGCCATGTACCCCTCTCCCTCCCCCCCATGTTCCACCCTGCCATGGATGAGAGGGACAGGTAGCAATAGCCTCTGGGCAGACTGGGAGGACCAACGGGGGGAGGGGTGCTGGTGCCCACAGCAAGAGTTCAGCCCCCTCACACTCACTGGCGGGGAGGCGGGGTAACATGGCTTCATGCCCCAGCTACCAGACACTTCACTTGGGAGGAGGGTGGGACCACTCCTGCACTCACCAACGGGAAGCAGAGTGATGCGGCTGGCAGCCAGGGGAGCAGATTGGGGCTGCCTTTCTCCACTTCTCTCCACCCCTGGCAGTGAGTGCAATGGATCTGACCCTATTGCCAGCACCAGGCCCCCCCAGCTTGTCCCCTAGGCCATGTCAGTCGGGGAGGGAGCCTGGAGGAAGAGGCAGGGTAGAAGTGGACCAGGGGTAGGAAAGAGGCAGGCTGGGGTAAGGCCTAGGGCAGAGGAGGCATTGTCCCTCTCCTTTCCCAGTGGCATGGGGAGGGCAGTTACGTGGCTGGTGCACCCTTCCCCCCCACCTCCCACCACATTCTTCCTCATTAGTTGCTCCTGGAGATAGTGGTCTTTTTCATCTTTTATCATTTTCCTGTGTGAGTTCATTTGAGAGTATGTTGATTGTCTGGTGTCACTCGCTATAGTTTGGACTGGGATATTTGGCAGAGTGGATGAAATATACCGTATGTTGTGATAAACCGGTGTACTTCCCATGGGTGCTAAAAGGCATTTTATAAGGGCTGTTGATCATTGTAGCAGTGGAGTGGAGCTATGTCTGCAGGTTTTATATTTGTTGTGCTGACAGGGTCTGATGCTGCTTTGAGTTGATATGTCCTGGTCTGTGGAGAGCTTGTTCCTGATAATGGGCTTGTAGAGGCTGGGGGCGGGGTTAGGGGGGAAGGGCGCACCATCCACGTAACTGCCTCCCCATGCCACTGGAGGTTGTTTGGAGGCCAGAAGAAGGGGGTCAGGAAAGGCTGAATATGGGTTAAGGATGTTTGATGATTCCTTTTATGGGTTCTTGTATGAGGCAGTAGGTGAGAATGAGAGGTGTGCAATCAGGGAATAGAAGGATTTATGTATTGAGGCAGGTTATATTAAATTATTTGGGTATATAATAGCTACTGTAATGGTGTGTAAATATACACTCTAATACAAATGAGTAATGCTTATGACACTTTTTGTCTTCCATTACAACTGCTGTCATGAGAAGGTAAGTATGTGCCATTTTATTTTCTTGTTACAATCAGAGTTTAAATGTTATATCCCTCCATTTAAAGTGCTACACTACTCTGACCTTTCCGGTATTTTGTAATTAGACTAGCTAGCCATTTCTCTTCCACCTCCATTTGCAGTTACACTGATTTATAGGAGATGGGTAAAATAGCTTACAAAATACAGATTAGAAGGGTCAAAGCAGTGAATCATACTGTAATGTTCCTAATAGATCATATAAATTACTAGAATCTTAGTATTTCATAAATGATGTGCAATGGAAGCGTTGATTGTAAATAAATGTGGGAATTGGTATCAGTTTAGGTAATTCCCATTTGAGGCAGATTTTAACTTCATTTTCCTTATATGTGTTGCTGATGGTGGTGGTGATGGTTTCTATGGCAGTAGAAGTTAGGGGTTATAATTATAGACCAGGGCCTCATTATGCTAGGTGCTATGCAATCACATAACACAAAAGTAGTCCCTGCATCAAGGCACTTCCAGTTTAAGAACAAAAGAAAAACAGGAGCATGTAACAGAGATGGGGATCACAGGGTGACAATAAGACAAGGCTGGTCAGCACTATGGGCAATGGTCACAGCAACAATTAGCTAATCACTGTCAAGTGTGCACATGTATACCAGCAGAGAAGAGCTTTAAGGATGACAATGAGGTGGCTTTGCATGTGATAAAAACAGTGATTTTTTTGTGATGGTACTGCCTGGTATGCAGTACTGACATCTCCAGTCAAAGCTCAACAACTTTTCCCCTGGAGTACCAGCACCTTTTTTTTTTAATTAAAAAAGCACTGGATAAAAGTAAGCTTCTCCCAGATGACACTACTCTAGGGGGAGAGGTAGATACATTGGAGTGAAAGAATAGGGTCCAGAGTGACCTAGACAAATTGGAGGCTTGTGCCAAAAGAAATCTGTTGAGGTTCAACAAGGACAAGTGCAGAGTCCTGCCTTTGGGACAGAAGAATCCCAAGCATCATTACAGGCTGGGGACTGACTGGCTAAGCAGCAGTTCATCAAAAAAAGACTTGGGGATTACAGTGGATGAGAAGATGGATATGAGTCAACAATATGACCCTGTATCCAAGAGGCTAATGGCATATTAGGAGGAACATTGCCAGCAGACCTAGAGAAGAGATTATCCCCCTTTATTCAGCACTGGTGAGGCCACATCTGGGCTACGTCTACACTGGCATGATTTTCCGGAAATACTTTTAACGGAAAAGTTTTCCATTAAAAGCATTTTCGGAAAAAGAGCGTCTAGATTGGCACGGACACTTTTCCGCAAAAGCACTTTTGTGGAAAAGCGTCCGTGCCAATCTAGATGCGCTTTTGCGCAAAAAAGCCCCGATCGCCATTTTCACGATCGGGGCTTTTTTGCGCAAAACAATGCCGTCCTGTCTACACTGGCCCTTTTGCGCAAATGATTTGCACAAAAGGGACTTTTGCCCAAACGGGAAAGGCAAAGTATTTCCGCATGAAGCACTGATTTCCTACAGTAGGAAGTCAGTGTTCTTGCAGAAATTCAAACAGCCAGTGTAGATAGCTGGCTAGTTTTTGCGGAAAAGCGGCTGATTTTCCGCAAAAACTGGCCAGTCTAGACACAGCCCTGGAGTATTGAGTTCAATTATGGACACCACCCACCCCCCATTAAAGAAAGGACGTGGATGCATGGGAGAAAGTCCAACAGAAGGAAACCAAAATGATTAGGGGGTTGGAGCACATGAACTATGAGGAAAGGCTAAAGGATTTGGGTTTATTTAGTCTACAGAAGAGAAGAATGAGGGGGGATTTCATAGCAGCCTGCCACTACTGAAGAGGATTCCAAAGAGGATGGAGAAAGGCTGTTTTCAGTAGTGACAGATGGCAGAATGAGGAACAATGGTCTCAAGTTGCAGGGAGGGGAGGTCTGAGTTGGATATTAGGAAAAACTATTTTATTAAGAGGATGGTGAAGCACTGGAATGGGTTACCTAGGAAAGTGGTGGAATCTCCGTCCCTAGAGGTTTTTAAGTCCCAGCTTGGCAAAGTCCGGGTTAGGATGATTTAGTTGGAGTTGATCCTGCTTTGGACAAGAGGTCAGAATCGATGACCTCCTGAAGTCTCTTCCAACCCTAGGATTCTATTATTCTAAAAAGGCTGGCTTCACTGGCAGAGGGTGTCAAAGTCTCAATAATGTATAAGCTATAATAGGGAGAACAGGGATATTCTGTGAAGAGCCTTGAAAATAAAACTGTTTGAGAGACAGGTTTCCAGAGAATTTTGATATTTCAGAGTTTGATTAATTCCAGTTTGGAACAATATCAAAACGTTCAAATTCTCCACCAAACAGAATGGAGCTCTGATTCTGTGGCCAAACTGCTCCAGAACCATACACTGAACAATCCCTGAAGTCTCATGATAAGCCACATAGTTAGGTTTCCCCAGAACCAATTAGGCACTCTGTCAGGAAACCAGGTCGGTTGCTTACAGAATCCTACCTGATTTACCTCAGAACGTTGATGCCATTAGCCCATCTCCTCACAATGTTGCCGTTTCATAGAACTGGCAAATAGGGACAAACCAGTGTTCCAGTTTGTCAGTTTCTACTTGAAAGCAAAGATTAGTAGTTTGCATTGACACCGAGATGGGGGAGACAGTGGAAGGATGAAAAGATGTGGTAACGTAGAAGAAACAGTGAAACAAGAAATAGGTCTTTACAGCAGTGTTTTGAATAGACATTAAGTGGAGCAAGGTTTTGTTGTCAAGGCATGAAAAGAGGAAGATGATGAAGTTAAGATGTAAGATAAAGAGGACCTGGGTAAGAGATTTAACTTTGAGAATGAGACGCAAAGTTGGATCTTAGAGATGTTAGGAAGAAGAAGTAAGATGTAGACATTGACAGGATGTGATGATCGAGAAAGAGGTCTGAATAAAAGATAATGCACAAATTGTATATCTGTGTGACAGAGAGGATTTCCTTTGGTGACTCATAAGAGGGCTTGGCTAGGAAGATTAAGAGCTCTGATTTTGCACAGCTCAGCTGTTATCATTATTACTTATTTCATTGATGTTTGTTTTTTTATTAAGGTGAATATTTTACACATCTCAATCTGTTTTGAATTGTGATAATAAAATGTATTCATCTTGGTATAAGCCTGAAAGTTGCCTACCTCAGAGTTGCTCTTTGATCACTATTCTTGTTTGAAGAATGTTTTGGTCCTTTATGCATACAGTGCTCTGGTGTACTAGCTACTAACTTCTTTTTTATTTATCTCCCTCTTTCTTAAAGACTCCATTATTCCATGAAGCCTACAATAACGTAGTATTATTATTATCTTGTATCTTTATTGTCATTGTTTTATGGAGGCAGCTGAAGTGATGCCAAAGCTAAGGTTGCATGTGTCACACGAACATTTAATTCTGAACATTGAAGTGAATATTAGAGGAATTGGTTGTGTTCATTTTTGGAAGTGAAAGGGAAAAACTGGTTGTAGAAATGAAGCATGTGGGATTATATACGGGTGGTATACTGTTTGGATGGTATGACAGATATAACAATATCCTTCACAAGCCTTACTGAATTGAGTTAAACCTTATTGAATTGAGTTTAATACCTTTGGGGTCTTTTGTATTAAGAATCCAATTGTTTATGTGTTATTGTGAAACTGTATATAACTTCTTTAGGAGAAAGCCATGTGCTAATGTAATTCCTCTAGTTATTAGCCCTTTGAAGCCACTTTGCATATACCAGTTCAAACTGGAGTCTCCTGGGATCAACAGACAAAGAAAGGATTTTTTGATAATTAGCTTAGGGTATGTCTACACTAGCCCCCTAGTTCGATCTAGGGAGGCTAATGAGGGTGACTGAAATTGCAAATGAAGCACGGGATTAAAATATCCCACGCTTCATTAGCATGTTCCCGGCCCGTCGCCATTTTAGAAATTGACTAGCCCGAAGTATCTGCCCACATCTATATGCAGCAGTAAAACAGGGTTCTGAATTAAAGCCCTAAATCGAATTAGCTGTTAAACCTCATTCCAGGAGGAATAACAGCTAATTCAATTTAGGGCTTTAATTCAGAATCCCATTTCACTGCTGCATGTAGACACAGGAGTTACTTCGGGCTAGTCAATTTCTAAAATGGCGACTGGCCGGAAACATGTTAATGAAGAGCGGGATATTTAAATCCCACGTTTCATTTGCAATTATGGTCGCCCTCATTAGCCTCCCTAGATCAAACTAGGGGGCTAGTGTAGACATATCCTTAGTTTTAGTTCAGGGCCTTCTTCTGAATCTGGCCAATAGGCAGAACCTCTGTCCACTAAGGGGCAATGCATGAGGGGGACTGAAAGGGCATGTGATCCCTGCCATGGCAAGGAGAGATTGGGGCCAGAGACTCTGGAAGCCTGTGGGAATAGCGTGGGGACTGGCACTGGCATTCACTGGCAGCAGTGGGGGATAGCAGAGTGTTATCAGGTGTGTTTATTGTCTCTCATACCCCTCCTTCTTTAGTCTTGATTTGTGAGTCCACAAGTCCGGCTCACACTTTGACACGCACTACCGATTCTCGTCACACTACATACAGCTATGCTCAAGATGGCTGGTTGGTAGTACATTCCCCCTTGGGCGGTGGGCAGAGGGGGGTCCAGGCCCACCCTCACTCACGGACCCCAGACCAGGGCCCTGAGGACAGGGACTAGCTACAGTCCTGTCCGGCTGGCAGGGCTATCCGACGAAACATGCCAGCCCGCAGACTTCAATTACATGCCCTGCCCTGGGCTACTTCCTCTCCCCCTTGGTTCTGAACGGGATACCACCTGTTCTCCCTACCTCCAGCGGTGTCCTACTGCTCACAAGCCTCCCTCCCCAGCTTTCCAATACCTGCCACGTCTACTTCCCCCGTACTCTGCCTCCTTGCAGTCGCGCCCCTCTTCCTGCCCAGTGTTCCCCTTTTTTAATTGTCCGCCTTCCATCCTGGCTCCTCTCCCGTCTCCCCATGATGTCATCCCTGCACCATCTTGCCCATCCTGCCCCCTCTCCTTCCCTACTTCCACCGTGGCTATGCCGCGGCCACGGCCACGGCTCTTGATTCCCGTGTTCCCAGAGCGGTGGAGCTGCTTCATGGCATGGGAGCACCCCGCGCATGCCATGTGTCTGGTAGTTCAGACAGTTCGGAGTGCGGGGCATCGGTGCCCCATCACACAGAGCAACACAAGTCCACTCCCCTGATTGTCAGTTATGTTACTTGGAGGAGGGAGTTCATGGGTGAAGCTGCTGCTTGGGTGCTTGGGAAGGCAAGCTCCCCAGCCTACGGCACCACAGATACTCCACCCTTCCCAATACCGTATCTCTTTCCCACTGTCTCCCTCTTCTCTCTGCCCACCCATTCTAGTCAAATCCCTGAACCCAAAAGTAGCAAATTACTTGGGTTGGGGGGGAGTAATCCTCTTCTAAAATATCTTTCTAAAGAAAATGGAGCATGTTTTCCACTGTTTGCCAGATTGTGATGACTGGACATGCAGAAGGTACCTAATTAAAAGCACTAAATTTGGGAATAAAAAATGTACGTCACAGGTTTTTTGATATAACTTGAAATTTGTCAGATGTATTTGCATAAACTTTGTAGTAAGGGAAAGTTAGTTGTCCTACTGAATACACCATTAAATATTATGGAATATCTGATGCAGCTCTTCTCAGTTTTATATTTTTCCTTCAGTATTTCTAAGCCGATTTTATTTTAAATATACTCTTATGCCTTCATAAAGTAGTCATTCCAGGTTACTAGATACTTAAACTAAGTGAAACAAAGACATTCTTTTAAACTAATCAGTCAAAGCAGTTTAGTATGTTCATAACAAAGTTCATTGTTTTTGGAAAAAGGGAACACTAATATATTCTGTGTGATTTTTATAACAAGACACGTTAGTGAAATTTCACTATATGTTTATGTTAAAAATATGTTTCCAAAGATTGTAGGCATAAAAAAGAATTTTACTGATACGGGTTCTCTTAAAACTATTTCATCAAATAGTCAGAAGTAAAAGGGAAATTTATTTGTCTAGCTATCTGGACAAAAAGGAATGTTGCCTCTTTAAGGGCTCTTTTAAACAGGGGAGTGAAAGAAGAGTAGTGATGATTAGAAAGGGTAAGAAGCCTTTGGAAACAGTTTTTGTACTATAGTAATTAAAATGTGTATTTTATATAAGGGTGCTCTTTAGAAGATTATATTGTAAAACTGCCTGATGATGCAAGCATTTCAGGCTAAAGCTGAATACTCAGATTTTGCATCTAAAAATCTATGCATGGATTTTTTAGAGATCTGATTCAGCAGCAAACTAATTAAATATTTAAAGCAAAATTTAAACTAAAGTCCTGTAGACATAATAATGCACAACTATTTTTGTAAGTAAATTCAGCATAGGCACATGCCTGTTAAATGGCTTCATTATCACTTAATGACTCTTTCACAGGTTGAAAGTTATGCTAATAGATCTAGCAAACTGAAAGGCTTTTCACTTTTAAGTTAGCATCCACTTCTGTGGGAAATCACTACTCTGCAAGCTGCAACAACCTGCTGTGGGAGCCTACAGAATCCATCAGAATAGGGAAAGGACAAGATGAGGTGTTGAGCACTTAAGACACACAGGCTGTATCTACATTGGCATGATTTTGCGCAAAAACATGCTGCCTGTCTACACTGGCAGGGAGTTCTTGCGCAAGAAGCAAGAACACTGATGTTCTAATGTGTGAAATCAGTGCTTCTTGCTCAAGAACTGTGATGCTCCCACTCAGGAATAAGCCCTTTTGCGCAACTGTTCTTGTGCAAGAGGCCAGTGTAGACAGGCAACATGAATTTCTTGCACAAGAAAGCCCGATGGCTAAAATGGCCATCGAAGCTTTCTTGCACAAGAAAGCTTCTGCACCGGCACGGATGCTTTTGCTCAAAAGCACATCTCTTGCGCAAAAGCACATGCCAGTGTAGGCGCTCTCTTGCGCAAATACTTTAACGCAAAAACTCTTACGTTAAAAGTATTTGAGCAAAATCTTGCCAATGTAGATGTAGTCACATTGCCTTCCCTAACCTCTTGAACCAGCAGCACATGAGGGGGCTCCATGCTCATGGGAGCAGGGAGAGAGCAAGTTGGAGCCTGGGATGAAGGAAGGATTGTCCCAGACCTCCCCCAGGTTAGAAGTGGTGCAGGGATGCATCATGTCGGGTGGGGTGGAGGCGGTCACATGGCTCCCCTTTGTTCTTCATTACCAGTTGCCCCATGCCCAGTCCACAAGGAAGGGTTGGAAGGAATAGGCTCTTTGTGTAGACTTCTATGTCAGGAAGGATACTATCAATTGACTTTGATTCTTACCTGCTTCGTATTAACTACCTAATCTTCAGATACTTACTGATTCCCTCCAGCTCCTTGTGTCTCACCCCCTCCTTTTTTCCTCCATCCCCCCTTCTCTCTTATTTATTTTGGGTCTGCACATCCTAAACTCAAACTCCAGGCATCTGAAGAAGTGGGCTGTGCCCACGAGAGCTCATGATACCATCTACATGTTTTGTTAGTCTATAAAGTGCTACCAGACCATTTGTTGTTTTTTCTGTACAGACTAACTCAGCTACCCCCTGAAGCTTCTGGCAATTACTCTGTTGTTAGTAAAGAGAAACCAAGCAGGTGTGTTTCAGCAGATTGTCTCTTTTCTGGAAACAAAACACTGAAAGCAGGGATCTATGCAACCTGGAAATACCCTCATCAGGAGAGAATGAGATGTATGTCTCCATCCAACAGAGGCAACAGTCGGAGAGCTGAAAGCCAAGAGGGAGTGCCCTAGACTGTGGCAAATGATATGTCAGATATATGTATATGTCTTAAAATATCAAGCCCCCATGTTAGAACAGAAAAAAAATGTTTTGGGGACTTCCTCCCTATTAGACAAAAGAGTGAATATGGTTCTGACTCCCCAAAAGCCTCTTTGTGACACCCCCCACCCTCCAAAGATAAGCATCCATGCACTGATGGAAGCTAAATAATAGGGAAGAGGTTTAAGTGTTTTTGTTTTTTAAACATGTACGTGCCATGCAATCTCACATTTTGGAACAAATGCACCAGTGGCAGATGAACTTCAGAAGGATTCAGCTTTTCAATTCAGCTAAGCACCCAAAATTCTTCTAGGTGTTTATTCAAAACATATCTGAACATATTGAGTCTACAGAATTGAGGGGGAGTCTCATGAGCATAGGCAGGTTTTTAGTTAAATACTTACACAGCTTGGGCAAAAATATGTTCAGAAGAAAATCCCCTGTCATATTTCTAGCATTTTTGTTTCTGGTCATGACTTGAAGCAGCGCATGTGGGGCTATGCAAAACAGAAAAATAATGGGGAGGGCTGGAGGCACTGGTTAAAGTTTTTCAAATCTTGAAGTTTTAATAAAGGCTCAGTTTGAGATGTGGATGTTGATTCTTGTCAGTTCTTTTATCAAGGCAAGTTCACCCAGCCTTACTATATCAATTTGGTCCTTTTAGCATTTCCTACTACATTTATGAGTTCAAGAAATAGCCACTGTTCAACAATTCTTGTACAGTGATTTCTCTTTGGAGCAGTGTGACCTTGTGAGTGCAGTGCTTGGCCGGGACTCAAGAGTCCTCACTTCCATGCCTAGCTTTGCTGCTGGCCAAGTCACTTCACCTTGCTGTGCTTCAGTACCTCCATCTGTAAAATGAGAATAATGATATGGACTTTTTGGTAATGCACATCGAGAGCTCTGTAGGCAATATGGAACTAGGCAACATATTTAAGAGCTAGGTACTGTTAATATTTTTCCTGAGCTTGCAATTCAAGTTAACATTCATGCAAATACATTGTAATAAAATTAGCAGGCAACTTCAGATTTGTTGCAAATGAGAGTAAGAATGCAGTTTTCTGAAGAGAGAGGACTATAGGAGAATGCCCTTAAGATCAGAACAGAGAGAGAAGTAAGATCTCCCAGTAATTTCCCCAGAATTCTTCTGGTTTTAGTGTGAGAACTTTCATTAATGAAACATGCTGAAACTGTCATATTCTGCTGTATTGTCTGCTCTTCTGATGCTGTAGGGGCCTGGCTATGTCAAATGGGCAGATTATTTTGCCAGAGGCAGACAGATTCAGTCCAAAATATTAGAAAATTAAACCCACGCCTTGTCAAAAACAAAACAAAACTTCAGTCCACATGACATGCCTGATATACAGGCCATACATCCCAACTGCTTTCCCCTGGCACTTCTCCTCTGGCAAAGTTTTGACGCAAGGCATAACAGAATTTAAAATATTTAAGGCAACCTTCACTTCAGGCCACAGTTGGCTGGCTATGAGTACCTAGTATGTGTGAATTCCAGAAACTAAACTTATTGACCATAGCCTGTGAGGTGATCAGAATTTGCTCTGGAAGAAAAGTCTTGACAAGTCTGAATTTATTTATTCCCCTTTCAGATTGTAGGGAACACTAATTATACTTTATTCTGTATTATCATGTTTTAATGTCTTTCTGTTCAATGCTATTAGCTACCAGCAGTAAACCAAATGCATTACAAATATGAAAGAAGATCCTGCCCAAAGGGTTCCTGTCCAAAGTTTTCTTTCTTACTTTACTCTCAGAATAATCACTTGATCAGTCATATGAGCCTGGGATTAAATTTCCCAAAATTCCTGTAGTTAAAATGCTAAAACCTGATAGCTCTGTTTAGCACTTAATTGTACTTGTACAAAAAGGTCTAGCACGATAGTACATACCCAGAAGTTTGAAGATTCATCAAAACCTCTTCAGTCATCACACCTGTACTGGAAATAATATAAGAACAGGCTTTTTTTTCCTTAGGTTTTTTATTCTCCCTGCCATATTGGTCAGACTAAAATGACCACAAGAGTGGGCATTTTAGGATTGTTTTAATCCAGCCACATCCAGTAAGAACCACAATATGAAGCAGCATAGTAATTAAAATGGATTAACTTTAAAAACAAAACAAAAAGGAATACTTAGCATTTTTTCCAAACCTCAACAAATTTTTTATCCAAATTTGGCTATAATCTTGTGACAGTTTAGAATCAGCTCCTCATTTAGCCAATGCAGGTCTCAGCCCTAATTTTGGAATCACAAAAATGACTATTAATATTGACTCAAATTAGTGCCTTTGCTATCAGTTTCAGAGGAAAGACTAAGGGTTCAATAGAAATGATGGTATGCAACCCACTCTCTTACCACTGTTATTGCAAATTCACATACCCTTTTATATTCTGTCCTGCTCTATACCACATTATTCACTGAGGTGTCTGAACATGATGTATGCTCACTGGAGTGGACATACAACGTTCAATGTATCTCTTGCTCCAGTCCCCAAATAGCAATTTATTTATTTACTTACTTTCTTATTTTAGTGATGTGATTATGAGACAGCTGGTTTTGCATTTCTTTCCGAGATCATTGAGGTTTTTGGTCATTGCATCACTCTGACCTCTATGAAAAGTGAACTTTGAAGATGACATGCTGCTTGCATGATCAGTAAGTTTGGCTTTACCTGTTCCATCAGGATCTACCAACTGAGGATGATCATGATCGTGATTGGTGAGGTGATACCTCAGGGAACTTGGCCTCTGAAGTTGGCCTCACAAAACCTTGACTCTGTGAAGCATTTAAGTGTGCTTGACTATTCGCCAAAAAAATTTAGGCTTACATTTAAGAGCTCTGCTGAGTCAGAGCCTAAAGCTAAAGCTTGACTCAGTACACTATACCAAGCTACAGGTGACTCATCCAGGCCAAACTGAGACACTGGCAGAGTGTGAGTATGCAAAATTTGCTGTTTTCTGTTTTTTACCCTTTCAATAACTAAATAAAACTTCATTTTCCAAAACTAACACTGTCACTTAATACTAGTTCTGAATTCACTGAAGAGGAAAAAGGAAAGCAGAAATCCACCACTAATAAGTAAGTGCTTTCTTTACCTCAGTAAAACTAAACAGTAACCTTACTTTGTTTCTCAAACTAAGAATGACAGTTTGATCATTTCTAACGTAGGGAAGCTTCATCACCACCCTCAGGCATCTTATAATGCTTTCAAATAACTTTGTGTTGCATAGTGAAATATGTTTGTCACAATTCAGAGGTTGACAGGCACAATTAACATCTGTGTGGCTCTGTCAAAAATTTCCACAAGGCAAAGTTCTGATTTTGTATTCTGATCTCATTTACATACTATTCTCCTCTCACTTTATATACCAGCATAAATCAGATGTAACTGCTCTCATTTCAATGGAGTTACATCAGTGTACAGCTTGTACAAATTGAGAATCAAGCCTTCTATCTTAGTTTTATACTTAGTTAAAATGAAGAAGTGCATCAATACAATATCTCTCTTCCACCTCCAGTGCTTCTGTCCCCACAGCTAGCATATGAGTATTCCAGGAATCATGAGCATGGAAAGAAATGTGATCCTACAGGAAAGGGGATTCAAATGAAGGCATCAAAATAAGTGCTGATTGGAGAAACTAAACTTAGCAGATATAAGGTCTCATTAATTTTGAGAACATATTGTCAAAGTTTTTATTTTTTCTTGATCATTCCCTATAATGCCTTAAGAATATATATTTTTATTCACAATTACCCAAATACTTAAAGCTTTTTTGGTTACCCTCTGCCCCTCCCCTCCAATATAGCAACTATGTACAATGCAATACAAGGAAAATTCCCCGTGCTCCATACTGTTTAGAGTCACTTGAGGCATATGCTATTTAGAAACTGTCCAAATTTATTCCCCTAAATTTTTGTTCAGTTCCTGTTCTTTGTATGCATTAGAAGCTGCCTCTTGGTGGTAAAATAAATATTGTAACTTTTTAGGGGCTTCATTTTATGGTCAGGGGGAAAAAAGGAATTTGGAGACTGATTTTGAGAGCTGAATATCCACAACTCCAGCTGAAGTCACTGAGGTCTGCTATAACACCACTTCTGAAAATCAAGCTTCCATCATTTAGCAAACATTTAGCTATTCGAATTTGGAGGAGTTAGCCAAACCTTGTTCCAATAAATCTAACCCAGTGGTCTCCAATCTTTTTAAGCATGAGATCACTTTTTGAATTTAAGTGGAATACAGGATCTACCTCAAACCCAAATACCCTTATCCTTGCCCCTGCCCCACCTCCACCTCTTCTCACTCCATCCTCTCTCCCCCATCCTCACTCACTTTTATCAGGCTGGGGGCAGGAATTTGGAGTACAGGAGGGGTTCAGGACTGGGGCCAGGGTTCAGAATGCAGGCTCCAGCTGGGCATCACTTACAACAGATGGCTTCTGGGTAGTGGTGCAGGGGGCTAAGGTAGGCTCACCCCTACCCTGGCCCTGGCAAAAGCAGCCAGCAAACTCTCTTTATCTCTGCTTCCCTCTGCTCTGTGGAGATGTGGTGGATGGAGGGGTATCCTGAGATCAGTACCCTCTCTTCCCCATTCTTCCCATGCTCTGCAGAGCAAGCAGGAGGCTCTCACAGGTGAGGGGCAGCTCCAAGGCAGGAGGCAGGAGCAGTATGGCAGTGCTGAGAGGGGCAGCTGAAGTGCTGGCATTTGATAGCCTCCCAGCCAAACCTCTCAGGATCACCCGTCCATGGCTCCAAGATCTACCAGTAGATCCCGATCTACTGGTTGGTGACCACTGATCTAACCTAATAATCTTAAAGTGTGAAATGGCTCTGTTGTGTTTTAAAATATCTGAGTGAAAGGACTCATGGTCTCTTTGATTTTGCATTAATGAAAAATCAAGTAGGCAACAATCTATTGCTCTGTTTTAGCCAGAGAGGAAGCTAACTCAACTTTAGGAAGCCCATTTATTTCACACATAGGTTTAAGAACTCTATAAGTTTCAGGGCTTTGGCAGTTCCCAGTAATACAACAGAAAATGCTCTTATTGTAAATTTTCAGGTCACTGCCGCATTGTAAAGATCTCAGTGGGACCCAACACCAGTGGCGGAAGGCATTTTGCATGAAGAATGCTGAGGGAGTCAATGTGCCACCTGGGTGCAGTAGGAAGTTGCGCACAGGCCCACTGACAGGAGGACAATTGCCCCAGAGGCTCCTGGTCGTCACTACCCTTTAGACTCTGCCAGAGTACCACACTGTGCACTCCTGCCAGCTCTGAGGGCCAACAGAGGAGCAAGGACACTATCCAGGTGGCGTTAAGAGCTGGCTGCTGCAGTCCCACTCCTTCCAGGAGAGTGGAGCCAGGCCCCAAACACACAGTCCCACAAGCCCCTGCAATCCTGTCGGCTCCTCTGGATGTTCAAGAGCAACTTAAAAACTCCCTGTTTATTGATGCAGCATGTGCCCTCCACACTTCCCCATTAAACCCAGGCAACCTTCAGGGGCATGAGCAGGGGGAGAGAAAGCAAGGGCATGACTTCCTTCCCAGAAAACAGTGGAGAATGCCAAATTCCTCTGACCCTGAGGCCCCAGTGAGAGGTGCAGGATTCCTCCTGCTCCAAGACAGCAGGGAGAATGAGACCTCCTCACACCGGAAGCTGCAGTAGGAGACAGCTGGAGAAGTTCACTTTCCCCACCACAGCCCAGCGGCTGGAGGGGTTCATTCTCCTTATCACAGCCAGAGAAGAGAGGAGCTCCCACATTCTCCCTACTGCAGCACAGGAGCAGGAGGAGTTCTTTATCTCTGGTCCCTCACCAGTGCTCCAGCCCATGCAGTAATATTTAAATACCTACACACACCCTAGCTACCTGCGAACATAAAGGGGGCGAAGGGTACTTGCCAACTCACCCCCCACACTGTTGTGGGATGTTCAGCACCAGTGAAACAAGGTGAGTTTTTTATTGGTTAGGTTAAAAATATTACCTCACCCACCTTGAATCTTTAATAGCCTGGCACCAACATAACTATAACAACACTTCATATAGCACTAGTGAGTCATATTGGGCACATGAGAGTGAGGTGATAAATCTGTCAAATTGCCACTTTCTTCACCCCTAGAGCTTTGATTGCTTGGAAAGTACATATGATCTGATGTTATTAAGTCTGTAGTATCCGACTAAGCTCTGTGCTCTAGGGAGAGTGGAATGGAAATGGAAGTTTTCTGAGGTGTGGATTCTAAACCTGTATTTCTTCCCAACTAGGATGAAAAAAAGATTACCAAGTTTGATGTGGAAAATCTGTCTCTGGAGAATTTCTGTAATTCACTTTTAAACACAATGGGTGTGGACCTGTGAAGTGGTTATGCAAAGGTGTGTATTTATTTTATTTATTCATTCTCATTGGGATTATGTTCTGTGAGACAGTCAAAATACAAAATATTAGCGGTTCCATGTGGCGCATTCTGTTCTCACTAAGGTCAATGGCCAAAGTTCCATTGACTTCAATGGGACCAGAATGATGAAAATGAGAGAGACAAGGCGAGTGAGGGAATATATTTTATTGACCCAATTTCTATTGGTAAAAGAGACATGTTTTCAAGCTCCATAGAGTTAGAGATAAAAAATCATGGGCTCAACAGACAGCATGGTTTTATATCTTATTACAACAATCTAAAACCCATTAACTCTCCTTTGTCCTGAAACTGCAGAAGCTTTAATTGCCCCTTTCATTTTGAATGGTTCCTTGAAACACCTCCCTATGAATAACATTCTCTTCCTCTTTGTGTGATCCTTAGCCCGATCACTGTACCCTGTCCTGAAGATTCTTGAAACTTGAAAGCTTGTCTCTGTCACCAAAAGAAAATAGGTCCAATTCAAATTTTTACCTCAGCCTCTCTCTTGCATATCCTGGGACCAACCCAGCTACAACAATACTGCAGTCATTATGACAGTATTGTGCTCTATCCTCTTAAGTCTTATGTACTCATTCATATTTATGGTGTCCACAGTGTTCATTTTTTCGTCTCGAATATATGTATAAATAAACCAATTATCTTGAATCAGGCATTGGAAAAGTAGAACTGCTAAAGGACCAGGGATTGTTTATCATTTCAGAAAAGAGAAGAGCTTACATTTTTTCCCTCACCACTCTGTACACACACACACACACACACACACACTACACAAATTACCTGATCATTAGTTTCCATAGATCAGTGATCATTTACAAGTATTTTCCCTGCATCTATGATCACATTAAGGTTCATCCATACCTTTGCTTTCCCCATTACCGATGTGTGGCCTGCTCAACAGCAAACTCATAAATCTTGTGCTACAACTTCTGCTTCTCTTGATGCAGCAAAATGCAATGTAAAATATAATGACTGTCTTTCCAGATTCTGAATTCATAAACTTAGAACAAATAAAAGCTGACAAAATACCAAGGCCAGAAAAATTATAACACTGAATTCTCAAGGGAGTAAGGAGGCAAACTGGAAAGACATTTGGAAAAAAATACGTAATAGTTGAATAGATTTATTTTTAAACAGATAGTACTTTGTGCATAGCAGCTTAGTATAATGTGAAATAAAGGGGATAGAGATCATAATAGGCATCAGATTTATAAACCAAATTCACTGAAAAAAAAAGAGAAAAAGAAAGGGAGATATTTTATTATAAATATTATGCTTAAAAATCGAAATAGTATTTGTGAACAAATTTAAAATCATGTATTGTTTGAGTTTGACTATGATTTATAATATGCCATATAAAGGTGACCTCAGGAGATCCCTTCCAGTCCTTCAATTCTATAACAAATCATAATTCTCAGAATAGGTAAGTTCACCAATGTCCTGTGTTGTCAGATGCCGTGGGTAATGTCAGGACATTTTTTCCAAGATACAGCAACCTCTGGCTGTTTAGAAGTAAGGCTGGTGGGATCTAGATGTTGTTGCATCCTGTTCTGTTTGCTGCAGCTGGTTTAGTTTAGGGCAGCACTATCATTGTGGGAGACAATGACCACACTGTACCTTTAAACTGGAGGGACTGTGTCTGGCTGGCCAAATGACAAGTGCTATGGTGTGGCACAGGAAAGAGGTCAAACTGCTGCAAAAGGAGACAAAGGGTGTCACTGATTCATCCTTTGGAATCTGGATGGAGTGCAGGTGGTGAAGCCCCATTCACACAGCGCAGGCTCTTGGTGCTTTCAGGATCAGCAAACTACTACATCGGTCCAGTAGATTCCCTGTGGGAAGAGCTTTGGAACTGTATGATGTACAATAGCATGCACATTCAGTGATATTACACTTGCAAATGTTGAAGACCAACCAAGGAGGCCAGAGAAAATTTGTTTTCTTATGGAAGAGTGATGAGCATGGGGCCTGCCCCATGCAGACTTTTAGGGCCTACATGGCAATACGGTTTGGTGAGGAAGACCTCTTTTTATGCACAATGATGGGAGTCCTGCCATAACAGAGCCATAGGATTGTTCAGGCATGCCTCTCACCCCATGTTTTGGGGAGCCCCATACTTCAGAAGGACATGAAAGCATGGGGATGAAGGACATCCAGAGAGATTAGCAGGGGTCCTGGCACTAGCACCAGGGGTTGTTTCCCCCTCTGCACTCACCAGTCCACTCCATTCCATTGGCTCTCAGCATCACTTGGGGGAACAGGCTTGGGGCATAGGGTAGAGTGTGGGTGGGGTGAGGCAGAAAAGTGGTGGGAAGAGGCAGAGTGAGAATGTAGCAGGGGCAGGAAGAGGTGGAGCCGGGTGGGATCTGGGATGGAGGGGGGGTTGTCTTGGGCCCCATCCCCCCTAGGATGGCTCTGCCCCACAATCTAACAACTTGTTGTGATGCAGAACATGGGAACTGATGAGGTTGGGGCTGCCAGCCCATGAATTTGGTTCCCACTCATTCAGAATCAGGGTAGCAGCAGAGGAAATTCAGGCAATCAGGCACTGGCATTCAGAAGAGTACTGAACATATGTGAGACCTCAGGTGGTAAATCAGAATTAATTTGTTGTAGTCTCATTCCAGATGTTGTAAGACTGGCCATGAAGAGGCTGGTGTGCATCTGCGGGATTAGTATTGTCTTTAGGGTATATCGGCGTGCATCCAAGTTGCCTAAGGGGTCACAGCTGGGGTTTAGCAATGAAACAATACTGAGTTAGCATGGAAAGAGGGGCATGCTATGGGATCAGCTGATACCACTCCTATTCTCTGTGGGTACATATCAGCAGCCACCAGATATAAGTGTGATACATCTTGCAAGAAAACAATGTGGGAATGTGTAAAAGGGTTGAATTAATGCTTAGAGCAAAGAGGGACTTGAGGCTGATCCTTGAACTTTTTCCCAGAGTTAAAATTGCATGGTCAGACATGCTTCAAAACAGAGACTGGAAGGGAGCCATGAAGACCCAAAGTGGGCAACGTACAGAGGTATGTGGACCAGGAGGTAGCCAAATTCCTGGGGACAATTTCACATCCTGGCATGGTATATGGGGCACCAGATTTATTTCAGGCAAATGGGATTCACTTGTCAGATTAAGGTGCTGATGTGGATTTGATTTTGGTGATGTCTGTGAACCCAAATGTGCTTGGGGGGGGAGGTAGCCAAGTAGATTGCTGGCACCTCTTTGTGGCAGCTGTCCAGGATAGGTGCTCCATAGGGAAGGTATACAGTAACCAGATAAGTGGCTTGATAAACTACTTAAAAAGGAGGTAATGAAAGAGAGGTAGGAAGTTGGGGCTTCAATGATTGGTGCTGCAAAGAGCCAATCCTCCTACAATGATTGCCTGGGGGACGTGGATGGAAAAGGCTAGCAGAAGCTCCCGGAGAGGTTACAGAAAAAATATGGGGTTATCTGCACAGTACACTTATCTACCAGATAGTCCCAGACATCTAATAATAAACTTGAAGCCTGATTAAAACCATATCAAATGTGTTCTGTCCTTCTTTCAGAATAGCTGCACAATCATGTGTATTATGGCATGGGCTCTCAATCTTTTTTTTTTCCTAAGGCCCCCCACATGTGCTTTAAAAACTTCATGACCCACCTGTGCCACACACCTGGCTTTCTGCATATAAAAGATGTACCAAGTGTTAAGGCGTACCAAGTGCGGCAGTTGCCTGGGGCCCCGTGACACAGAGAACCCCATGAAGCTACATTGCCCAGGCTTCAGCATCAGACACCAGTGGATTGTGGGATTTTAGCTCTCTGTAGCTCAATAAGTTCAGTCGGGATAACGGAGCTGATTCTGATCTAATTTACAATGGTGTAAATCAAATGTAATTCTACTTCTTTCCCAGGAGTTAAACTGGTATAAGTGAGATCAGAATCAATCTCTCTGCACCACACTTCAAAAGTGTATCTCCAGTTAATAAATATTCAAATAAGTTTAATTTTCCTCCTTTCTTATTGCCTTGTATGATTTTCATTCTAAATTCCAACATCCATAGTATTTCATAGATTTTAAGGCCAAAAGACACCTTTAAATCCTCTAATCTGACCTACCATTAAATTTTACTCAGACATACCTGTATTAAGACTACTAACCTTTGTTTGGATAAAACATAACTTCTAGAAAATAATCCAGTCTTGATCTGATGATATCAAGATCTGGATAATCCATGATTTCTTTGATATTTTGTTCCAGCTGTTAATTATCTCTGCTGTTAAAATATGAGAGTTTTAGTTCTATTTGACTTTGGCTTCAGCTTCCAGCCATGGGTTCTTGTTATGCCTTTTAGATTAAAGAGATCTTTAGTAGCTGGTATTTCCTCCCCATGAAGTTACTTGTACATTGTAATCAAGTCTCCTCTCATCTTCTTTTTTGATCAACTAAACAGATAAAGCGCTTTTCATCTCTTTCTGCCTTTAACCACAAACTACTCAGATGCCATTCGCCCAGTATAGTGCATCCATTTGAATTTATAGTGATCTATGAATTTTTTCACTGATTAAAAATGTTCATTCCATTATAGACCTACTTATATTCTTCTGAAGAATTAACTAATTCAGGTAAATGAGAGTTAAATGTGTAAAGGTACAGAAACCAGGAATATCGACCTTAAAACTATTTTCTAACTTGAGGTTTTAACTTAGCTACAGAATCAATATTAGTGACAACCTCAAATACAATTCTGTGGGATCTTTGGGGAACTCTCTAGCCATATACTGAATTCCCTTTAATGTTAATGGGAGTTATATGCACTCCCATCATGGGGAGAGCAGGGTGCTCATCCCACTATGGTGAAATAAGAGTTAAATCGAGCTTTCAGAGAGGGTTGGGACTGTGGGCTAAACAGAAAAGGGCTAGGCACAGGCAATCAGGGCCTGGATAGGGCTTATAAGAAGGGCTTCTGGAGAGAAAGAGCACATACTCTTGCTCTAGTTTTGGAACAGGAAGGACCTGGCTGCCTGGGAAGCTAGAGAAGGTACCTGAGACAGGCAGTGCTAGGGAAGGGCAGGAAGAGCTGGGTAGCTCCGTCCAGGCAAACTCCATGGCTGAGGCCTTGCACTCAAGGCTTGAGGGGTACTACCAGTACAGGAGAAGGCAGCAGGAACACACCTGTGGCTATTTCAGGCTACAGTTTGCCCCTAAGGCAGGGCCCAGATGATGACTGACAGTGGGTCACTGAGACAAGGGGTTGAGGTTCCCTGGAATGGGGGCACTGCTGTGGGGCAGTACTATGAGGGAATGGGGCACTGTGTGCCAAGATGGACATGAGACCTGAAGTAGTGCAGAAGATGACAGGTGACTGAGGGTGAGACACCAGCCAACAGAAGGTGCTTCCGCGCTGAAAGAACTAATTCCTCAGTAGACCAACAAGAAGTGCTGTGCCAATGAGTGCTAAAACCTGTTACAGACCCTTATTTCTCAGCTTTCCCATAACTGGAAATGTTGTGCATCATGATGAAGGAAAAACCATGGATAAAGACGTCACCTTAGACCAAAGACATGTTCATTTTTACTTAGATGCCCAAAGGGACTCTACACATCAGAAATGAACAGAGCTTAGATAGGATAACATACAGTCACCACACCAAACATGTTACTGAAGTCATCATTAGACAAAGCATTTGAAGTAAAAATACAATTCTATGGAAAATTCTGAAGCCAGTTAATTAATCTTTACAATCAAGTGAGGCTATTCTAAGGACTAAACACAATGAAGCACGTTCACCCTGAAGTTAATGCCATTAGCTTCAGTAGACTTACCTCAGGGAGAACCTGGCCCATTTTCATCACAGATGAATCATATTCACATTATGCATTAATGCCCACATTGCCAATTAATCCATGCAGAGAAGAAAGGGAAATAACATGCTTCTGAATTTGCATAGCCCTAAATGAACCCTGTACATTCTGAGACACTAAAAGGATTAAAGGAAGAAAGCGCTACCCGTACTTGTAGATCATACTTTCAAAAAGATTTTCAGAGATATTACAATGTTCTGCTAGTCGATTTCTTTATGCTTTTAACCAAAACAAGCAAGTATGTCTTTTTTTAAAATAAATAAAAAACTGTAATATTTCTCAATATTTTAAGCAAGATTTAGTCTACTCTTTGCTAAAAAAATTATTTATTTTGCCATGACAATCACATAGTTTCTCTTTTGGGTGTTTCCACATGCTGTTTGCTGTGGCCTTCATTCTTGGTCAGCTACTGCAGCTTTCACTAATCTTTTTGACTGCTTTTACTGACAAGGATTAGATAGTCAGTACCATTAACCCACAGTGAAGGGCACTGTGCCACTTATTAGATTTTATTTTTATCAGACATCTTTGATCCCAAGCAATGCTTCTCAGCTGACAGCTCGCTAGGAATGTAACACAGCCACAGTGAATAGTTTGCCCCACCAGTACACAGTGCCAAGCAAATTAGCCTGCACTGGGAAGGGGGGAAGAGAATGTGTGCATCAGAAGGACAAAATGGCCATGAGGGGAGTAAAGTGATTAAGTAAGCAACAAAGTACCAGTGGAAATACTTTGGGTACGTCTAAACTACATGGCTCTGTCGATGGAGCCATGTAGATTAGTGTACTCGAAAAAGGGAAATGAAGCGGCAATTTAAATAATCACTGTGGGGGCAGAGGTACATGCCCCAAATCTCAAACCCATTGTAATTAGTAAATAATCACGGTGGCAGATCCTCTAAGCCTCGTTTCACGAGGTATAAAGGATCTGCTGACGAAGGGTTCTGGGGTCGGCAGATTCCCGTCTAGACTGCCACGCTGTGCCAACAATCAGCTGATTGGCGCAGCACAGTGGCCTTTTTGATTTAAATGAATTCCCTTTTGATTTAAATGAATTCCCTCAATCATCTTTGCCGTCCTGCCTAATCTACATGGCTCCGTTGATGGAGCCATGTAGTTTAGACACACCCTTTAAGCCTTACAGATTGCAAAAGGAGAGGAGGATGCAACAGCAGAATTCCTAAACAGCTGGTTTTGGAGAACATATAGATTGGGATTTTCAAAGCCAACTAAGGGATTTGGGTGTGTGCAATTCTTATTTTAATGAGAAATGTGAGTCCAAATCCCTCAGGTAGCTTTTATGATCACAGCAGTACTATAAGGCTCATGATGGCTCATTCAGGACAGTTTCCAAAAGGAGAAAATTATAATGTCTAATTCAGTGTAATATTCTATGTTTCTGATTTATCTAGCTTATAGAAAGAACTGATAACAGTCCCTGTATTAAGGGCTGCCTAATACTTTCCATTATACAAGTTTCTTGTGATCTTCTTTCAAGACACTCTCACACCTTCATCATTTGCAGCTGGTCTTTGAAATCTGGCAAGAAAAATGCCCTCAGGTTATAGACATGCTTTTCCTTTGTCCCAGGATTTTCTATTCAAGTTTGGCTGAGATAAACATCGCCATTTCCCTTTTTCTTGCTTGCATTCCTCAGGAAGATTTGGCAGCCTGCCACATTCATAACTAACTGTGAATGTTCTGAAGAGCGGTTCCTCACTGATCACATGTCTCTGACCGTGCCACAATGAGCAGGACATGCTTGCTTTAGGGCTGAGGATGGAATAAATAGAATTGAGCAGGGCCAAGCTCTCCTTCACCTTCACCTGACCCCAACCATCCATTCTCCTCTTAGCAGATAATATAATTTATGCTGCAGTTCAAATCATAACAGTCTATGTTGAAAACTCAGGGTTCAAACCTTCCTCATGGTGTATGATGGAGGAATGTCATACTCATATGTAGTAAGATATTTTTATTTTTTTAAATACTAGAAGATTTACCAAGCATTGCTCAGGTCCTTAACTCATTTTTTTAAATAAAATTAAAATCTACATGCTTCTTTTAAATCATTTCTCTGGGGTGGAACTGGGGATAAGGGGTTCATTACGCAGTTTGCCCCAGGAAAGAGAGGAGTACCCTCCAGCCCTCTCACTGCAACAGCTTGGGGCTAGGTGAGGAGCGCCTCTCCAGAGCCACTGCAGCTCCAGCGGGCACTGTGGGGGCAGAGGTACATGTCCCCCAGCCAGGACAGATTCAGATTCATCTGCTCCCTGTCCTTCCCAGCCAGAGTGAGGAATGCAGAAAACTGTGCGCTTTCCCCTCACTCTCTGATGATGAGAAATAGCCAGCAATGTTCCCATATGAATGGGGGAGGGGAGCTTCAGCATCCACCCACCATCCCTAAAGGGTGCCAGTGAGGGGAGGGGAGATTCTTTTCTGTATGGTTTCCCAATTTTCAAGTGCTTAGATTTGTAACTTAGGTTATTTTCTTATTGTAAACCTCTTTTTCCTCCCGGGGTTACTCAGGAGCAGGTCACACTCACAGGGATGCCTGGGCGCCTGATGGTTTTAACATAAAAGGAGAGTCTGAGTACCCCGGTGGTAGTGATGTTTAGTTGGGGAAACCCTATCCACCCCCTTGCTGCTGTCCCTTGCTCATAAAGAACATATAATGGTGGTGCCTCCACCTGGCTGGCCCTATACACACTTACTGGTGTACTTTGGGAACCTCCAGGAATAAACTTATTCCAACAATAAGCTGGATCTAACTCCAGAACAACAATTACAAATCATAAATAATATACATCTAATAGATTGCAATAAAATGAACAACCTTTATTTAACTTAAAGAGACAGGATTTAAAAAATTAACAGTGAATAACATCAATTAACAAAGTACACAGAGGTAAAAGGAACTTATCTAGCTGCCATTTGCACTGCCAATATTTATCCCACCCCAGAGTATGCACACCCCTGGACTCAAAGTCCCATTCTCTTGCTTACGTGGGTGCACTTGAAGAACTGCAGCTGTAATGGAGATTCTCTGTAGGTAGTGTGTATGTGGGTCCAAGCTATGCAGCAGCTCTGGTTCACTGGGTTGGCCTCTCTGCCTCTCTTTGAACCCAGAGTTAGTCTGTATCTCTGAGGTCTGTCCCAGGCAGAATTTTCCCAAAGATGCCCAGTTACTCACAGTCTCCTTCTGTGTGCTCGATGCACAGTAGCTTCTAGTCACAAGTACAGCCAAAGGGCCTCCCCTCTAGGGCAATCAGAAGCAGACTGCTAGATCCCAGTTCCAAAGGCTCGCTGTCCCAGTCTGTAACTGCAACATAACAGCTCCTGAACTGGATCAAACTCCTCCACAGCAGCCTGGCTCCCTTTCTGCTCCATAAACAGAGGGAAGAGTCCACACATGGAGAGACTCAGATCTTCCAAACAAAAGTCACTTCCTTCCTGGTTTCCTCCAGGGCTCATGGGAATTGTAGTGTCTGGGGCTAGATTGCAGCACACAGGATCTCCCCAGAGAATAAGCAGAGGCACCTTTAGTAAGGGGACTACATTATTATTTAGGGTTTGTGTGTAGCAGGTGGTTTTGTATTTTGGGGGGAGGTTGTTTGTGTGTAATTTCTATATAAAGCTTGATATATGACTGTCTATAAAGACATATAAATATCAAGACCATCCACTGTAACTCTAAATGCTATTTCATAATAATACTTAGATCTTACATAGTTCTAACGAGATCTTACCAACACCAAACAAGAATCTGTATAAATTATTACATAGGGTATGTCTACACTCGCACCCTAGTTTGAACTAGGGATGCAAATGTAGGTGACCGAAATTGCTAATGAA
>JANRFK010001234.1:74635803-74659494 GCA_030068395.1 Apalone spinifera
GCTTCTGCCTTCCTATTTGCAGGGCTGGAGTCAGAGCCGGCCCAAGCTACAGGCCGGCCTGGCGCTAGCCTGGGGCACCTCAGGGGTGCCGCGCCATGCTTCCGGGCTGGGCAGGGGTGCCCCCAGACGTCTCAGGGGTGCTGCGTGGTTCTGCCGTGCTGGGCGGGAGCACTCCTGGGCACCTCAAGGGCACCACACCGTGCTGGGCGGGGGCGTTCCCGGGCACCTCAGAGCCGCCTCTAGCCAGCCCGAGACATTAGGGTGTGCCTGGGCACACCCAGCACACCCCGTGTGCACGCCAATGTGTCACACTGAATACAACATAACATAGAACAGGGAAACAGAAATACATCAGGATATAATCAGAGCTCTCTAACTATTCTAACCTGCTTTGGTTAATGTATTAGATCAGCAGTGGTACTTTAAAATGTTCAGATTAATATGGAATTAGTGAAGTAAGAGATTAAGAATGTAACTTCGTCAGATGGGGTTCTCAAGGAGATTGAATGGAGCTGAATTTCAGTGGGAGTGTGGCTGCATCCTAACTCCTTTAGGCTCCTTTGAAAAACCCAAAACCCTCTTCCTCCTCCCCCAGTTTCTTTCCATTAGTGGAACTACTCCCCATTGAGGAAATAAGTAGTTAGGATAGGATTAAACATAGTCATATTATGAAAAAAAACTTCCATATAAGGCAATGAGCTTAATTAATTTAGGAAGGAATGTAGGAGAATACTCATGGATGGGTGAACTCTGAATAAACTCTCAAAAGAGTCAGAGGTTTGGATAAAGATCCTAAAATCTGACTCATTTGAACTTTTTGCTCTTTTTCTTCCCCACTCTGAAAAGAAGGAGCCAGGGCCTATTGATAAATACAATATGCTCTCCATTCACAACACTCAACTTGAATCCATAATGTTGTTCTCCAAACCATTACTGATGTGTCCTCTTAAAAGAAATGTTCTGGCTAAGCAATCCACTGAGAGCAGCTGCTGTTAGTTGTGGGGAACCAACTTTTCCTCTCCAGGAAAGAGTGTGGCCTTTAGAGGGCACTTTTCTTTCACCCCACACAATTGCAACAGGACAGAGTAACCCCTCTGCTGTACCCCAGTGACCTCAGATCTTTAAAATTTAGAAGCAATATGGGGCTTCTAAAACCAGAGCATCAAATGCTCTGCTCACTTGTAAATCTTATGGTATGCAAACTCCCACCATCTCTTCATGTCAAATCAGTGGCAGAGCAGAAAGAAAAAGAACAATCCATCCTCACTTCTTTCTCTCACCTTTCCCACTCAATCCTCTCATGACCACTGGACTGGCACTTTCAATTAATGGTAGATTGTATAAATAAAGAGCAGACCAAGCTGCATAATACTAATCCAGATGTGAAACCCTCCTCTTTCACATAACTGTGATCCATGATTATGATTTGGACTTATTTCCATTATTGTGATGATGTATACGGTATACCACTACAATGGGCAAAATGTGCTCGGCATGTAAAACACATAAAAGATATAGGCCCTGTCTGAAAATAGCTCACAACTTGACGAATCTTCCTATAAGTGTCAAAAGTTAAACAGATATAATTAAACTCCTTTCTGATCCTTTTCAGTGTCAGGCAATAATCACAAATTGGCTCCATTGCATTATAAAAATCAAAAACTTCATTTTCATCCATGGCAGAGAGCGTTTCCAAAGCCAGCAGTCTCAATAACAATGAGTAGTTCTGCATATTCTAAAATTATGATAAAACCCTGGGACTCGGGAGCACTGGATTCCATTCCTGGCCAAACCACTAATCTGTTCTGTCACCTGGAACAAGTCACTTGAAAAAAAAATCAGTGCCTCAGTTTCCCCATCTGAAAAAATGGGGACAATAATCCTTTCCTCTGTGGACGTTTAAACACTATGGACAATAAAAGCTTTACAATTACTAAGTATTATTATTAATACTTGTATTATTAATAATTTTAATTATTTTACATTCCTTTACATTTTCTTTTGCTTTTTTTCCCCAAGATTTAATTTTGCAACAAATTATTGGTGGCTGCTAGCATGCACAGAACTGTGATTTGTTTATTTCAGTCTATAAAAGTACATATGTGCCAGTCATTCCGTGCCTTGGGTACCCTTATATAGTTTAATTTCACAATATGCTTAAAGATTCCTTTGAAAGATTTTTTTAAAATACTTTTTAATTTGGGATAGTGGAATTTTCAAAAGTGCCCCAAGAAGTTTAGACTCCTAAATCCCATTTATTTCAATGTGCTAATCTGCTTTGGCCTTATTGACTAGGCACTTCTGTGCATCTTCAGGGCCTAAATACTTCTGAAAATCTGGCCCTAAATGTGACTTAGACTTTTTAGTCACTAAGGGCATGTCTACATTAGGAAAGTATCAGAGGGGTAGCCGTGTTAGTCTGAATCTGCAAAAGCGGCGAGGAGTCCTGTGGCACCTTATAGACTAACCGAAGTGTTGGAGCATAAGCTTTCGTGGGCAAAGACCCACTTCGTCAGATGCATGTAGTAGAAATTTCCACTACATGCATCTGACGAAGTGGGTCTTTGCCCACAAAAGCTTATGCTCCAACACTTCGGTTAGTCTATAAGGTGCCACAGGACTCCTCGCCGCTTTTACATTAGGAAATTATTTTGAAATAACTCAATTCAAAATAATAACTCCCAAAATAACAAAATCGAAATAGTATGTCCCCACTACAGGGGAGCCATGAAGGCTCCATTACTGTGGACATACTATCTCAACTTAGAGCCCCAAGAAGCACTGGGGAGTAATTATTTCAAATTACTCTGGGAAGTAGTTATTTCAAAATAGCAGCAACAGAGTGTCCACACTGCCACTATTTTGAAATAAGTATTTCAAATTAATTAGTTAAAAAAAAGTATAATTACCCAAGGAAAGTAGGAGTGCAGATTTTGAAATAACCAGCTCATTATTTCAAAATAACGGGCTTGGTAGTGTGGACACGCCGCTTATTATTTCTAAATATGGCGGGAGTTATTGTGATATAACTCTCTAGTGTAGACCAGGGCTTAGAGACATGGAGTCTATTCCTTGCTGTGCCATGGGCTTGCTGGGTGATCTTGGGTAAGTCATTTAGGGCTAGATCTTCTTTAAGATATATAGACACCTAAAAAGGCACACAGACACTTTTGAAAAACCTATTAGGCACCTATTTACATTTTTAGGTGCCTAATACCTTTTAATTTGGCTTTCAAACTCTGTGTTCCAGTTACTGCTATAAGATAAGAAAAAAGATCCTCATGAACTTGATAAAATTCATTCAGATTTACTGATTAATAAGTGCTTTACAAAATTAAGGAATTATTAATTATAATACGCTAATAATTATACCTTTAAAAGACAAAAAGGGGGAAAGAAGTTCCTATAAATAAAACTTTATCAGTCTCTGGCCAATAGCACAACAGTTTCCTTTATTCTGTTAAATAATTAAACCAACACACACATTAACAAACCATAAAATTAAGTACTCACCTCTCATAACAAATGCTACTCAGTGGACTTTGACAGTAAAAGTATAACTAACTCCAATGACTTTGACTTCCAGATCACAAAGGACTATTTTGTTAAACAAAAGTTTGAGTTGGGTGACCATAAACAGAAAACAGATTAAACAAAGTAACTAATCTGCAAATATGAAATATGCATAAATTATTCTATGAATACTTACAAATAACAAATGCATTTATATAAATCATGATCATTCTGCAAATGAGCAAAAGGGTAAAATTAACTGGATAATTTATTAATTAAAGCAATAGATTGAGCAACAGACTGCTGGTATCATAATAAAGGAGTTTTGCTAACTATAGCAAACTAATCTTCCCAGCTGACCTCTATCCACTTCAGAATATAAATAAAATATAGAATGGTGAATATAAATGTTACATAATTATACATCACTTTGGATCCTTTGCACGGTAAAGGAAGTAGAAAAAATATTTTATCCCAGAAAAAAATATGAATGAGCAGAGTAACTCGAAAGTTTCCTGTGCAAAGAGGATGCACTGCAGGAGGTTATTCTGCATTGCAAAGCCTTCTCTTTCATTCTGTGTTGTTCCCCAGTTTTCTGCCTCTCTGGTCTTCATAGTACTTACAGACCCAGGATCCACTTTTTTCCTCATTTATTGCATGTTCCATATGAGTAAAGTTTGACTTTAAATTAACCTTCCCTTGCTATAATTTACCTCTTTCTCTTTAACTTTATACAAACTAGTCATAGTAAAGGTGGATTAATTTTCTACATTAAAATAGTTCAAACAATTCCTTTCACAAATCTTAACAGAAGCAGCAATTAAAAGCTCATACATTTACTACCTTCATGAAAAGGGAAGGTTTCTTCATCTACTAAATTGTGTAGCTTTGGAACCCAAGTTAAATCTAACATAGTGCATGGAAAGACTCCCAATCCATTAATTTAACTTCAACATGCTGTCTGTAGGTGAGGACTGGCCTGCCTCCCAAAGTCTGTGAGTGTGAGGGATCATTGTCCAGAATGCGTTGTAGAACACTGATGATGTGTTGGAGAGGTTTTAGCTGGGGACTATAGGTGATGGCCAGTGGTGTTCTGTTATTTTCTTTGTTGGGCCTGTCTTGTAGCATGAGGTTTCTGGGTACGCGTTTGACTCAGTCAATCTGTTTCCTCACTTCCTTGGGCGGGTATTGTAGTTTTAAGAATGCTTGGTGAAGATTTTGTAGGTGTTTGTCTCTGTCTGAGGGATTGGAGCAAATGCGGTTGTACCTTAATGCTTGGCTGTAGACAATAGATCGTGTGGTATGTCCAGTATGGAAGCTGGAAGCATGTAGGTAAGCATTGTGTTCTGCACAGCTGAAGTTAAGTGGAAAAGTGGCATCACTTGCCCCATAATCTCAGCCGTGTAGAATGCAATGCCATTCACAGCCTCAGAAACAACTCTGACATTATAATCAAAGAGGCTGATAAAGGAGATGCTGTTGTCATCATGAATAGGTCAGGCTACCAGACAATGATTCCTCACTCTCACAGACCTTGGGAGGCAGGCCAGTCCTCGCCTACAGACAGCCCGCCAACCTGAAGCAAATTCTTACCAGCAACTATACACCAAGCCACAGTAACTCTAACCCAGGCGCCAATCCCTGCAACAAACCTCGGTGCCAACTCTGCCCACATATCTACACCAGCAACAACATCACAGGACCGAATCACATCAGCCACACCATCACGGGCTCATTCACCTGCACATCTACCAATATAATATATGCCATTATGGGCCAGCAATGCCCCTGTGCCATATACATTGGCCAAACCGGACAGTCCCTACGTAAAAGAATAAACGGACACAAATCAGATATCAGGAATGGTAACATACAAAAACCTGTAGGAGAACACTTCAATCTCCTTGAACACACAGTAGTAGATTTAAAAGTTGCCATTCTTCAGCAAAAAAACTTAAAAAACAGACTTCAAAGAGAAACAGCAGAGCTACAATTCAATTGCAAATTTGACACTATCAATTTAGGATTGAACAAAGACTGTGAAAGACTAGCCAACTACAAAAGCAGTTTCTCCTCTCTTGGTGTTCACATCTCCACATCAGCTGCTAGAAGTGGACCACATCCTCCCTGATTGAATTGACCTTATTATCTCTGGCCTTCCTCAATTGGTACTCCCTTCTTTTCATTTGCATGTATATTTATACCTGCCTCTGGAATTTCCACTACATGTATCTAACGAAATGGGTCTTTGCCCACCAAAGCTTATGCTCCAATGAATCTGTTATAATGAACTGATCTGGACTCCTGTTTCATCAGGTCCCACTTTCGTGAGGAAGGTTGCACCTTTTAAAGGTAAACCCATGAAGGGAACTTGACTTAGATACAGCCATAGGTTTCTCATGAAATACGAAGTGTGTCCTGGTCATGAGCTCATTCTTTTAGTCCAAATGTCAACAGCAATGTCGCACTCCTTTTCCTCTGTGAAAACAAGGGACTTATGCAGAGCGCAGCTTATTTTACAAGTGCATTTCTACCCATTGAAGAGGATCTCAAAAGAATTTTTAGATTATTAACTGTGTGTGGACAGGACTGTCATTTTCTATGTTTGCACCGGGCCTAGAACAATTGGGTCCTGACCTGGCTAGCCAATAGGATCATAGAATCATAGAACACTAGAACTGGAAGGGACCTTGAGAGGTCATCCAGTCCAGTTCCCTGCCCTCACGGCAGGACCCAATACCGCCTAGACCATCCCTGATAGATGTCTATCTATAAAATCAATTGTAATAATTAATAGAAAATTTAAGTTGTGTCATTTTGTTTTCTTATGATTTAAAAACACAGAATTATGAGGTAGCAGGGTCTTTCTTTTTTTTAATCATTAATAAATTGGGTGAAATTCTAGCTCCATTGAAGTCAATGGCATAATTTCTTTTCACTACGTGGGGCCAGATTTTCACTCCAGGGATAACAAATGGCATTTTCTCTGATTCTGCTAAAAGGTTTCATGGATGACACAGAACCCAGGTACTGTGAACTCTAAAAAGGGTTCTGAAGGGAATGAGTGTCTCTAAAAAGATTTCCATTTGCAAAAATCTTAACTAACCACTGAAGTTCCACAGGAGTTAATTCATCCTATTCTGAGCATATAACTTAAGTGTTCAATGGGCTTTGTATTGCATCCTTGAACAGGGATGAAATATATCCTTCAGTAGCAACTTGATCTCTAAGTAGTCTCAGTGAAATCAGTGGATTAAATCATAGGTTATATTATTATTCAATGGATCAGATTCTGTAAATCCCTTACTCACCTATGGAATAGCACCTATTTCATAAGTAGTTCCATTGATTTTAATGGGGCCTGAATATTATCCCTTTAATGTAAGATTACATGGTGAAAAGTACATTTCGGTCTGAGCAAGGGTTTCACCATCTGAGCCAATGGGAGGAAGGATGTCCAGAAAGATCCCTGAATAATTATTTAACAAAAAGCTAATAATGATTTAGGTCTTTATTAATTAATTACTGGGTCAAGTGTGCTTACATTTAATATTTAATATTTAGCCAGGATGAGTAGGAATGCTGTCCCTAGCCTCTGTTTGTCAGAGGCTGGAAATGGATGACAGAAGAGGGATCATGTGATGATTATCTGTTCTGTTCACTCCCTCCTGAGGCATCTGGCATTGGCTACTGTTGGAAGACAGGATACTAGGCTAGATGGTCCTTTGGTCCTATGGCCATTCTTATGTTCTTATGTGCATATGAAGAAAGGATTATGTGCCATATTCTTAAAATTACTGAAGGGCATATAAAAAATTTTCAAGACAGAATAAAAGAAACTTGTAGAGCTGGCTAGTGTTACAAGAACCAAGGGACCATGCTTACAGGTATAAGAGGAAACAGACTGCAAAGGACTGCCACAGTACCCAATAAATAAAAGTATGGTATTTGTTATAGTCCACTTTTATAAAACTCCTGTTTGAACTGAAGTGTAGTTGAATAAAAAAAATACATCCCAAATCTTGGGTGTTTTTTTTTTATTTAAACATTCCCAACAACTATAAAGTAATTTTTACCCTTTTACTGTCTTTCCACCCAACCAGCTGCTCTAGAAATTACTCTGTATTCTTCATCAATTTGAACGTGACTCTAGGATTACTGCCTATCTGCAGCAAATTGAAGCTTGGGGTCCCTAAAGTTGTTTAATTGGCAACTGCATGAAAACAAGCTGATTGAATGTACACCATCAGCAGTTAAAAGTATGTGTAACAAAATAACACGAAGACATGATTGCTCCACTGGGTTGGTTATGAGCTCTTGTTGCTACTGTTCTGATTTTAAACAGCCTCTGTTTTGATACAAGTCAAGGGAAGCTCTAAAAAATAGTAAGTCACTGTTTTATTAATCAATATAGGTCCCTTTCCCCCAGGTTATACACAGGAGCATTTCATCACACACCCTTGCAATGAACTTATTTTTGTGAATACTCATCAAAGAAGGGATGATAATGGAACAGAATCATGGCTAATGAATCATACAGACATTCACACAACATACTGTATCTTAATTGTCTAAACTGGTATGCACAACAGTATTTGCAGTGTGAATTTAAAGACATTGAGCAAAGGTTGGCTTTTTTGCTGACACCTCTACACATAGGCTGCGTCTAGACTGGCAAAAACTTGCCAGCTGTCTACACTGGCTGCTTGAATTTGCGCAAGAGCACTGACTTCGTAATGTACAAAATCAGTGCTTCTTGCGCAAATACTTTGACGCTCCCGCTTGGACAAAAGCCCTCTTGCACAAGAATACTTGTGCAAGGGGGCCAGTGTAGACAGCGAAAAACTGTTTTGCGCAAAAAAGCCCCGAAATGGCTAAAATGGCGATCGGGGCTTTTTTGCGCAAAACGGCGTCTAGATTGGTACAGACGTTTTTCCACAAAAAGTGCTTTTGTGCAAAAGCATCCATGCTAATCTAGATGCTCTTTTCCGCAAATGCTTTTAACGGAAAAACTTTTCTGTTAAAAGCATTTGCGGAAAATCATGCCAGTCTAGACGTAGCCATAATGAATCCTCCTTTCAAAGGTACAAGACTAAAAGGACTATAGGCCTCAAACAGAATTACAGAAATTTAGGTTTGGAAGAGATTTCAGCAAATCGTGTAGTCTAACACCCTGCTCAAAGCAGGACCAACACCAAATCAAATCATCCCAGTCGGGGCTTTGTCAAACTGGGTCTTAAAAACCTCTAAAGATGGAGATAGGTTAAGTAAGAAAACAATGAGAAAACCAAAGGGAGGATCTTGTCTGTCTCACAAAAGAATCTACAGAGCCATTGAATACCCATCCAAATATGTCTTCTGAGTGCCAAAACATGCAGCCCACATTCAAAGAAACCCTTCTTTTCCTACTGCTAAATTCCAGATTTTAAACAGTCATTTTGGTCAGTGACATAAAATTAAAGGAGGAGCTCTGGAGACCTGGTAGAGATACTGACAGAAAGCACAAAATAAGGACGGTCAGGACATCTGCAGCAAACAACTGCAGAAATTGGAAGAGCAGCTACAAAGTGAATTGCAAAAGAAGGGAAGGATAGTTTTTTCATGAAAGCACAGGACTGAGACTCTCAACAGATGGTAGAGAGTTCCTGCATGACTTAAATAAGTGTCTTAAACCACTTTGCTTCAGCAGCACATCTTTTTAGAAGGAACTGTGCCTAGTACAATGGGGCTTCATCTAGCATGGGGGATTTTTATAATACAATAATAAAAATTCAAAAGCAGAGTGACCAATTCACAAAAGATAACTAAAATAACAAACCAACTGCAAGGCGTAACAAACTCTCCTTTATTAATCTGATTAATTAATCTAATTAATTTTGTATAGAAAATTTTAAGATGGTAGCTGCCATTCCCTAATTTTTAAAGTGAAACAGATTATTCTGTTTAAAGCTGTACAGAGTGAAATTATGCAGTAATATTCATGTTCTATGAAATCCTGCCACCCACAGGATGACAATAATACAGATGCTTCTATAACAGAAGTAATCAGAACAAATGAAGATGTGAGATATAATGTATTATTGAATCACTACTTTGGATGCCTTCATTTGCTAATACGCTGCAGATTTTCTGGCTGCATGCATAGGCCATATTATGATGATAAGAGAGAGAAGACATTCTACATGGAATAGAATATTTTGGGATATGACCAGTGATAGAGAGGAAAGAGGGACTTTTTATAAGTTCATGATTAAGTTTAAGGCCTACATTTGAAAACACTGTCTATAAAGAGGGAAAATATTCCTACCCCAGAGCTAGTTTTGTAGGAGCTATTGTCTATATTGGACTAATCAGGGAATCATTGCTTTACATTTTAAGAAGTGCTTAAACATTTCTTCGAAGATCATCAAGCCCAATATCTGCAGCACCTTTGCTCCAGCACAATGGATTTTCACTAGAGCTATAAGGCCTTCCTAAGGAACCCAACCAGTGCAGAGGAGGTGAAGGAGGCATTGTTTTCCTATGCCTTCACTATTCCCAAGCTGCTGCAATACCATAGGGGTCATTGAAGTAAAAGTGCAAGTTAGGATAGCCACTGGGTCAATTCAGTGCCCCATTCTGGAATGCAGGGGTATGCACATTGCTTACACCTCTAACCCTGTGCTGGGCTCAGTGCCAGTGTGGCGATGGATTCAGAATCCTTTACACATGCCTTGTATGATCAACTGAAAAACATCTTCACCAATGTACACACTCATCTTGTTTAACAAAAACAGGGTTTTGTTAAACAAGTGGTAAAGCATAACTCCAGCTCACTGTAAGACATTTTATATAGACTGATTCCTAGCTGCCACATCAAAAGCCTGCAAGCTTGTCAAAGGAAGGTAGCCAGGTTTTTCTTGCCTGCAGCCATATCTCATTGGTAAGGAATCTGAAGAAGATAACTGAATGGAGACCGTGGTAGGAACCTTTCAAGTCTAAAGTAAAGGACCTACACTAATCCCTTCTGATTTCTCCCTGCTGTGTGTGAATTTATGCAGCAGCATGCAGATTCAGACTTTTATAATTCCCAGTACAGTTGGTATTACACTGGGGCTGCATTTTAAAAAAATTGCTTTTCTATGATGATAAACTAATCTATTTTCCAGACACTGTATAGTTAAACTGCATCTGATTTACAAAGCCTTTGCTTTTCCTTTCTTTTTTTAAACCACTGCATGATTGAAAACTTTAACTTAATTATTTTTTTCTGTATGAGAACCTGACATTCACTGATGTATGTCTGCTAAAGATTTTTCTCTTTCACTGGACAGTTAGTGGAGGGTTGGGGGGGGCGATTTGTTTGGGGTTTGTTGTTGTTGTTTTAAAATACTCCCACACAGGTTCCAATCAGCTCTTTTCTGTTGAATTACAGTACTGCTGAGATCACGCTGATTCTGTCCGGAGATTTACAGAACTTTGTAAATATAAACTAGTGTATCTTTGCCTGCCAGATACACTTAAGTGTTTGCAGCACGGGAAAGGAAAAGAACAGCAGCATCTCCAGATATCCTCTCTTTGATATGTAACTGGGGAAATCAGCTTTTCAGAACGGCTACTTTTGGTTTTGGAGGAAAGAGGCAGTAGAGGGATCCAAGGATTTTAATATCCATCTGGGCAGATGCATCATTGATGTCACAGGATTTTCTGTGGCTGTGACTTCAATTTACTAAGGCTTTGGCAGTTATAACAGCAATGAAGAGGTCATTTTCATGGTCTGCCCACTTATTAAGAGTTCCTTTACTATCTCATGCACTCATGTCAGTAATAACTACTCTCTGGCTTCTCTAGTCACATGGTTCAAACAAAATAATTATAATAGCCCAAATGGGTACACGATTGAAAAGCACAACATGCTTATCATTGCTAGGGCAATCACTGTTTTGTGGTTTGTGTCACTTTGCTTCTGCTTTTAGAGATATAGCCATAAGGATTCAGGTTGAAAAAAAATAAAGGAACGCAATAAAAATTACCGATACCAATAAAACCATATAAAATAAGAGGAAATCTGTTCAGTATACAACACAAAGACAATTTAAATGCACTCTCATTAAAGATGTAAAGAATTCTAAGCTACCACTTGCACCCATAGCTTCCCATCAAGATCTAAGTAACTTCCTCTCATGTCAACATAATATTCTTTTTCTATTAGGATACGTCTACACTGCAACACTATTTCAAAATAACTTAGTCTGCGTCTACACAGCCGGCAGTTATTTCAAAACTGAGGTCCTTCAGCTTGACAGTATTTTGACACTAACTCTGACTCCTGTAACCCTCATTGTATGAGGAATAAAGGAAGTCGGAGGAAGGGTGATCTGTTTCGAAATAAGTGCTATGTAGACCCTCCCTATTTCAAAATTAGCTATTTTGAAATAAGATATGCAATTGATGTAGCTCAATTTGAGTAGCTTATTTTGAGTTAAGCCCTGCAGTGTAGATGCACCCTTACAGAAAACCATAATGGTAGCAGTGCAATGATGCCTGGTCTGATAATTGCATTTGGTTGATTTTATGCTCTATTATATCTTCTGCAATGTAAAGATAGCTTTAATTCAGTGACTGGAACACAGGACTCATGGATTTGGATTCCAATTCTGCCAATGACCCATGCTGTGACCTTGAATAAGTCACTGCTGTGTGCCTCAGCTTTTCCCAACTTTAAAATGAGAGGCTTGACACTCAATATTTGTAAAGAGCTTTGAAAGCAATGGATAGAAATGTATTGCATAATACAGTGTTGTATGTCTCTTCTGAAAGTTAAGCCCAATATAAATAACCAATTACACAACTGTGGCTTGTGCTACTGCTTTATGCAGTCCACCATCATATTCTATTTAAAAATTGAAAACATCTATGCAGCTTTGAGTATGACTTCTTTAATTTGCTTCAGGGGGTAGCCACGTTAATCTGTACAGGATAAACTTAAAAAATAACAAATGGTCTGGTAGCACTTTATAGACTAACAAAACATGTAGATGGTATCATGAGCTTTCGTGGGCACAACCCACTTCGTCAGATGACCGGAGTTTTGAGTTTAGGATGTGCAGACCCCTTTCTCCCCTATTTATTTTGGGTCTGCACATCCTAAACTCAAAACTCCGGTCATCTGAAGAAGTGGGCTGTGCCCACAAAAGCTCATGATGCCATCTACATCATGGCAGATTGGGGGGAGGGCAATGAGGACATCTGAAAGCAGGTAGGCAAAATATACTCAGAAAAAAAATGCTTCCAAACGATTTACATTTGCACATAGGAAACAGATTCTATCTAACTTTATAACAAGAGACTTTGCTGTCATGTACTCTGTTAAAAAGAAAAAAGCACTCTCTCAACCATGAGCAAAATACAAATTGTTTTACTGTCAGTTTTAGGGAATACAGCATCTAGATTCAAGGCACTCACAGTTCTGCAGCCTAGGAACCTTTCTTCACCTATAGCGTATGAGTAATTTTTATGGACATTGAATGACATGTGTATATTAAACATAAGACACAATGAAAATAGTCATTCAACGCTTAATTTAAAAAGAGAGATTACAGGAAGGGGGACGTGATTTTTAAAGTGAAAGTTAAAAGTACTTCTGCCCTGAATGAAACCTGAATAGATTCCTGCAGGGCCAAGATACTATACAACAGGGATTCTGAGTGACTAAATTGGGCCCAATAACAGCAGATCATAGCACATGTGCAACGAATCTTGTATTGCTCTCAACCCACTTGCAAAATATCATTAAGCTCCTTTAAAACAGCATTTTACATATGAGGAATGCTGAGACAGAGATGAAAAAGGTCAACTGAGTCAGTGCCAGTGTGCAGCGTCTCTCAGCTGCTGTTAGATTACACCATAGGTAACAGAATATTTATAAGTCAATAAAATGCAAGTATCAGACTCTGCAGTGCTGCATTGGTACATTTATGGCTTTCTGTAATAGAAAAGAATTGTCATATAACTCCTGTGACAGCATACTAATGATCTGTTTCTAGACTAAATATTTACTTGGTCTAGTACTTTAAGCCCATAGCTGAGAATCCAGAATGTCCTGATGAACTGTTTGGAAGGCAAGTGACTGAGGAGTTAGTAATCCTGGTTTGCATTCATTTTATTCATGTGGTGCCCTCTAGGCATAGCACTGCATTGAGGGTGATGCAATCACATCCCCCCCAGGTGGTGATCTGGAAAAATCCTCCTTTGGGCAACTACTAAACTAAGGATGCAATCTGGCCCTTCATTTTTCTGTGCCTGAGTTCACTCATCTATAAACTATTAATAATATTAAATAATTCCCAGCTCTGAAGAGCATTTTGAGTCTGTGAACAAGAAATACAACACAAGAGCTACAGTATTAATTTTAACCCGATGCATTGACTCCTTCTTTTCCCTGGAGAGCAAGTCAAACCTATAGGTACGTCTAGACTACGTATGTCTACGATACATCTAGGACCTATGGCTACATCTAGGATACGTCTAGGATATGCTACATCCAAGGAACGTGTCTGCTTTTCCGAAAAAAAATTCAGAAAAGCCGATGCATTTTTCAGCATCCCTGTAACCTCATTTTACAAGTAAGAAGGGATGTTCCAAAAAAGGGGTTTTTTTCCAACATTTGGCCCCGTATAGACAGGCCAAATGTCGGAAAAGCCTCTTTTGGAAGAAAAGCAGCAAAAGATATGCAAATTGCGGTTCTCAATTTGAGTATCTTTTTCCGACTTTTCTTTGTAGTCTAGACATAGTCTTTGTGTCTGGATTTCCCTATGTATAAAACAGGGGTGAGACTTACCTATTTCACAGGTCTGTTTCCTAGAAATGGGCTGGATGTGCAGCCTTCATTCACATGAGTGGTCCCGCGGACTTCAGCAGAACTACTGGAAGGAGCTTGATGGACTTAGTTACCCATTGACCACATTTGGCTTTCCACTGTACTGCTGGGACCCTGAAGTAATTGTACTGAAGTCAATAGAGCTACCTGCACTCTACCTGAATAGAGTTTGACCCAATATTTTCAAAGCACATATGGAATAAATAAATTCCATAAATAAATATGGAATACGTTTTGGAATAAATATATAAAAAGATGCATTATCTCCCATTGATTTCAATAGAAGCATGGAACACAAAAAAGGTTAGGTATGGGCTAAAATTGAATATTGTGTTCCACATGAATCAAACTAATGTTGATTTAAAAAGGCACACCTCTTTTAAAATCAGTGAAATTTCATTCTGCATACTCATAGTAAATTTGTCTACGGAATCTCAGATATGTACCTGTGTATATAACTTGAGCTGGTAAATAAACCATTAAAATTTTGAAATTCCAATTCATTATTTAAAACTCATTTCAGAATTTTTAAATAATTTCCAGTTTTGGTGACCTATAAAGGGGCTGATTCTTACAGGAATCATTGCTCTGAAGTCAGTGAAGTTTGTATAAAACCAGTGCAAGTCAGAGAAGAATCAGGACCATAGAACTTTCACTTTTGTTGGGTCATATGACATCCTATCTGCGCTGTTATAGTCTAGCAACAGCTTAAGTATCATGCAGTGACATCACTTCCTCAGATTTATAGGTTTATTCAACCCTAAGCACAATCCTCGATTGAGCACTTGAGTGAGAAATAATAGTTTAGTAAAATAAAACTAACTATAATATATGCTCTGAGCCACCTTGTTGCTGAGAAATTATAACTCACAATACTTGCGAGAAAAATGAATTCTTTAGCAGATGGTAATTTTTTCCTATAAGGAATGCCAATAAACTTGAGATTTTGACTCTGTGCCTAAAAGTGAAAGGAAGTAAACCTTCTTCATCAGTTCCTGCATTATAGCCAGAAATACACATGTATGTTTTCTGGGAAGCCAGCTTTGTATTGTTACACATTTACTATTATTTTCCCCCAGCTAGACTAACACCTTTAATGCTGCATTGTATGCATTACAATTACTTCAGGAGTGAGCTTCTCCAGCTTCCTTAGTTGCCACCATACAATCTCTAATAACTAACTCGGCTACCCCTCTGAAGCTTTAGAGCCACAGGGGCACTCTGAAATAATCACAGACATGACATTCTGGTTGAAATCAATCATAAAAGTTATTGGTGGATTCACTTTCTCTAGCTTAGTTAGCAGAAGGGATCAACATCATTTAGGAGGTATGAGTTAGAGATTTCCAATTAAAATCAACACAGGGAACCATTTGGATGTCTGAAGACCCTGTGCGGGACTGGAAAGTAAAGTTGTTAAGAATATGGCAATTCTGTAATTTTGGCACCAGATAATGTTATATTTACTTGCACGTATTTAGCTTTTATGCCTCAGCTACCTTTCAAAACTCACTATTGACAAACAGGTCTTTCAAACGATAATTTCTTATACATTTGGATAATGGAACTAGGAAGACAACCTGAAAGCAGCCTCCAGCAGCTCCCAAGAATATTGAGTTCCAGGTACAAAGCTACTAAGGTCAGAGCAAGCCAAATGTTTTCCATATAGCTTCAACAACTCCCTCATCTCTTTTTTGTTCACTTGCTTTAGCAAAGAAAGAGACACTTAAGTGATAGGGAAAATAAACAATCCTGCTTCCATGGAAATCAATGGGATAAAATCATAGAACACTAGAGCTGCAAGGAACCTCAAGAGGTCATCAAGTCCAGTCCCCTGCCCTCACGGCACGACCCAGTACCATCTAAACCATCTCTGATAGATGTCTATCTAACCTGCTCTTAAATATCTCGAGAGATGAAGATTCCACAACCTCCTTAGGCAACTTATTCCAGTGTTTAATCACCTTGACAGTTAGGAACTTTTTCCTAATGTCCAACCTAAACCTCCCTTGCTGCAGTTTAACTCCTTGCTTCTTGTTCCATCGTTAGAGGTCAAGGAGAACAATTTTTCTCCCTCCTCCTTGTGACAACCTTTAAGATACCTGAAAGCCGCTATCATGTCCCCTCTCAGTCTTCTCCTTTCCAAACTAAACAAGCCCAATTATTTCAGTCTTCCTTCATGGGTCATGTTCTCTAGACCTTTCATAATTCTTCTCTGGAGCTTCTCCAATTTCTCCGCATCTTTCTTGAAATGTGGTGCCCAGAACTGGACACAATACTCCAATTGAGGCCTAATCAGTGAGGAGCAGAGCGGAAAAATGATTCTGGAGTGTTGTGAGCAAGACACGAGAAGTCATGTTTGCTTTTTTTGCAACAGCATCATACTGTTGATTCATATTTAGCTTGTGATCTACTGTGATCTCTAGATCCCTTTCTGCAGTACTCCTTCCTAGACAGTCGCTTCCCATTCTGTATGTTTGAAACTGGTTGTTCCTTCCTAAGTGGAGCACTTTGCATTTGTCCTTATTAAACTTCATCCTATTTCACTGACCATTTCTCCAGTTTGTCCAGATCATTTTGAATTATGACCCTAAGTTCCAAAGCAATTACAACTCCTCCCAACTTGGTATCATCTGCAAACATAATAAGCGTACTCTTTATGCCAATATCTAATAGTTGATGAAGATAGAATATTTATTCCAAAATGTTTCAGCATTAAATGAGAATCATTAAAATAAAATATAATAGCAGCAGAGGAGAAAAATTAAAAACTATAGGTAATGAGGAAAAGTCACTTTCAGATCTGAATGATGTGGGCCACACTCAAGTAAATTCATGTTCAGAGCTTCATTTCAAACACAACTATGTCTTGGTGCTTGATTCCACAACTGGTAAACTTTTTTAACACTTCCTTAAGTACGATGTCATAATGATCCAAAAACACTAAGTCAATTTAGTGTAAGTTACCCTTCAGCCAGGTGGTTACATATATTGTATTTAATTGGCCTCAGCCTGAGATTCCTCATCCAAACAAGAATGTTTAGTCCACCATTCCTATATCTAACAATTCACTGCCTTTTACACAAAATTTAGCAGTGGTAATTAAGTAAAAGTAGCTGAGCCCCTAAAAGAAATGTGCCTCCTAGAATGCTGGGTAAAATTCTGCAGGCCTTAAGACAAACACCCAAGTCAAGTAAAGTGCAGAGAATTCGGCCAATTATTTTTCCACATGGGTTTTGTTCACCAGAGTGAAAGTATAAAGCAGTGTAACTTAACTGGGCAGGATACCAATCTGGACATAATTTAAGGATAAAAAATATAAAATATGGTCTCTACTTGTGCAAATACAACTTTGTGTATCCACAAACACCTGCACACAAAGCTTTTGAGCAACAACTTTTCATAGTTGCATATGCAGATAGTACAGATTATCTGTAGCACATTTAGGTGTCCATCCAGAATCTTTCCATGGACTTCAGTAGAATTCGAGTCAAGCCATTAATGTTCAGAAGAATATGTGCAGGGATTGGCATACAATGTTGTGCAGGCACAGGAGCCAGGCTAAAGTCCCTTTGATGGCTACACTGCAATAAAAGACCTGTAGCAGAGCCATGGCTGGCTTAGTTCAGGTGATGCCAGTTTGCAGGGCGTGGATTGCGGGGCTTCAAAATTTCAGGGCAGACATCCACGCTAGGGACCTTGTGATGGTGTTGGAGTCTCAGAGTCTGGTCTCCAGCCTGAGCACAAACATCTACACGCTGCAGTTTTATAGCCCAGCAGCCCAAGTCCAAGTCCACGGAGTCTGACTCTGAAACTCAGCGCCACAGGGCTTTCTGTTACAGTCATGCCATATAGTTATTTCTGTGTGAGTTGGTATTCCTACAATAGAATCTTCTTGATGAGGGACACCAGACAAGGTCATTATCACCATGCTGTACATAGACAGAGAAAGGAAGTGATTAAAATTATGATGGGGTAAGTTATTAACATTTCCCATTTTAATGGCAATCTTCATATTGTGCTGTTTCAGCTCTCATTACAATCTTTGACATAGGCACGAGGTATTGGAATTTTAATACCTAATAAATTTTGCAAAATGTAATAGTTTGCTGCAGTGCTTGAGCTTTAGACAGTCTACATATTTAGATTGGCTGCCCAGTCCCGAGCATTTCCCACAGCTCTGTTAGACTGCACAGGGAGAGGAAAGGAATGCCAGGCCAATCAAAATAATGTAAGAAGGTTAAAATCTTACAACCCACTTCTATAATTTGCAGAATATTGGAGATATTCCGATTCTGATCATTCATTCTTGTGACAAATGAGAACAGCAAATGGTGAGACTCACGCCAGGCAATCAGTAAGACATGAAGGCATAGAATTCTATAATGGGTAGAATTATGTGAGATCCATAAGCATGACTGAACCCAGACCCATTTAAGCAGCCTGTGATCTTCTCTGAACATCATGCCTGAAATTCTGTGCCAGTTTAGAACTGGTGCAATGCCATTGTCTTCTAAAGGTTGCTTGAGCTATAAATCAATGAAGAACTTGGCCCTTTGCCAACAAATTTCCTAATAATAATGCAGTAATTTTAACTGAGCACACCTCAGCTCTTCAGGTAGCATAAGGCATGCAAAATAATCACATTATTTCTTTGAACATAATTGATCTTAAAATCCTGAGTGTCTATTTACAGACACTAGATTAATTTTTAACATCTATTTTTAATCCAGGCAAAGCCATCACTTTGAGTCTAAGAATGCTCACAGAGGTTTTTTACTATTCACTGAATCTTCAGTTTCCTTGTTAGAAAATGGATGCCACATGCTTCCATGTAAAGCAGCACCATCAGCCAAAAAATTACAAAAATGCACTTTTCAGAGGAAAAAAATAAAAATTTTGATGCAGTTTCTAACATCTCCAATTTCCTCTGCAGTTTCCAATAGCATGAGACATGAAGTATTTTCTTGATTTCACTGTAGAGCTTTCCTCACAGCAGCTCTTATCTGTCACTTGTGAAAGATACACAAGTACAGGGAGATAATGCAAATACTGAAATGTTGTCAGTTAAAATGTTAGCGAGTCCTTGCTTCATGATGATGAAAAAGCCTCTTTTGTATTGAAACTTTTTCTAACTGGGACAAGAACAATATTTTAAATCCTCACTTGAAAGATCAAATTAAATCTGCAGCAGTCTGTCTTGCTAGTGCTGTATCTATCATAGGCATTTTTAGGATAACTCTAGAAGGTCTAGAGCTACTGACTTGTTATCTCTCTGTATTTTTGCAAAATTCAGGGAGCTAGGACTAGCTCTTCTTATTCAAAGAACAGCTTCAGGACTTAAAGGTGAGCCGGGGGGGTGGGGGGGGCGGGGAGGTGGGAATTTTTGCTGACAGTCCAGGATTGTCCTTTATACAATTAGATTTTGACATTTTTTCAAAACATGACTCAGTCTCAGACTTGATTTGCTTTTCTTTTTAGCATGCTAATATAGCCACATACTCTTTCACTCACTTTTCAGTTACTGTGCCTGGCAGCATTACTATAAAGTTCAGGGTCAGTGGCAGTTTCCATTAAAAATTCTATTTTACAGGAGTTAAAACTCAAGTGTTCTGAAGTTCATCAACCTTAAACTTATTCCTACAAGTTGTCAGCCCAAATACAATATATATATTTTTCTTCAAGATTTCATTTAAATCAGATCACTCATTTTTCTTTTCTGTGTACAAGAGTTAGCGAGAAGTACAAAATGTACTTTAGACTGTTTTTTTAAAAAGTGTGTTCCTCCAGTCAAACGAATCTTACTATTTATTTCATAGATTCTTAGTTCATAATGTTGATCTTAATCTCCTTTTGGATATAGTGGAGAAAACATAAGCAAATTGACAAAATATTTATATTCCATAACAATTAATAAGCATTCACAAAGACAATGCTCAAAACTCTGTTGTTCCAGACACATTTTGTGAAAACTTGTTGCATATGGAAAGATCCACTACTTTGATTTCAATGGAAATTCAAATTTTAACATACTTATGTGGTTTCAAGTCATGTGAAATACCACTTGAATGATATAATTTATCCACAAAATTCCAATGATTCAAGGGTGGGAGGTTCTAATATAGAAATATGTATAACTGCATCATATGTTCTGTCTGGGGTTTTCAAAATTGCCTGTGGGAAGGTAATGACTAAATCCCATTGAACTTCAGTAACATATGGGCACTTGCAGCGAAGAGTCCTGTGGCACCTTACGGACTAACCGAACTGTTTGCCCACAAAAGTTTATGCTCTAAGACCCACTACATACAGATGCATGTAGTGGAAACATGTGCATCTCCAGATGTGCACACCTCCAGATCAGCTACTAGAAGTGGGCCTCATCCTCCCTGATTGGATCCACCTTGTCATCTCCAGCCTGATTCTGGCCTGCATATTTATACCTGCCTCTGGAAATTTCCACTACATGCATCTGATGAAGTGGGTCTTTGCCCACGAAAGCTTATGCTCCAACACTTTGGTTAGTCCATTAGGTGCCTCGCCGCTTTTGCAGATTCAGACTAACACGGCTACCCCTCTGATATGGGCACTTAACTCCCTTAGGCCCAGATTTTTAAAGGCATTTCGGCATTACTGAGCTCAGTCTTGCAATACCTGTCTTAAGAGCCTAAATTCCACATCTTCATGTGGAAAGACATTATGCAAGGGGGTAGAGAAAAGGAAAACTTCCAAGAGATCATTAATCAGCTCAGCAAAACAAAAAGAATCCCACAAATCTGCTGATCCCCTGAGATCCAAGCAGTGCTCAGAGGATCCACCAGAGTCCAGGACCATCTCTGTAAAAGCAAAGTGCCCCCTTGCTATATTCCAGTACTAAAGCAAGTTCTCTTCCTATCTTGTTAGCATGGCTCCCCTAGAACTAGAATGACAAGGTTTTATCCCGAACCAAAGAGAAGTTTGCATGGTGTAGAGGGATTATGGCTGATTTCCCTGCAGGTTTCTGTAGATGCTGGGACAATTCACATAAGATCTGATCCAACACACGCAGAAGTCAATGGAAAGGTAACAATGGACATCATTGTGAATTGGAAAGAGAGTCCGAAGTGGCCAGCTTCTAGGGATATATAAGATGTGTTTCTTCATGCCTTGTAGATGACTGGCTCCATAGATTGAATGGGATACATATGAGCCAGATCAGATTAATAAAGCGTGATGGGAAGGGTAATATTTTGTCTTTTTTGGCATTATAAGTATTTTATTTTCTTGTACTGACATGACAACTGCACAAGAGAAGCTCCTTTAGTGTTCACACAGATGTATTTACAAAGTTCAATTGATTATTACTCTTTCTCACCTTTTATATTATATGGCTCTTTAGGGTTATGGCTCCTTCAGAGTCACGGGCCCAGACTGCTCACGGCCACTCTGTGCAAGCGCCCCAGTGCCTGGAGGGAGAAGTGCGTGGCTGTGGTGGCAGTGGTGGCTCTGGTGAGACCCAGGCATTGGGTTAGAGTGGGGGGAGATCTGGGGGTGCCTAGCTCTGGGGGGGAAGGAGGGCAGGGGGATTGGGTTAGAATGAGGGACTGGGGGTGTCTGCTCTGGGGGAGGGGTGGGTGCATTGGGTTAGAGCAGGGAGGCTAGGGGTGCCTAGCTCTGGGGGAAGGCATTGGGTTAGAGCAGGGAGGCTGGGGGTTCCTAGCTCTGGGGGAGAGGTGGGTGCATTGGGTTAGAGCGGAGGGGGGGCCTGAAGAACCTTAAACTCAAAGTCTTCATGGATGCAGAATAAGGTGGCCAACATAGATGTCATATTTAAATTCCAGGGCAAAAAAAGAATCAGCATGTACCTGGTTTACACTGTGTTTCTTTAAAGAAAATTCAAAGGCTATTGTCTGCCAGGCTGAAGCAATTATTCTGAGATATGAGGCTCTCCTTTATTGTTTTTTAACCTGTCATATTTGCAGTCCGGAACAGACGTGAATTTTTAGAACTATAAAAAAGCCATAATATTCATAAATAAAAAAACTGAGGAAACCATACCAGAGATACAAATTGGAGTGAAACAGGCACTTCAAATTGTGCTAATTTATTTCTCAGTTAAGTTTAATTTAAAAAAAACTCATAGGACATAATAGAGCAGTAGTGTTAAATTTAAAAAGCATGGTGGAGATAGATATATAGATATATAAAAATAAATATATAATGCATGGCTCTTTGCACTCTATCCACAGCTATTTTGGCTCTTAGTCTCTAACTGGTTGGCCAGCCCTGCAATAGCAGATGAAATTCAGTGTTGATAATTGCACATGGAAGTATTGCACATGGAAAAGTATAATCCCAACTATGCACACAAAAATGATGCGATCTAAAATAGTTTTCACCACTCAAGAAAGAGATCTTGGAATTATTGTGGATAGTTCCTTGAAAACATCTGCTCAAAGCGCACTGCAGTCTAAAAATTAAAAAGCTAATAGAATATTAGGAATCATTAGGAAAGGAATAGATAAGACAGAAAATATCATATTGCCTGTATATAAAGTCATGTTACACCCATGTCTTGAATACTGTATGAAGATCTGGTCACCACATCTGAAAAAAGATGTATTAGATTTGGAAAATGTACAGAAAGGGCAAAAGAAATGTTTAGGGATAAGGAACAGCATCCATATGAGGAGAGATTAACAAGACTGGGGCTTTTCTGCTTGGAAAAGAAATGACTAAAGGATGGGGGAATAATTTATATACACACACACACACACACACACAGAGTTTATATACACACAGGGCTCAACAAATACGCTCGCCCATGGTGAGTAGATTTTACCAGCTGGCATGTGCAGGGGTGGACTGGCCTGGTGGGCTGTTGTGATGGGCTGGCCGAAGCCTGCACTACGGGCGGCATGGCCCCATCCAATCCGTCGACCAGGTGGAAGAGTGGAGTGCCGCTGGAGAGGTGGATATGCGGTGATTCTCGGGACCAGGCTGCCTGCGTGCAGCTCCGGCGCGAGGAGGCAGGGCGCAAGCCAGAAGGCAGGATTCTGGCAGACGCCAGGATACTGGTGTGACATGGCGTCATGACATCACGGCTGAAGACTGCCAGATTCAAAAAGGCTCCGGCAGCCCCACAAACTGGAAGGCAGAAGCTAGGTAGGGAAGGGGAAGGAAGGAGTGGAGGGGGCAGGTCAGGAGAAGAAAGGGGAAGGCATCAAGGGACAGGGGTGCAAGAGAGACAAATGCCAGGGGGCCAAGTGGAGACAATAAGAAAAAGGGCAGGTGGGGAGGTGTCAGTGGAAAGGAGGACAGGGTGATGTTGGGAGAGGAGA
>JANRFK010001234.1:74659594-74684878 GCA_030068395.1 Apalone spinifera
GCATTTATTAGCTCTCATGGCTTTGAATTTGTTTGTTTCCAATTTTACAAGTCCAAGCAAAGACAGCTAAAGCAAAAGAAAAAAGGTGAAGGGAAAGTGAGATTCCATTGCTATTTAGTCTTGTTTAAGCAGTTATATCTGCTGGGAAAAAGAAGTTTTAGTTGAGTCTTTAATTAAAATGACTTCTCTCAAATCTTTAAGAGAAAGGGGGACAGAGTTAACAAAAGAATCATTTCAATTTAGTCAAATTTTTCCTTGGATTTCTAAGCCAAAAGGTTGATGACTATTACTCTTTTCTGTTACTAAAGTGAATTTAGAGCTCCAACATGCCGGCTGGAATGGAAGAGTAATCAGTCAGAAAGAACAAATAAATTTTGGGTCTGCCTTTGGTAGTAGGGAAAATAATTGAAAGCATGAGGGTATATGTGGTTCCTGTAAAATTTCAAAAGTGTACATAATTGCAGAATAAGGAATGCCATCTGTTTGTTGTTAGGGCCATGTCTTTTATTTTCCTGCTTAGGCTCCTCCTGAAATCTAGGAAATGTTTGCAGCTCTTTATAATGAACATCAAAATCACTTTATTTTCCTCCTATATTCAAATCAGTGCAGACAAAACTAAATTTCTTCCTCTCCTCCTAGCTGAGTATGAGGTTCTGTTGGTCATTCTTTATGAATATACATGCTCTCTAGAATGCTGGAACAGTGTGAATGACTATTTCACAGCTGAAGGAATGTGACATTAAGGGAAAAGAGTGGACCTCCCTTAGGTCTGAATGGTTGAAATGAAGGGATTATTAAAAGCAAAGCCACTGCAGTTACACAGACTATTCCCTTGCCATAATGAAGGCAAGATGGAACAAAGTGTTGGTGAGGAGAATGTCTTTGAAGCAGCTGCAGTGCAGTCTGTATAATATCCCAATGGAGATACACTAGTAATGGAAGTGTGCCATGTCTAACTTCAACTATTCATCTCAAAGGGGTGATTTACAGGGTGATAAAAGGTTCCAACCTACAAAAGGTACTTTAGGCTGTTAAAAGGCATCTTTTTATGAGCATTTCTTCTGTACAATACATGTTGTTTCATTAATCAAATACTTATTCTATTAGAAACCCCAAATCTTTTAGCTGGTGGGACAACACATTTTACTACCATGAAATGGCATTAAAAGCCACAAATGTCCCAGCTAAGCTTCTGTAATGATTCTAACACAACCTGAGTGTGGCTATCTACAGTAAGAGGTAAGAATGGTGTGTCTGTTTAGCTTTGCCTCTGGGTGAACTCTGACAACTCTATTCCAATTCCTATGGTTCCATTACCCTCCTGAAACCATAATGCATGCAGGGGGGAAAGATATTCCCCAAAGCACTACAAAACAGTCTGTTTGCATGAAATCTGAATTCTAAAAGTAAACAGCATGTACCAAATATGGCTTCAATGAGTGGGGAAGGTCCAAACCCAGAAAAGGCAATGTTCACCGAGGCTGTCTATACTATGTAGTTTTTTAGTGACAAGGCTGTGTCGACACTGCCATCTCACTAAAAGTTGGCACATGTGAATGCAGTTTGGCGCTTTTGTTGACAAAAATACTAATAGCCCTGACCAGCGGCCTTAGTTTGTTGGCAGGAGAGGGCTCTACCGACAAAGCAGCATTCATACTTGCACTTGCCATAGCAAAACTTTGTCTTTCAGGTGCAGGATGTTTAAGCACCCTCTGAATGACAGAAGTTGTGTTACTCAATTGCAAGTGTAGATTGAAATTCGGGAGGGGGAGGAGAATCAGCATTTCTACCTCCTGGACACCCAACACCAAATCGATGACTTATAACTTTTGAATCAGCACACCTATGAAAGATACCCAATTCTACTAAACAAAAGAATTAGTATGAAACTGCAGGTAATATCAGCCCACACATTTATAAAAACAGGGGAAGTTTGTACGTAAAAAGAATACACAGTGAACAACAGATATATAATAATTCAAGATCCCTGCTTGGAAGAGCTCATTATATGTAAATAGACAACATTGCTAACTACAGACAAAAGAAGAATGATGAAAATCAGCCTAACTGAGCAGTGTAGTAAAACGTGACTTTTTATGATTGAGGTGTTATGTAAATTATATTGGATTTTAATAAGACAATTCACATGATTATAAGCATGTCCATAAATGTTTTCAAGGTTAGGGCCTTGTTGTGAATCTCTTGAATATGATGTATTGCTTTTCTTAACCCCCCCTGTGACCGCGTCCCCTTCAGGGGGGCGGGGCGAGGGTCCGATGTCCTTTGTCCATCCCTCCCTCTACCCCGACCTGGGAAGTCTGGCCCTCTGGAACCGGTCGGATCAGCTCCCCTTAGGGCCGTGCACTTTAGATATGAGTCCCAATGTCCCACTGAGTTTTGGTCTCCTCACTCACAGGCCCCAGCCCAGGGCCCTAAGGACTCGGACTGCCCGGTAGTCCCAGTCCGGCTGACGGGATCGTGCCCCTAAATGAGTCAGCCCCCGGGCTTAATTCACCGCCCTGCCCTGGGCTACTTCCTTTCTCCTCTCCAAGCTTACCAGATCCCTCCGGTCTCTCTGGGGAGGCGGCTCAGGGCTTCTACCCCCCTTCTGGCAGGTCCGCTCGCCCTCGTCTGCCTCCCCCTCTCCTGGCTGCCTGGCGGGTTTTAAAGTTCCCGCTGCCCCCGGACGTTGACGCATTCCCCGCCCCAAGCGCCGGCCCTCTGGGCGTTCTGCCCCGCCCCCTTCCGGCAGTCGTCGCAGCGCTCTCCAGCCGCGCCGCGGCTCGGGGAGCATCTGGCCCACAGCCCGCCCTAGGCACCGGCCAGCTGGGCGTTCCACCCCTCCTTCTTCCAGCGGTCACTGCAACGCTCTCCAGCCGTGCCGCGGCTTGGGAGCATCTGGCGCATATCTGGTAAATGCTCTCCGACAACGTCAATAGAGCGCTTGCCCTCCCTGGGTCAGTGCGGGGTCTCAGCGCCCCGTCACACATACACACCCCCTTTAAGTCACCTGTTGCCCCCTGGGTCTGGCTCTCATTGTTCTCGAATTGCCTCGAGAAGAAGTCTGCGTTCACATGTTGCGCTCCTGCTCTGTGGGCTACTTCAAATGAATAGGGTTGCAGCGTTAAATAGCACCTCATTAGGCGAGCGTTGACGTCCTTCATTGACTGTAGCCAGCGGAGGGGGGCGTGGTCCGTCACCACCCATCGGTTTCCTAGGAGATAATATCGCAACATTTCAATAGCCCATTTCATAGCTAGGGCTTCTTTTTCTATCGTGGAATATTTGCACTCTCATGGAAATAATTTCCGACTTATATATACGACCGAGTGCTCTCCGTGTTCTTTCTCCTGCAACAACACCGCCCCTATACCTGTCTCTGACGCGTCCATCTGCACTATGAAGGGATGGTTGAAGTCTGGTTGGGCTAGAACTGATGCATGGGTTAGCCGATGCTTTAAGGTTTGGAAGGCTTCCTCACATTCCACTGTCCATCGTAACCTTTGTGGCATCGTTCCTCGGGTTAAGTCCATCAGGGGAGTGGCCAGTGTTGCAAAATTGGGGACGAAATGCCAGTAATACCCGGCCAACCCCAGGACCTGCCGTACTTGCTTTTTAGTTTTCAGGGTGGGGTGGTTTTTTAGCTCGCTGATCTTATCTACTAAGGGCAGAGCTGGCCCCTCCCGACGGTATAGCCCAGGTAGATTACCTCTCGGGCTCCAAACTGGCATTTGCTATGGTTGGCCGTGAGGCCTGCCTCCTGTAGGGTCTTGAGCACGGTCTCCACTCACTGTAGATGTTCCGACCAGGTCGTGCTATGGATAATGATATCATCAATATAGGCCATCGCGTATCGTCCATGGTCTCTTAGGACTTTGTCCATTAATTGTTGGAAGATTGCGGCAGCCCCATGGAGGCTGAAGGGCATTCGTACAAAGTGGTACAACCCAAAGGGAGTTGAGAATGCAGTCTTCTCTCGTGAGTTTGGGGTCTGGGGTATTTGCCAATATCCCCGAGTCAGGTCGATAGTGGAAAGGTACTGTGCATCTCCTAACCGATCAAGAAGTTCATCTACTCAAGGCATGGGGGATGCATCGAATTGGGATATGCTGTTAACCTTCCTGAAGTCGAAGCAGAACCACCATGATCCATCAGGTTTCGGGACAAGCATTATTGGACTCCGCCATTCGCTCCGAGACTCTTCTACTACGCCCCACTGGAGCATCCGCTGCATCTCCTCTTTCACCGGGTCCCACGTCTTCCGCGGGAGGGGGCGGATTGGCTCCCGCACCCTCTTCCCAGGTTCCGTCGCTATATGATGGTAAGTCTCAGTCGTCTGACCGGGTTGGTCGGTCAGCACCTCCGGAAATCTCCGTAAGAGATCCTCCATTTCCCCCTTTTGGGTCGCGGACAGGCTGGCCTCTACCTGGAATGATGCCGGGGGGAGGGAGGTTCGCGCCTCCTCTCCAGGCCAAACTCAGAGCCGGGGGGTATGGGATTAACCAGCAGGCTCTCGCACTCCTTCCACACCTTAAGGAGGTTGACATGGTAAATTTTGGTACCCTCCCGGCTCTGTCAACCTCACCTCGTAGTCTACCTCGCCCACCCTTCGCGTCACTTCAAAAGGCCCTTGCCATTTAGCCAACAGTTTTGAGTCCTGCGTGGGCAGCAACTATAGGACCTTATCCCCTGGATCAAAGGTCCGCAACCGGGCGCCCACGTTATAGTACTTAGCTTGCTTCTCTTGGGCTGCTTCTAAGTTCGTCCGGGCGAATTCCCCTAGCTTATGTAGCTTTTGTCAGAGACTGAGGATATACTGGACTGTCCCTTGTACCCTACTATCCTGTTCTTCCCAGTTTTCCTTTATCACATTCAATATCCTTCGGGGGCAGCACCCGAACAACAGTTTGAAGGGCAAAAAGCCGGTCGACGCCTGGGGAACCTCTTAGATCACAAACAACAATGCCGGCAGCATCCAGTCCCACTCCCCCGGGTCCTGATCTATGAATTTGCGTAGCATTCCCTTGAGGGTCTTATTAAATCTCTCCACTAGTCCATCCGTCTGGGGATGGTATACGGATGTCTTTAACGCTTTTATCCATAATAAATGGCACAATTCTCCCATGAGACGTGACGTGACGTTCGTGCCTTGGTCTGTCAGGATCTCCTTTGGTATCCCCACGCGAGAGAAGATCTTTACTAGTTCAGTCGCTAAATTAGGGGGAGTGGTATTCTTCAAGGGGACGGCCTCTGGGTAACGCGTGGCATAATCAATCACGACCAGGATATACTTATACCCCGCCTTCGTCCTCTGTAGTGGGCCGACTAAATCAAGGGCAATCTGTTCAAATGGGACCTCTATCAAAGGGAGGGGGAGTAAGGGGGCTTTGGCACCCCTTTGGGCCCGGCCATTTGGCATTCGGGACAGGAGCTGCAGAAATCTCTGACTTCAAGGTACACCCCAGGCCAATAGAACCGCTGTAGCACCTGCTGCAATGTTTTCTTGTACCCCAGGTGGCCCGCCCAGGGGTTGGCATGAGCTACTTCAGGGAACTGGTGGCGGTACTGTTGGGGCACCAGTAATTGTCTAACCACCCCGCGACTGTCTGCCCCTACCGTGATACGATATAAATGATCCCCGTGTACCTCAAAGCAGGGGGTTACAGCTCGTTCTCTTTGTTCCGTTGTTTCCCTCATCTTGGCCCTGGCGTGCTGCAACGCAGGATCCTCTCGCTGTTCCCAGAGGAAGTCCCCTTCCCACAACCCAAGTGGGGGTTCGTCAGTGGGCTCGTCCCTCCTGTACGCTGAGGTGCCTTCCTCGGGATCATCCGTCAGTCCTCCCCCGGGCTCCTGGGTTGGTCCCACTGGCTGCTAGGGTCTCCCACCATTCCCTCTTGGGAGGAAGGGGGCTCCCGTTGTTGCCACTCTCGCACGGCCGTCACAAATCCGTCCCAGTCTCTCCATAGTAGGACTGGGTTCACCAGTGTTGGTGCCACCACCACATAACACCAGCTGCTGTGATTCTTATCCATTATCTGGACCCATGTAGTTGGGTACTGATGCAGATCGCCGTGCACACACTGCACACGGATGGGGGGACCCCGGAGCCCTCCGTCCCCCACCAGATCTCCCCTCACAATTGTCTGGCTGCAGCCCAAATCTACTAGAGCCAATACGGGGCAGTCATTGACATAGATCGGGTGCATGATCCGGTCCTTCTCTTCCCTGGGTTGTCCCCGCTCCCCAGTGAGGGCTCGAGCATACGTACAATCCATGTAAGGACACTCTTTTTGAAAGTGTCCCTCTTGACCGCACCTGTAACATGCCCCTCCGGGAGGGCCACCTCATCCCACGGGCCTGCCTCATCCCACGGGCCTGCCTCCATCATCCGCCAGGTGGGTCTTCTCAGGGTGTGTGTCTTTCGGTGGGGCCGTCCAGGCCAGCGCCAATCTCCTCCCTTCTCCACGCCTCCCCCACAGCCCAGCTGTGTGCCCCTAAATGCGTCAGCCCCCGGGCTTAATTCACCACCCTGCCCTGGGCTACTTCCTTTCTCCTCTCCAAGCTTACCGGATCCCTCCGGTCTCTCCGGGGAGGCGGCTCAGGGCTTCTATCCCCCTTCTGGCAGGTCCGCTCGCCCTCGTCTGCCTCCCCCTCTCCTGGCTGCCCGGCGGGTTTTAAAGTTCCCGCTGCCCCTGGACGTTGACGCACGCCCCGCTCCAAGCATCGGCCCGCTGGGCGTTCTGCCCCGCCCCCTTCCGGCAGTCATCGCGGCGCTCTCCAGCCGTGCCGCGGCTCTGGGAGCATCTGGCCCACGGCCCGCCTTAGGTGCCGGCCAGCTGAGCATTCCACCCCTCCCTCTTCCGGCGGTCGCCGCAACGCTCTCCAGCCATGCTGCGGCTTGGGAGCATCTCGCGCACAGCTGGTAAACACTCCCCGACAACGTCAATAGGGTGCTTGCCCTCCCTGGGTCAGTGCGGGGTCTCGGCACCCCGTCACACCCCCCAAAAAAACCAAACAAACAAAAAAAAACAGGATTGCTGGATTTTTCCCATAAATATTTATGTGATTCCCAGGGTTTGCCAGATAAACTGATCTAGAAACCTCTTTCACTACATTGGAGAAAGGTGTGAGAACATTAGGGTTGATGAAGGATAAAACAAACAAAAAGTGAGAAATATTTGTCAGTTACTCATCAGGAGGTTTTTTTGGTATCTATAGGATTTTAGGTGATCTAATGTACAGATTCAACATTCCATATGTTAGAAAAGAAAGATGAATAATTTAGAGGAAATAGAAGGTTGATGTTTACATGATGGCAGTTATAAAGTTTAAATAAATTTAAATTAGATATTAAAATCTTTCAAGTAGCAATAAATCAAATTCTAATAAACCAAAATCTTGTGATGAACATATTACTTTTCTGATATTTTGCAGAGAGGTGATTTCGAATCATGGACTTTATTACAGGTTCATATGTTATAACATTGTAAATGACATTTCAAATGAGTAATTCTATAGTCATACTTAAAATTGTTTGACACTCCATCAGATAACCTTTAAAAGATCACAGGTAAATATTCTAGCTCTGTCCTCTGTCAATAAAAGAGGGGGTTGATACTGTCTTTCCTTTGAGATCTAATATAATTCAACATTTTAGTTAACTTTCTGAATGTCAGTTCTCAGGGAAATTTGTGTCACAACTGCAATCATAAGTATAGCTTAGAATTCAAGAAACCTAACATTTTATATTCTGGGAATGATGGTAATTGGAGATCTTTAAAAACTGAAAATATGTAAAATTTAAAAAAAATGGGTGCTGCAAGAGAGCTACATTTTATTGGTTATTGCAAACTCCTGTAAAATTTCAGAAAGGATTCCATAACCTTAGCACTATTTTTATGTAGGGCTTTATGTTTTCCTTTTTGCATTGCACTTCTTATGCTAAGAGGCCATGACAAAATAGAAGGGACATAAGATACAGAACGCATCCAGTGTGCAAAACTCCAACAGGTGTTAATAGGTGCTCTACTTGTAGATTGTGGGTACTCACAGATTTATAGATTTTTGAGGATTCCAAGGCCAGGAGGGACCATTGTAATCATATAGTCTGATCTACTTTATAACACAGGCCAGAACTTCCCTAAGATAACTCCTAGAGCATAGCTCTTAGCCAAAAATTTTGTAATGTTACCATGAGTCTAAAAAATAACAGCTGGGCCTAATTTTCAGCGGGACTTTACACCCCAAACTCCAGTTGAAGTCACTAAGGTCTGTGGATGTTCAGCCCTCTGAAAATCAGGTAATAAATCAGTATTTAAGCACTTAAATATTTTCTAAGATGCTGAACACTGGCAGCTCCAACTGATTTCAGTGGGTGATGTTGAATATCACCTCTGACTTCAAACCACTTATATTTCGGTGCCTATATGGACACAAGGTAGGATTTGATAAGGTGCCTAAGAGGGTTATTTTCAGCATTGTGGGAGCCATATTGGTCTCATGACACCAATATTTAAAAGGACTCTAGAGGTGATCCTGGAAATTACACACTGGCAAGTTTAATGTCCGTACTGGGCAAATTAGTTGAAACTGTAGTAAAGAATAAAATTGTCAGCCTCATGGATGAGCATAATTTGTTGAGGGAAAGTCAACATGGTTTCTGTAAAGGGAAATCATGTCTTACTAATCTACTAGAGTTCTTTGACGGGGACAACAAACATGTGGACAATGGAGATTGAGTGGATATAGTATACTTAGATTTCCAGAAAGCCTTTGACAAGATCTATCACCAAAGACTCTTAAGGAAAGTAAGTTGTCATGGGATAAAATGGAAGGTCCTTTCATGGATTGATAACTATTTAAAAGACAGAAAACAAAGGGTAGGAATAAACTGTAAGTTTTCAGGATGGGTAAGTAGTGATGTTCCCCAAGGATCTGTCCTGGGACCAATCCTATTCAACTTATTTATAAATGATCCAGAGAAAGGGGTAAACAGTGAGGTGGCAGTTTAGAAAAGAGGAGACTAAGGAGGGATATGATAGAGGTCTATAAAATCATGACTGGTGTGGAAAAAGTGAATAAGGAAATATTATTTACTTATTTCCACAATATAAGAACTAGGGGTCACCTAATGAAATTAATAGGCAGCAGGTTTAAAACAAAACAAAACAAAAAGGAAGTTTTTCTTCACACAAAAGTGTCAAGGAGTCTTGTGGCACCTTATAGACTAACAGATTTATTGGAGCATAAGCTTTTGTGGGCATTACATTTTGCCCATGAAAGCTTATGCTCCAATACATCTGTTAGTCTATATGGTACCACAGGACTCCTCGTTGCTTTTGCAGATTCAGACTAACACAGCTACCCCTCTGATACTTTCTTTATACAACGCACAGTCAATCTGTGGAACTCCTTGCCAGAGAATGTTGTGAAGACTAGGACTTTAACAGGGTTCAAAAAAGAACTAGATAGATTCATGGAGGCTAGGTCCATCAATAGCTATTAGCCAGGATGGGTAGGAATGGTGTCCCTAGCCTCTATTTGTCTGGAAGTGGATGACAAGAGAGGGATCACATGATGATTACCTGTTGTGTTTCCTCCCAGGATACTGGGCTGGATGGACCTTTGGTCTGACCCTGTATTGCCGTTCTTATGTTCTTATACTAAAAACACAGGGTGGGTGAGCTAATACCTTTTACTGAACCAAATTCTGTTAGTGAAAGAGACAAATTTCAAGCCTGTACAGAGCTCTTCTCCAGGTCCTCTGTGTAAACTTAAAAGCTTCTTTCTCTCTCACCAACAGAAGGTGGCCTAATAAAAGATATTTTCTCACTTACATTGTCTCCCTAAGACAGGCATCCAGCTCCTATGGAATTTTAAGGGGAAACCTCCATTGGGCTTCTTTGACAATCCCAGCTTTAGATTTCTAAATGTTAATCAAAGACTTAAGTCCAATACTCATCCTGGTTATTTTGGGCAAGTGCATTAGATGAGATGTTCTCAGCACATTTCTCTGAAATTATATGCCAAGATTTCTCTTTTTAAAAAAAGGTTCTTTTGCTCACCTTAGAATGCCTTTATCGTTAAAAGCTTCCTTGTGAGGTTGTCCATCTTGCTCCCCTCAGCCTATTACTATGGAAGGTCTTAAGGGCAAAAAGTAGCATCATTCCTAGCCTTCTAGCCATTATTCTCTGTGCCTTTGCCTTCACAGAGAACTGCAGTAATCAGCTGGAAGAAGACAACTGTTATTGTTTATGTTTGACTTCGGCACAAAACACAGGCGATCAGCCAAGGCAAATGTTTAGCAGGATTAAAACAATCATTTATATCGACATTTCTCCAATCTGTTAATGACTGAACTAACATGTTAAAAAGCCTTCTATTTTTGCTGAGCCAGTTGTCTTTGCTTTCCCAGGCACACAGCCATATCTGGGGCCCCTAATTCCCAGACTTGTTTTTGCTCAGGCACACAAATTACAATTGAAGGTATAGCTCAACCAAATAGTCACCCAACTTCACTCTCAATTCCTCCTATACTCCACGATGAAGAGGAATCATGTGATAAACCTGAATTGGATGAGCATTTTTAACATAGCTTTTATTGCAAGCCTTGAATATGGAAACATTTGAATGATTATTCAGAAAACCAATAAGTTAATCCAATTAAAATATTTAAGACTAAAAGAATATGAAGGGGAAATGATACATTCTGAGAGGTTCATACTTTGACTCTTAATTTGACCCCAGAAATAGAGATCAGGAAAATAAAAGGAAGTGACCCATTTTAAAAGGACAGATGAGGTAGGCAAAAGTAAAAAACAAAAATCATAACAGAATTAGGATCAACTCAGAGCTGTGAGGAATAGTCACAACCCTTCAGATCCATGATTAGTAAGCCTTGCATTTAAGGTTTGATACATTCATGATTTTGCTCCAAATTACAAAATTCAGCAAATGGGCTGAAGTTGTTTGCTCACCTGGGGTACATCTACACAGAAGAGTTATTTCGGAATAACATCTGTAATTCTGAAATAACGTTATGGGCCGTCTATACAAGAAGCCCGTTATTTCAAAATAAATTTGAAATAATGGGCTTCTTACTCTGACTTCCTATAAACCTCATTGTACAAGGATTAAGGAAGTCAGCAGAATAGTGATTTATTTCAAAATAAGTGCTGCACAGACAAATTTCAAATTTGCGTAGCTCAAATTGTGTAGCTTATTTTGAGGTACATGCTACTGTGTAGACATACCCTTGGGAAGCTGGCAGATGCCTCTCTCACCATCTGGGCCCTTCCATTAGTGTTCTTAAACTAGTACCAGCAACTTCTTGAAGGTAATTTGTATGAGAAAAAGAAGGTTCTCAAAATGATTTTAAGATGTAGATGTTAATTCTACTTTAAAGATGCAGAACAGAGGCATAGCCAAGTTAAGTAACTTAGCTGAGGTAATATAGAAAGTCAAGAACAAAATTCAGGTTATGCACTCTAAACATTCTAGTGTATGCTGCTGCAATGTTCAAAAATAACTAAAATGAAAGGAGCGAGAAAAATCCAGGAAAAAAAGAGAGCAGAGTTATGAATTATGATTTAGTGGTTAAGTCAGTCCAGGAGAGAGAACTTGTCTCTTCTACCTTGATGGTACTTGGGATAAAATACAAGAGAATGCAGTGCCAGTCTCCTTGATAAATTGAGCACTAGAAAAGCCCTGAATGCAAAATTACCTAGCAGATGATAAATCTGCTATAATAAATAAAAGGGCAATAAAACCAAAAAAGTATTATCAGTGAAAAGTTAAACTGTGCTTCAAACTCTTTACACCTAAACTTTTCTTATTTTCCACTCTGGATTTCTAGGCATATAACTATTATGTAATTATGTTTTTCAGCTCATAGTCTGAGATTCTCCTATGCACAACATCTGTACCAGGGAAGTAAAAATCACTTGCATACATAATAGAATGTGCAGTTGATTTTGGGTGAGATGGTCTAAAGTTTAGTAGACACTAGAGTACAGATAGACTGACCAAAGTACACACAATACAATATTTGGGAGGTATTCATATATGGTTTCTTCCAGTAAATAACTGGCTCATAGGCAAGTATTTCAGTCTACTGCCTTAAATCAAGAGGCCTATTTCAGCTAATTTCAATTGGCCAAAGCTATGATCTCATGCCTGAAAATACCACTTTTGTGGGACAGTACTGGGATGGATGGTTATCCTTGGACAGACCAAGTATCATTGCCTGAACGTTAGTATCTTTGGAAATTTGTTAGAAGGTCAATATAGGCTCTCTATTCAGACACAAACCTCAAGGAATGGAAGCTAAGAATGAATGTGCTCAGACATGAAGAAAATGGACTGGAGATAATACACTGGAAGAACTGTGATATAGGAAACCATTATTGAATTATGAACTGCAACACATAAAGCAGTCCTGGCTAAGAGGTGGGGCAGAGAGCTTTGGGGAAACACAAAAAGATATACAGGCCATCCTCACTATGGCTATGTCTAGACTACATCCCTCTTTCAAAAGAGGGACGTAAATGAGCCCGATCGAAAGTGCAAATGAAGTGTGGATTTAAATATCCCGTGCTTCAATTGCATTTTTGTGTCCGATTGCTGTTTTTTGGGTATTTTGAAAGAGAAACCACGAGTCTAGATGCGATTCTTTCAAAAAAAACAACAACCCTTTTTCCAAAGAACGCGTACTCCTCATTTTTTCAGGAGTACGGGATCTTTTGAAAAAGGGTGGGAGTTGAAAGAACCACATCTAGACTGCGATTTCACTTTCGAAATACCGTTTTTCAAAACAGCGATTGGATGCAAATATGCAAATGAAGTGTGAGATATTTAAATCCACGCTTCATTTGCACTTTTGATTGGGCTCATTTACATCCCTCTTTCAAAAGAGGGATGTAATCTAGACGAGCCCTAGAAGTCCAAGCTACATTCCAAAAAACTTGGATTTATAGCAAAACAACTTGGATTTAAAGCGGGGAATTTTCCCCACAGCTGACTTCCATTTGCGCAAATTGGCTTGGGTTTTTTTGCACGACTTAAAAGTGGGGAATGGGAGGACTTATAACACATCAGTTCCCACACGTGTCGACTATTTTAGTGTGGAATGTATGTATACTGGGGCAACTTATAGTGGGGACACCCTGTATCTTCCAAGAAGCAATGAATGATCCAAGATATTACTACAATCAAGTCAGAAGACTGCTATCAATCAGACAGTACCCTTTGTAGTGCACATCTGTCTCAGTCAATAATACCATCACTCACTAGACATGCATCTACATGACAGCAAACTATGTCAATTGTCTTTTCAGCATTGGGGCTATACAGAACCAGACCATCTGCAAAACTACTGTAAAGCTCAGTATCCATGGTACAATAATTCCCTCAGCACCATAAAGCACAAGGAAGAGTGTGCAGAAGGTACGCTCATTTTGAACTATGCAGCAATCTCCTTTTCCTGTGCCTGCACAGGTCAGTAGGGGTGAGAAAGAATTTCTGTCTTGCCTGCTCTTCACACATGTTACAATAGATCAGACCGGCAGGGAGGCAGAGAGCAGTCTCTACATTTCCATAAGCAAAACATCTGAGGGTCCTTAGCTCTCATGCAGTCAGGTGGGAGAGAAGTACTTTGCAGGAATCTGGGCCCATGTTGTTTTATTTATTGGATATGCATTTTTATACAATGCAGATTTATGATGTAGATTTCATTATCACAAGATTTCCTTGAAACCAAGAGCTTATTAGGATTCAAAAAAGGATTGACATTTAGATGGATAGTAGGAACATTCAGAGTTACAATAGAAAGAACTAAAATCAAAGCAAGTAAAACAAAAGCAAAAAACTCATGAACTCTTATGCCAAGGACATGGGCCAACCCGTAACAATTGGTGGGGGAGAGAGAAAAAACTATCCTGATGAGAAGATTATTCCATAACTCCCACTGCAGGGTTTCTGAACCTTCCTCTGAAGAACTGGGTTCTAGCCACTATCAGAGACAGAATATTGAGCTAGACAGACCCTGGATCCAATCCTGTAAGGAAGTCACTACATTCCTGTTTCTCTTCTTGCTAGTTCAAGACTAAACTCATGTAATGGATTTAGCTATTACTAATGAGAGAAACAAGGAAAGTAGAGATAACCAGGTAATTCTCTGATGAAATGTTTTGCTGCCAGAAAGTGCAGATTTGTTGAAATCCAGATGTTCCACAGAGACTGTTTTGATCAGAGCTGGCAGGAAGCAGGTAGGTTTTCTGCCAGCTTGCTCACTCAGCAACTTGGCAGCCCATTGAGCACGCTAATGGGGAGATGAGAATTTGGAAGCTCAAAGTCCTAGGCTCCTGACTTCCCAGGCAGACTGTCAGGGTGCCCAGGGCTTTCCCTTTTATAGGAAAGGATTTTGAAGTAGTTGGTTTTCATTCCAAATGAGAAAAAAAGCTACATTTCAAAACACTGAAATTCTTTGCAAAATAGAATTCTTTTCTCTGCACGGCTCTACTTGGGATGCAAGAATAGCTCTACTCAGAGAGAAGCAGCGTGCAGGTGGGATCCCATAGTGCACCCTAGGGTTATGATTTAGAGAAGACCCACCATGACACTACATTATAAAGCAATATGATCAGCAATCCCAGCAAAGGGATTACAAGTTTCCACTGGAATGGAGTAGACTGGCCACAAAGTAGGTCTGCGACAGAGTAGTAGAACTAGGCTTTATGATGAACATTCTCTAACAAGATTGCCAAATGATACAGGGAGTAAGAAAGATATCTGGTATTCCCCTCAACAATAGGCTCGTTGATGGAGAGGTTGTGGACCAGACACATGTCTCCTGATGGAGACTTAGCCCTGGTCTACACCAGGGAGTTATTTCAAAATAATAAGTAGAGTGTCCACACTACCAAGCCTGTTATTTCAAAATAAGGGGCTGTTATTTTGAAATCTGTACTCCTGCTTTCCTTGGGGAATAATGCTTATTTAAAAAATGTTATTTTGAGATAGCATTAGTGTGGACACTGTGGTGTTGCTTTTTCAAAATAACTACTTCCCTGAGTAATTCAAAGTAATTACTCCCCCAGTCCTTCCTGGGACTCTAATTCAAGGTAGCACGTCCACAATAATGGAGCCTGCCTCGGATACATTTCGAGGCTCCCCTATAGTGTGGACACACTATTTCAATTTTGTTATTTCAGGAGTTATTAAATCAGTTTTAGTTATTTCAAAATAGTTTCCTGGTGTAGATATGCCCTTACCGTTGGAGGGAGCATGTGCCACTCAGTTGTCTCATCCACAAGTGGTTGGATAGGTGGAATTTGTAACCAGTTTTTTAACTGTCAAAAAAGACCAGTTGAGGTATTGTATAAAGGTTGATGAAACATTGGGAAAGGGTCACATCCCTAGTACCAAATTTCAGGAGCTCCTCACACACTTCAAGAGCACCCCTGTGTTCAGTAGTACGGTGTCGGTTCACTCTTCTCATCTCATGTCTATCATATGTCAGTATGACATGCCCAAAGGGGAAAAAAGTGTCAACAGCAATAAATAACTGGAGTGCATTCAGCCCATCAATCTTTAATGGTTGTGGTTTTGTTTTTCAGAAGAGAACAGTTGGGTTTTAAGTGCATTTCAGAAAATTGGGGAAAAACATTTTTCAAAGCACAGACAATTACCACTGTGTAAATAACAATCGTATCAATATCACTTCCCCTGAAATGTTTTATCTTCATCCCCAAAGTGCATACACAGGTTTTTTACTAAGTCTCACTTTAATGGACTTTCTTTCCTCTCCACAAAGACAACTGAATATTTTTCTAAAGAAAAGCAAACTCTGTAAAATAGGAGGAAAAAACCCAGACCAAACAAATAGAATTCTAGGAGTTTCATAATGAGTGTGTTGCTTAAATGATTAGCCTGCCACTTTTGCCAATTGATCTGAGGCTCCTTTATTGAACATCTTACTACTTTATATTTGAAAAGGTTCTTTAAAAATGACTCTGCTTCCAATCAAGCTGTTTTGATATAAGGGTCACGGTATTGATTAGCCTAAGAGAAAATAACTTTGAATTTCTGCCTAAACAATGGTAATAGATCTGACCCAGTATGATAATTCCTTTGATACTTCTGCCTTCTACACACTCTAAGACACATCTAGTCCAGTATCCTGTCTCTGAGAGTAGCCTACATCACATGTGTAAGACAAAGATGGAATAATTTGTGCTGCAGTCAAACGTGGGATAATCTGCCTTCTATGAAGGTTTCATCATAACCTCTAATAGTTAGCAAAGGTTTATGCCCTGAAACAAGACATTTACTCACATTTACTTTTTCCTAGCATTGACTTTTATAACTCTGGGTGTTCTATAATCCATATGAATGTCCAATCCCTCTGACAATCTTGATGGTTCTCTGAAAAGCCCACTGTTTTATAATTTCATCTGAAAAAAAATGTTTTCCCTTGAAATAGGAATCATTATTTTCATCACTTACAGGCTCCTTTTACTGTCAAAATCAAATCACTTCACCCCAGGAAAATTTGTGAAAATATTTTTCTTTCTTTTGGTGCAATTCTACCATTTTCGTGGCAAAAACCCGTGTTTGCCAACACAAGTGCCTCAACTGCTCATAGTCGCCGACTATATGGGCACTCTGCAGCTGGAGCACCCACGGGGGAAAAAAAGGGGTGCTCAGTGCTAATCAGCTGATTGGAAGCACCACCAATAAGCTGCTCTGTGGAGCCTTAGATCAGCTTTTGATAGGTGGTGGAGGCACGCTGGGGAGGGTGAAGAGGAGTGAGGGCCTCGAAGAAGGGGCTGAAGAGGGGACACAGAGAGGGGAAGCCAAGGGCAGCACCTTGGGGAAAAAGCAGGGTTGGAATGATGCCTCAGACAGAGTGGGGGTGGAGCACACATATAGGGAAAAATAAAACTCAGCATCTATACCACTGCTCACTTGTTAAATTTTCAAATAAGGACTTTCAGGCTTGGACTCTCATGCTCAGGAGGCACTCCCTGTAAACATCTACAAAGCTACCTCATTATCCACCTTCACCACTCTCATCAGCCATGATACAAACAAAAAAGTTGACAATGGTTAGGCTGTTGGTGTGCAGAGATGAGTCCATCACTTTTAACAATGTTGTTTCATTGTGTCCTTGTATTCCTGCATCTCTCCATACCCATGTGTTAGCTCTTGTCTGATTGTAAGTTTCTTGGGGATAGGGGCCGTCTTTGTTCTGTGTTTGTACAGTGCCTAGTACAGTGGATGCCCAGTCTATGACTAGGCTCCTAGGCTATACCAAAAAGTAATAAAATTTTAAAAGTGAAATTTTGCCCCAACCACGTCAGCGTGGAGCCCATTTGTTAAAGAGTAGTTCTTGTCTTTTGAAGAAAAGGCCAGAAACAAGACCTTGAGTAAGATTCAGGACCTCGTCTGCTATGAAAACAAGTTATGAACACATCCTTCATGAACTGTGCAGTATATGGTGGTACGAGACAAAAAAAATTCTGACATGAATCAGCAATTATAGCAACACTTCAAAAAGGCTGTGAAAGGGACGTGCATATATATGCCAAACAACTCATAATCTGAGGAGGTTCAAGTTACTTCCTAGCAACAAATTGAAGGTTAATAATATAGCACTATATAATTTCACAGTCAGAATGAGCAACTGACTCAATCCAGACAATGTTATGAGACACTTAGTATAGTACCTGGAGAGAGCTTTAAGATTCAATTTCAGAAGTTGGCCATTTGGTAGTGAATCATGCTCTCATGTAGGAGACCTGAGGACTGAATTATCAAATATCTCAGCCTTTGCAGACTGCTGCAAATGTGTAATCAAATCACATTCAACAGAAAGATGACTCCGTGGCTTTCAACAGGTATAGAAGGTATCCAAATGGATTTTGTTTTGTTTTTGGTCCATGAAATAACAATGCTCGCTATGAACCCTGTAGTTGCAAGGGAGCCCCAGATCCAGTCCATAGTTTCAAAGCTATTTTGATTGCTACAGAGTGGGCTAACTGTAGTGCAACTGTGGGATATTTGGCATTTTATGGCCTGTTACACACTCTTAATGCTACTGTAGATGTAAAGTAATCAGAATGAGAGGTTACATTGAACTGCTTAGAAACATACGCTATGTTCCCTACAAAGATGGTACATTCTTTACCCATGATTGGTTAGCAAACTTCCCCCCACTTTCACCTTCATGCAAACAATGTTCCTTAGAGATAATATATTCCCTGCTAAAGATGAGCTTTCACCTTTCTTCTTGACACTTGCAGATATCTGTTACATGTTGTGCTGTTTAAAATTAGGTACAGAGCATATGAACTCTCTTTGACTGTAAAAACTAATAAACTCAAATAAAAATACTCATCATGGGCGGGACTACAATGCTCCAAGGCCCCAGTCAAGATTATTAGATCAGGGAAGCTAAGACCCTGAGAACCTTTGCCCCACGTGGGGGCCTAAAAAGTTGCCTTTCAAAGTAGTTGAATGTCCTCTTGTCAGTGGATTATGATGAGAAAGAGTAAACAAAAGACACTCTGTATGTGTGTGTGTGTGTGTGCACGTGCGTGCATATACGATTATCTCACTAACATTTTTGCCCTCTAGCTCTAAATGTTTGCACAGCTAAGCCCTGTTCCACAAGATGACAGAAGGTATAATAGCCTTTTCTGGACATTCCAGCCATTCAGTTTACTAAAGTCTCTCTCAGTAGTTAACTTTTGTAATTACCTTGCCTGACAGCGGATGCTAGAGAGTTCTCAGGAATACTAAGGAAGCAGAAAGTGAGTTAGCAGAAGGCCAGCAGAGCCAATAGTAATAGAGAGTGGACTTTTGAATTGGGAGCAGTGACCTTGCTGTTCCAGTTCTTGTGTGACCAGAACAGAGCAGGACAGACATGAATTAAGGCAGGAAGCAAGACATGGAGAGTACAGCAACATCCATGCTTAGGGAAGGACTTAATCTCAAAATTACAGATATATAAGTAGAACAGGAAATGTTTAGTAGGATGCAATTGTAGGAGAAAGAGAGCATGGGCCTGAAATAAAGCCAGAGGCCTGAACCAAAGTAAGCAAGAGTTATAGTATAAGTAGCAGGCAGGCCCTGTCAAACCCAGATGTTTGCCTGCAAATCAGTGTTTGGGACTGAACTCAGCACTAGAACTGCTAGCACTGCTAAAACACATGCAACGTAAATACATTCCACCAGGACAGTACAAGGGCACCCCAACCTAGAACACTATAAAATAGTTTGACAAAAGTGATGAATAGTGGTATTTTGTCTGACACAACAGGAGTGAAAGCATAACAACAGATGGTGAATAGGAGTGCTTTGTCTGAAATAACAAGAGGGAAGTAACAAACATGTCATTAATGTGCAAGATGATGCATAAAGGTGTGTATTAATCTATAAATGTTGGGGTTCCTCAACTTAACTCTGTCTGGCTTAGGGGGCAGTGGCATATCTCATGCTACTGACTGAGCAAATCGATTGTCATGGGCACACGGTATTAGCCTAACTGTAGACATCTGAATCAAGGAAGCTGTTACTGTGCTCCCTTTACCCCTGTCTTGGGTGCCTTCATACAATATGTTATTCTGTGGTCTTTGGGATCCTTCTGTAGTCTTGGAGCTTTCTGCACAGAGTTCGTATAGTATACAGAGGGAGCATATGCACACAGCCGAATGGTTATCATCGTTGGACAGAGCAAGATATCTGTGACGATACCACACTGGTGACTTCTGAACAACAACAGTAATCAACTTATTTTCTTTATTTTGGGCTTGTCAGACTTCTCTGTGATGAGCACATGTAACTATCCCCCTTATACCATAAATCTCCAAAATGAACCCCAGGGAAGCAGTTCTCTGTGTTTTAATCTTTTTTTTTTTTTAGTTGCTCTGTATAGCTGTATGGGTGACAGTTTTGAAATCCTGCTTGAAAATAGCATTAAAGTCTCTCTCTGACACAGGTAGGAGAAAAAATTGAAAGTGCAGTTTCAGATGAAGTATATGCAATCAGCACTGCTGAAATTGAGAGAAATAAGAAAAGCTAGTGGGGTATATAGAGAAGCTGGATTGCTGGTGGATGAACACTTCTAATTAGGTTATTGTCTCACTTGTGACTTTGTACAGCTTCCTGTTTAAAATTAATTTAAAGCAAAATATTCCAGAGCTTAGTCTTATTCAATGCTTAGTCTTGATGTCAACACATTAATTGAAGTTACTCTGACAGAAATGCTGAATTATCATGAAAATGGTTTTGAAGAGACATTTTAAATTGCTGAACAGATAGCCGAAGAAATTTCAGTGTTTGTGGAACTAGCTAAAACATGAGAGAAGAAATTGTTCAGCCATGAAGCAAAGAAACAAGTCATTTGTGCAATGAAGACAAGAGATTTAAATTTGACTTCTTCAGTATAGACACTGCTCTCATGAATCTGGGAGAGTATGTTGAATTATTGCAAGTGCATGTGAATGTGTTTGCATTCATGTGTAACGGAAAAAAAAACTGCCCAACTTTTTTCCAACAAGTGAATTGGAAAAACTAAGCAGTAACCTGGAATAAACTCTGATGAGTTGTGGTGGCAGTATTGTGGAACTAGACATGTACAACCTGATACGTGAAGTTGAGTCTTTCTGGTGTTTTTCCAAAGCCTATGGGTGCACTAGACACTTGTAATAATTTCCATGTGCAGTTTGTTTACAATGTATCCAATTACATGTATTGCTCTACAGGTTTCTTACAGCTCTAATTTCTGTGGCACTAGAAGAAAGACATTTCTGAAAGCTTAAGTTAATAAAAACTTACTTGATGTCTACCATGTCTCAGGAACATTTGGTAGGTCTAGCTACATTGTCCATAGAAAGAAATATTTGCATAAAACTGTACTTGAAGGATGTGATAGGTTATGGAAGATTTAGTCAATAGAGCAGTCCATTACTCAGCATAAGCAAAGTAGGGAAAACACTCATTCAACTTTTTTCTAGTTGTAATACACTGACAAAACTAAAATGCAACAGGGAATTAATTTGTTTAGCTTTCAAGGTATTTGCAGGCAATTACTAGTTGTGGATTTCTGTACATCATTAATTGCATACTTTGATTAAACTGGTAATTGAATATTATTAAAAGAATAAACCCCTATGTTCACTCACAGGGGGCATCCGAAATTCTTGATACAACACTGGTTTTGGGGAAAGAAATTGCAATCCTTCATTTTAGCTTCCTGTGTGGCTCATCTGGCTAGAATGTGCAGAAAACTACATTAAATCATGCACTGATCAGAGGTAGAAGGGTTAACAGGAGCATTGCCTAGAAAGGGCACGGCTACACTAGGAAATTATTTTCAAATAACTAAATGTTACTTGTATCAGAGGGATAGCCGGGTTAGTCTGGATCTGCAAAAGCGACAAGGAGTCTGTGGCACCTTATGGACTAACAGATGTATTGGAGCATAAGCTTTCATGGGCAAAGACCCACTTTTTCAGGTGCATGTAGTGGAAATTTCCAGAGGCAGGTATAAATATGCAGGCCAGAATAAAGCTAGAGACAACAAGGTTAATTCAGTCAGGGAGGGTGAGGCCCACTTCCAGCAGCTGATCTGGAGGTGTGGCTGGCACATATTACATTGGTAGATGTGCAGGTGAATGAACCCATGATGGTGTGGCTGATCTGGGTGGGTCCTGTGTTGGTGTCGCTGGTGTAGATATGTGGGAAGAGTTGGCACCAATGTTTGTTGCATGGATTGGTTCCTGAGTTAGAGCTGCGATGTATAGTTGCTGGTGAGAATTTGCTTTAGGCTGGCAGGTTGTCTGTGGGCAAGGACTGGCCTGCCTCCCAAGGTCTGTGAATGTGAGGGATCATCGTCCAGGATGGGTTGTAGATCACTGATGATCTTTCTTGGGCTTGTCTTGTAGTAGGAGGCTTCTGAGTACATGTCTGGCTCCGTTAATCTGTTTCCTCACTTCCTCGTGCGGGTATTGTAGTTTCAAGAATGCTTGGTGAAGATCTTGTAGGTGTTGGTCTCTGTCAAGAAAGAAACCAACAGAACACCACTGGCCATCACCTACAGTCTTCATCTAAAACCTCTCCAACACATCATATTTATACCTGCCTCTGGAAATGTCCACTACATGCATCTGACAAAGTGGGTCTTTGCCCACGAAAGCTTATGCTCCAATACATCTGTTAGTCTATAAGGTGCCACAGGACTCCTTGTCGCTAAATTTGACTTAATTCCCAGCCCCAGTCTCGCTCTTGGGGGCTGGAGGGGATAAGCTCCAGGCTTCCTTCTGCTAGCTGGAGCATTGGGGAGGGAGGCTTGGGCAGAGCACCGCCCCTGCCTTCCCCAGGCCGGTCAGAGCTTGCTTACTTGAGAGACCATGAAGGGGTGCATTCGCAACCTTCGGACTCCCCTGCATACGAGTTTGCATTAACTAGTAGAAAGGCTGTTGGAGTCATTGCACCTTATTAAGAATAACTAAATTACATGGCAAACCAGAAAAACTGAATATAAATGAATAAGCTTTTTTCCCCCAATCAGAATGGGTGGTTTGTGCATGAGAATTTTCTTTTTTGCATTTTCTTTAAAGATATGTGTAAATTTCATAAACAGTGGGACTAAAATCACTGGTTTGAGCCAATCTAATACTGGCAGGAACAATGCAGGTGTAAATCCCACACAGAAATGCTGCTACACTACAGTCTTGGTATGACAAACATACAAATGTCATTCTGCAGCTCTTGGGCCTCTCTTGACAAAAGGCTGCCAGTTGTGCAGGTTTTGCACAAAAGCAAGCAGTGTGGATGTTTCCTTTTTGCGCAAGATCCTTATGCCTCATGAGTTCCTCAATGAGCAACAGCTCACTGGGCACAGCTCACTCCCTCCCCTTACCTCGCTCCTAAGGGAGAGTGGGGAAAATCAGCCCCAGCCTTCCCCAGCTGGCCACAGCACGGGAGAAGGGAGGCTGGGGCATCGTGCTGCTGCTTCCTTCCCCTGGCTGGCTGGAATTTGGCCTCATGGGGGACCATGGAGGAGGGTGCGTTTTCAGTTGTCCCATTATGTCCTATTGGGGATGCTTTGTACCACACAGTTGGCAGTTTGTGCTTAAAGATAAAAACCCCAGCGGCATTGTTGTTCACAATTAAGGAGCACTGGCAAAACTGAAGAAGGAAAACTTTCACAGCATATGCCAAGGGTATTCCTTGCTACAGGAAGTGCCCTTCAAAACTCCCTTTCATGATCAGTAACTCCAGCCCCAGCCCTTAATAAAGCAAAGAGATATTTCCAAAACTCTAACATTTTTGCAACATCAGTTCTTCAAGTGAAAATGTCAGATCTAAGAGTTGATTTATGACTATAATTTGGAATTTGTAGCTACTAGGTTGGTTTTCAAGAGTGAATTAATACAGTAGCAAACCACAACTACCTTTCTCAGCTTCACATGGGAACCAATAACTTCCAAGACTTCATGAATTTCCAGCCTTTTCCACTCCATGGCAGTGAATTCCCCAGAGAGATTTGTATCTTTCTAGCACATTTCCCTAGATTGCAAGGCCACCGAATAGTCCATGCACAGACTATTGTAAAAACCTTTAAGCAAGCCATGAAAGGTTTCAGGTACATTTTTGACCTAAACATACCATTGTCCCATTAAAACCAGATAAGTTTGCCTCTCCTGAAGTAGCATCCCTTCTGAGGTGAAAGTAAGTAGGTGCGCCCTGCTATGCATCTCTGGCATGAGCTGGCTGAGCTGCAGCAAAAGCCAACAGGAAGCTATTTAAAGAGCCTGCAGGGACCTGGGTTGCAATATAACAGTACCTGTAAGAACTTTTAAGTTACTTTCACTGTTGCATCCCTTCAGAGTTTAGTTGTAATCAATGCCTATGCCTTGGAAGGAAATGATCAATGTTAGCTTATTAGAGAAAACAAAGGGTACTACACTATAAAGGTTTTGCCAATAAAGTTATACTGCTATAATTATACCAGCAGAACTCTCAATGGAGATGCAGCTTATACCAGCAAAAAGTTATTTTAGTGCTGTATTTAAACCTCTTCCCCAACAATATAAGCTATATCAGTACAAGGACTCTCTTTTTCAGTTTATCTGTTGCTACCCAGTGGTTTTTAGCAGCTTAGCTATGCCAGCATAGTATAAAGTGGATTTCCTAGGAAATACTGATAGATAACCATTGGTTCAAATTCCCCACCTCTAGTTATACAAAAACCCTGCCCTCCTATGCCCTGAGGAACAGGTCTTTGCTAATTACCTCATCCTGGAGACTGGCAATCAAAGACCCAACCTGTATAAAGAAATAAATGAGTGGTCCAGGTCATTGTTCTGTTCTGACTCTTAGAGTTACAAGTTTGTAAATATAGAGAAAGCCCAGTTGTGTATTTTGAAGTACTGACCAGAACATCAACATGGAATTGTGACTTCTGGTAAGCTTTTTAGCGTGTGTAGAGATTCTTTTATTTTTTAAAAAATGTTTTATATGTAATGTTTTCACCTTAGGACTAAATGTGCTTGCTTAAAAAGAGCTGTGTAGTAACTAATAACTGTTGGTAATTACAGCTGTTCATAAACTCTGGAGAGAAAGAAACTGCAGATGCTAGCCTGTTGAGACAGTGTGGCTTACTAGGAATACACAGTGTACAATTGGAACTATGTAGACAGGGAAAAAAACCTGGTTGGAGGGGAGAGAGATATGGATCTTTTTGCAAGAGTAGTGATGGCTTAGGAGCTAGAAGCTTAGAGTGGGCGCCTTTGGTTGACCAAGGAAGGAAAATACAGGTGTAGTTGCTCAAAACCATGACACAACGTATTTCACATTAAGCAGCCTGTCAGAAGCAACAAACTAGTGTGTTACAGCAATTCTAGGACACCCAATACAACTAAATTAAATTTGATTAGTCTCTAAGGCTATCTCTACACTACCAGGTTATTTAGAAATAAGTTATTTCAAAATAATAAGTCCCAAAATAACTATTTCAAAATAAGCTTCTTCCCCCCTCACACGCAGGAGTTGTTACTTTGAAATAACAAACCCATTATTTCGTAGAGTGGACACTCGCCTTGTTATTTCAAAATAAGGAGCATTATTTCAAAGTAACTCCCTAGTGTAGACAAGCCCTAAGGTGCCACAGGACCACTTGGGGTATGTCTACACAGCAGGGCTAAAGTTGGAACAAGCTACATGTAACGGAGCGGGCCGCCTCCACCCCGCGGAGGCGGACGCGCCCCGCACTGATCC
>JANRFK010001234.1:74717453-74729868 GCA_030068395.1 Apalone spinifera
CAGTGGGACTGCTGGGGGGAGAGCAGAGCCTTCCGGGCAGCAGCAAAGCTGCTGGGAGGAGCACAAAGCCCCAGGCAGCAGAAGGGTTCCAGGCAGAAGGCGGCAGCAGAGCCTCTGGGGAGAAAGTGGAGCTCCTGGAGGCCAGCAGGATTACAAAGCCCTGGGCAGCCATGAAGCCACAGTGAAGAGAGCGGCACCTCCACCAGGGAGAGAGTAGAGCTCCAGACAGCAGCGGAGTCCCAGGCCACTGCGGGGGTGTGGAAACCCAACCTGCAGCTTTGACTTCCCCAATCCAGCAAATTCCCTGGTCTGGGACCAGTCATGTCCCGAGGGACCAGGGAGGTACAACCTGTACTACTAGCCTATATATAGTCTTCACTGAAAAACTCTGAAGTCGAAGGCTGGAATATTTTGCAATATTGTTTTTCACTTACGATATTTCAGCAAGGTCCCAGAAGGTAATTTCTGTAAAACCTTTATTACTGTATAAATGTTTAGTGTGTTATAACAAAATTATTTTATCAATCACTGTTTCCTCTCAAATGTTTCATTAACATCTATTATGCACACTCATTGCATGAGTATTTTGAATTTTATATTTTAAAAAATTGCTATCCACATTTACAAAAAAAGCACCCGACCACAGAAATTCCTGTGTACAGCCCTGATCATCATAGCTATTGGTTCTCATGGAGGTGGATTAAGTACTCCATCAGGAGAAGCCCTCCCAGCAACATAGGAAGGTCTTCGCTTACTTGATATGATGGTGCAGCTGTGCTGCTGCAGCATTAGAAGTGTAGACCTCCCTTATTTAAACTGGTGCAGCCCCATTCAGTGGACTTTTGTATTTGGTTTGAATGAGGCATGTACCAATTTTAGTAAGTCAATAGTAAGTACAAACTAGGTGTAAAATGCTGCTGTTATGACCTGGTAGCATTTTACAGCCCCTTTACACTAGGGCTGCCAACTGTTTAATTGTGTCAGCCCACCCTCTGTCCTGCCGATCCCCTGAGTCTATGACCCTGTCCTGCCCCTTCTCCAAGGACTGCCTCCGCTCACTCCACTCCCGAGGCCTCTGTCACTAATTCTCCTCCACCTTCCCTCAGGGGCAGGGTTCAGAGTTTGGCTGCAGACTCTGGAAGGAGTTTGGGTGTGGATGCAGGATCTAGGCTGGGGCACAGTGCAAGAGGTCAGCACTTACCCAGGATGGTGCAGCTCCCAAAAAGTACTTCCTTCTAGTTGTAGCTTCTCCTATGCAGGAGAGTCAGGAGATCTGCACATGAAGCTGTCTATAGGAGTCACTCCTCAGTTGTGATTGGCTGTAGTTCTCAGCTAGGAGGAGCTGTAAAGTCAGTGTTATGGGTTGAGGCAGCTCACAGAAACCCGCTTCCCTGAGGGGCCACGGGGATGGTGCTTTCAGGAATGGCATAGAGTGAAAGCAGGTAAGGGAGTTCGCTTTTATTCCACTGCTGAACTGGACTGTGTTAGCACCCAAAAACTCCCAGTTTGACTGAGGTAGACTCCAGGAGATAGAGCGTGATTCCAGGAGACTCCCAGCAAAAGTGGGAGGATTAGCAAGCCTACTTTACCCTGGTGTAAATGACTACTCAAAGTGTGAGGCTCTTTGATCATATCCTCAACTGGCACAGGTAGTATACCTTATTACAACACATGTAGCAATGCCAATTTCCATCAGCTGAGGAACTGGTCCTTTTGTTTATATTATAGTAAAGAAAATATTGCAGTCAACTGTCCTGCTTCAACCTAAAACTGGTTTGACCATGTGGAGATTGAGACCCAGCAATGATAATTATCTCACCTTCTAATAGCTGAAGGTTAGGAAAGAGGAAATAAGCACTACTATTACTAACAGACTACCATGGAAATTCTCATTTACTCAAGTTCAAGTGGTAAGATAGCTAGCTGTTTTTGCCTCAGATAAGCACAGGCAGAGAGCCAGCAATGAAGTGTTTAATCTTATGTTTTACTGAGTAACGTTATTTCTCAAATGTTCACTCCTTAAGAATTCATTTCATCTTCATTTGTGCTAGCACTTGATCATTATGAACGTGATGATGAGCAAGTATTAGAAAGTGATAATTAAGCAATATGCTCTGTCAAGAACACTACCATTCCATAATGTCCATCATCTCACTTAGTTAATGGTTTCAGTAATAAGTTACCAGGATACTGCATTAGATTATTTGTAACATCCTATACTTCCTTTAACAAGTACACACTGCCAGTTTTAATGCTGATATACCAAAAAAGTATTAAATATCTTTCTGTTTCTCGTACCATTCATTTCTTCTGGCCACTTTCATGAAAAGGAGTTTGCAGATGGAAGTCAGAGACCAATTACTTATTTGACATTTCGATTATGAGTTCTTCAGGGAAGGGACTGTCTGCTATTCTGTTTGTACAGTGTCTAGCACAGTAAGTCAACTCTCCTGAGCAGAGCTGCTAGGCATTATTGGAATTAAAATAATTAACAAATTAATATAGAATAATTATGCTAATATACTTATAGCAATCAGATTTAATGGCTTCTGAAAAAAATTCTGCCTACTTGGCAAGTGACTACCAACTTCATTAACAGAAAAATGTCAATTTTGTCAATGATTCACAAAAAGAAAAAATTTTTGAATTTATAAATAATATTATTTGCAACAAACAATTTGACTACTTCAAATCAGCAGTAACTCAATTGAAGTTCTCTGAGTTGCACTGAACCAGATAAAATGGGTTAAGCAAAGAAAGAATCTACTCCAAGTCATCCTAGAGGAGATTTCAAATAGCACTAGAGAAAGGAACAAATATCTTTAAAAATATATCTATTCAGTGATTTACCTTAAAACAGAAAAGATCATGTTGAGTGCAAATGGAGCAAGTGAAGACAACTTTCCTAAGGCTTTTCAGTTGTAAAAATGATCTTGCAAAACACCTAGGACACCTAATCTTAGAAAAATCACTATGAGTAAAAGTCTATCAAGAGAATTACAGAGAAGATATTGTGACAGAGAGCCATCTGTCCTGGGAACTGTGCAAACTGCACAATTTTCACCTGTCATAATATGGTTCACAGTGAAAAGATTTCCATAGAACATGGAGAAACAAATATTAACTCTGAAATTCTAGAGAAAAAAAGTTTTACTCCTCTGAGAATGTCAGAAATATGCAATGATGCAGCACTGGGTACTAACCATTTTTTAACTGTGTACTGTCTGGGCATGAATTGTGTGTTAGCTAACCACACACAACCAGTTGGTGGCACAGTAACATTCATTGTGTGAATTATCTCTAAATTACTAATTCAAATCCAGTTTAGACAGTGCAGTGACTATATGTTTTAGTCTCAGTTTGCAGATTAAAGTTTCATTGGGATTAATGGAAGTTCTTTGTGAAAGTCCAAGGAAGGATACAACCTTTCACTGGCCTATGTAAAATAATGTAATGCTTTCCACCTATTTCCTACCTCAAAGGTCTTCACATCACAACATCAATGATTGCTTTTATATGCAAGGACAGTTGATATTTTATAGCTACATGAATTGAGTGATTCCCATCATACTTCCCACTATATGTCCCTATCTTTAACACTTTTTAAATATCTGCCTCTCATTATTCTTATTCTTTTTTTTACTGCTCTTATTTTCTGATTCTTATACTTGAAAGTGATTTACCAAGGAATAAAATGGGTATCATCCCAATTTTTAATTCATTATATTGTGTAAAAAAGAGGTTGAAGGTACTTTTTTCAATGAGGTGGTGATTAATATTTTCCTCTGCTGGTTTTTTATCTTAGCAATATCAATTCTTATCTTTTTTTACTAGAAGTCTCTAAAGAACTCACAGGAGTGGACTGGTAGCTTTCTCAGCCATTAACTGAGTTAAAAAGGGATTAACAGAAGCAAACAAACAGTAAATCCCCCTATTTTTAAAAGTCTGAATGAACATATTTTCCCACCTCATTAATTTAAATTTCTTGGTTAAAGTGATGTCATAACACTAATAGTTTTCCCATTATTCATACATTCACCTACGAAAAACAGAGCACTCAACACTCGAATTTCTAATGCAAAAAGAAAATAAAGGGGAAAAATGAAATAGGAACATACACACAATCATTAGGAACCAAATAAAAGCACTGAACTTATTTTTTCCCTCAGCACATCTCCTTTAATTCTTAATCAACTTTCCATCATTTCAGTTTCCATCACATTCTGAGGATTAAATAGAAAAAGAGCTATTTAAATTACCTTTGCAAGTGAAAACAGCTTGCTCAAGGATTAGAAAATGTGCAGCTAAGCTCTCCAATATTTCTTTATTCAGTGTGAAATGTTTCCTATAAATCATCTCTTGATCACTAGGTAGAAGGCAAAATTAAAACCATGCCTTCCATCTAAATGCCCTAGCACAGTGTTTCCCAAATCGTGTTCCGTGGCACCCCGGGGTTCCGTGGAGTGGAAATAAGGGTTCTGCAAGAAAATTCCATTACAATAACATTTTATGATTAAAAAATAATAATTAATATTATGTGATTTTTGTTTTTAAATATGTGCAATTAAATTAAATGTTGATCTCATGACCTTGTTTAGCATTTATTTATTATTATCCTTGCTTATTTGTGGTCTACTTTTTCAGTTCCATATATTAGACTGTTATTAGGGGTTCCGCAAAATTCTTTCGAGTTTAAAAGGGTTCTGTGGCCAAATAAAATTGGGACACACTGCCCTAGCATAAACAGATCTAGAACCTAATCCTATAAAGTACTAGACACTGGATCAGTGCTCGTTAGCACTTTGTTACTATCCCTTTGTTAGTAATCCAGTCAAGGGATAGTAGGGCTTCAGTGGTATTTGATTATGTGCATAAGCAGAGAGGGACTCTAATTATTTAATGAGTGCTCAGAAAAAAGCAACAAGAAAGAAATAATTAATGAACATCTTGACCTAATGCACAATTTATTTATGTTAGCATAAGGCACCTAGTGTTTCTAAAACCATTCACTCTTTCCCTTTCTGTTTTCCATTCTGACATATTTAAATTCTCCACATGGTGAAACAGATGAGGGATTCTTTAAGCTATACCCATAAATACCATACGAAATATTTTCACAAACAGTAAAAAGTTAGTCATCTAATCTTTAGTTCTTCAAGTGTTTCCCATTCTCTTTTAGCAGATTTATTTGCTTCTGACATTGGCTTTTTTCCCCCCTTCCTTCTTCCTGTTGTGCTTTATTAATGTAAGGTTCTTCCTTTCTTTCTCTACTTTTAAGATAGAAAAGCAACAACGACTTTACTTATCACAGCTCTTTGTCACATTATTTATAAACCATGAACAGCCAACACAAGAACCACACTTCAGGAAGACGCAAAAAAGATGTGAAAAATTAGAAATTAGCAGCACAGAATGTCTAGCAAGTACGGCAAAGCACTAATGTGCAAGACATAGGCTCAGAAATAACCTTTTGACTCACTATACTAATAGGAATTGAAAGGGTGTAAAAGCATTAGACTCTATTCTCCACCACTTTGTTTTTTAATTTATACCTGTGTACAATTGGCCAGATTCTCTCTGATGTAAATGGTCCTAACTCCACTGCAGTCAATGTAGTTGAGGATTTGAGTCAGTGAGTACAGAATTCTACCAGATCTGAAATGTTCTGATCTGGTAGCATTTTATATACTCTCATATATTGTCAATGCTGCTAATTTAATTCAGCCTCAAGATGCAATGGCTGTTTCCGCATTATCTTCAAAGTTTCCACTTCTTCTTGATCACCTGTGTTACCCACCAGCTCTGTGTTCTTGGGGAACCAGAGTAAGGCCACCTGTCAGCCCTATGCTTTTGGGGAGCCAGGGAGTGATACTCATGGAAAACCATCCTCCTACCCCAGGTCTCTACTTGAATCACAGACAAAGCAATGAGAAGGCTGGGGAAGACACACCTAAACTCCTCCAGACAAGGATGATAGAATTAAGGAAACAGCCCAGCCTCATCTGCATTGAAAATAGAGCAGCATTACATTAGCATACTGAATGGAGACCAGCTCTTCCAAAGCAGGAACCACACTGAACTATGGGATACCGAAAGCAGAGAAGCACTGCCTGATGGGAAATCTCTGCTCCAGATGCTAATTTACCCCAGGCCTGCTCACACCCAGATCAGTCATTATCAGACCAATTCTAGTAATGGATCCTATTGACATCCACAATACTGAAATTGCCTAGTTGCATTGTGAGCTCGTTCAAGGAACGTCACCCATAACCAGGTGTGATCAGTCTCTATTGTCTTGCCTCTGTTTACTCATAAACAAATGTAAGTGTGGGGTGGAATGCAGAGGACTCAGGGCAGGGGGTGAGGATGTTGGGGGTGCAGAAATCAGGGATAGGAGTGTGGAGGAGGGTACAGGAGTCAGGGCAGGGACCTGGGTGTGGGGTCAGGAGTGTGAGGAAGGGCTCAGAGCAGAGGGTTGAGGGGTGCGGGTTCAGGAATCAGGTCAGGGGGCTGGGGACATGGGAGAGTGCAGGGAGCCAAGGGGACCCTTTAGGGAGCATGGCGGGGCCTGAAGAAGAAGTTATTCACCCTGTGCAGTAATGATGGTTCTTTGAGATTTGTATCCCGTGGGTGCTCGACTGTAGGTGTCAGGCTTGTCCCGGTGCCACAGATTGGAGATCTTTCCCAACCATAGTCCGCTGGACCGTGCAGCGCAAAGCGCGTCTCCTGCCTTTCGCACTGTTTGTGTGCATGCGGTCCGGCTCCTGCCAGTTCCTCCTGATCCTCTTGGTCTGAAAGACATAAGAGACAGATACTCTGAAGAGGGGAAGAGGGTGGGTTGTGGAGCACCCACGGGACACGCATCTTGAAAAACCATTGTTACTGCACAGGGTGAGTAACTTCTTCTTCTTCAAGCAGTGTCCCATGGGTGCTCCACTGTTGGTGAATTTAGAGCAGTAGCCCCATGACGGAGGTGGGATTTGGAGCTATCGTGCTGTAGCTTTGGACAGGACTGCTGTATCTGGTAGAAGAAGGTTGGAGGGGCATAGTCAGTGCTTGCCAAATGTGAAGCCTAAAGACCATGTAGCAACTCTGCAAATGTCTCTCAATGAAACACCTTTCAGGAAAGTGGTTGACGTGGCCATTGCTCGCATTGAGTGAGCTCTCAGCATGTGTGGCAGAGGTCATTTTTCAAAGTATAACATTTCTTTATGCGGGTGATGGTGATTGATGAAATGCATTGTACCAATAAGGGATGGCCCATAGAGAGCTCAGCCGTGGATACTAGGAGCCTGTGAGACTTCCGAAAGGATCTAGTTCTGTCTATGTAAAAAGCCAACGCTTGCCTGACATCTAAGGTATGGAGGCATGCTTGCTGTGCCAAAGAATGAGGTTTAGGGTAGAATGTGGGAAGGATAATTGGTTCATATATGTGAAACTCTGAATTTACTTTGGGGAGAAACGTAGGCTGAGGGTGTAATATAGCTCCCTGAGGGGTGAATATTGTGGAGGGTGGTGAAGCTGATAGGGCAAACAGTTCCCCAACTCTCCGTGCAGAGGTTATCACAAGCAAGAAGATGACCTTCATTGTGAGAATGCGTAGGTCAGATGTTGCTAAAGGCTCAAAGGGATTTTGTGTTAGAGCGTTCAGGACCAGCTCTAAATCCCATGGGTCTACAGGCTTTCTATGGTGTGGGAAGAGATTAGCCATCCCTTTCATAAATCTCTTAGTCATTGGATGTGAAAAGACCAAGTAGCTGTCAACCAAATGACGGAAAGTGGTGATAGCCGCTATGTGTACTCTAATAGAAGAGCAGGTAAGGCTGGAGTCTTTAAGATGGTCTAGAATCCAGTGGATAGGCACAGAGTAGGGATCTAAGTGCATCTCAGAACACCATGAAGAAAACCATGTCCATTTATGAAGGTAAGTACTACGTGTGGTAGATTTTCTACTATGTAATAAAATGTGTTTGACAGCTTGCGAACATATCATCTCTGTTTGTTGGAACCAACCAGGTACCAGGCTGTCAGCGTGAGGTGGTCAAGCTGCAGATGAATCGAACGCCCGCGGTTCTGCGTGAGCAGGTCATGGCATCTGGGCAGAGGATATGGAGAGTGAACTGACATGCGAGACAGGTAAGGAAACCACATTTGTCGTGGCCAGAAGGGGGCTATCAGAATCACCGTAGCTCTCTCTATAGCTATCTTTTCCAGGACTCTGGGAATTAAGTGAGTGGGAGGGAAGGCATATAGAAGATGGTGACTCCAACTGCATAAGAAGGTGTCCCCCATGGAGTTCCGTCCAATCCCGGCCCTCAAGCAGTTTTGGGGGCATTTTGCATTGAGACTTGCGGTGAATAGGTCTACTGGTGGGGAACCCCCAATGATGGAATATGATGGAGAGTACTTCTGGGTGTAGCTCCCACTCATGGTTCATGGACAAATGTCTGCTTAGTGCATCGGTTGTGGAATTCTGCCATCCGGGAAGATACACTGCAAGGAGGGAGATTTTGTGGTGGTTGCACCAATTCCATAAACGTATTGATTTGGCGCAAAGCCATTGGGGCCGAGTTCCTCCCTGTCTGTTTATGTAATATACAGTTATATTGTTGGTGAGGACTCATATGACTTGACCATGGATAATGGGGAGGAAGTGTTGGCAGGCGTTGTAGACCACCCAGAGCTCCAGAAGGTTGATGTACATCAATGATTCTCTGGGGGACCATAGGCCCCCTGCACCTGTTTGTGTTACAAGTGGGCACCTAGGAGTGATGTGTCGGTAGTCAGCTGCATTGTCAGCTGGGGACGATGAAAGGGCATCCCAGCCATCAGATTGCCGGGGATGGTCCACCAAGTCAGCGATTCTTTTGACATGGATAGGGATTGTAACCTTCCTGTGGTTGTCATGGGTATTCGGGGTACATATTGTGGCTATCCAGTGTTAAAGGCACTGGAAGTGTAATCTCACGTGTGCCATGACATATGTCATGGACGCCATATGTCCCAGGAGCTGTAGACAGTGGAGTATAGGTGTCCTGGAACTGGAAGAAAGTATTTGTATCAGATCTTGGATTGTTTGAAATCTGGTCATTGTAAAAAGGCTTGTGCTTCGGTCGAGTCAAGGTGAGCACCAATAAAGTCTATTGATTGGTGGGGCGTCATGGCTGACTTTGGAACATTGAGAATCAGGCCTAACGCCTCGAAAACTGCTCTCGTGGTGTTTGTGGCATGAAGTGCTTCTGTTGACAAAGGTGCTCTGATTAGGCAGTCGTCCAGATTAGGAAATATCATAAAACCCAGACAGCATAGATATGCCGTGACCACTGTCAAAGTCTTGGAGAAAACGCTGGGAGCCGATGAGAGACCGAAGGGCAGGACCTTGTATTGGAAATGGTCTGCACCTATTTGGAAATGAAGGAACCTTCAGTGGGCCGGATGGATGGCCACATGAAAATACACGTCCTGTAGATTGAGTAGTGCCGGGATGATAGTCACTAGGGTAACCATCCAGAAAAGTTGCTTTCAAAGATATCAATTTAAGCCTCGAAGGTCTAGGATCGGCCTCCAACCTCCAGACTTTTTCTCGGTTAAGAAGTATCGGGAGTAAAAACCCCTGCCTCTGAACTCATCTGGAACCTTCTCTATTGCTCCGATGGTCAGTAGACGAAGTGCTTCTTGTTTTAGCAGAGGTTCGTGATATGGGTCTCTGAAGAGGGATGGGGTGGGAGGGAAGGGAGGAGGCAGTGATATGAAGGGGATGGTGTAACCTAGCGCGATGGTCTGAAGGACCCATCTGTCGATGGTAATATGGGCCCATCGGGTTGAAAAGGCCTTAAATGACGGTGAAATAATGTGTCTGCGGCACAAGTGTGGTTGTTGAGCGGTATGGTTCTCAGTCCCTTGACTGAAGCATCAAACCTGTTGTCTGGTGTTGTGTTGACCAGACGCTTTCGGTGGGGGTCGTCTTCTCTGTTGACACTGTTTGTTGCATTGCTGGTCATGTTGTCTATATGGGGTCATTTGGTGGGAGAACGGTCTTTGCTTTTGGTATGGTTTGTACCTCTTACATTGGTAAGGCAGTGTGTACATCCCCAGGGTTCTAAGTGTGGTTCCAGAATCCTTGCTTGAGTGAACTTGGTCTGTTTTCTTGGAGAAAAGACTCTGCCTGTCAAAGGGAAGATTTTCAACTTTGGAGAGGAGATCTTTTGGGACAGCTGCTTATTGCAGCCATGACGCTCTGCGCATGACCACCGAGGTGGCTGTGGTCCACGCCACAGTGTCTGCTGTGTTCAGGGTTATGTGCAGAGTTGTTCTGGAGGCTTTGTAGCCTTCCTGAACCACTGCCTTAAGAATGTTGCGCTTATTGTCGGGTAAGTGTTCCATGAGAGGAACCAGCTTTGCGTAATTGTCGAAGTTATGATTGGTCAATAATGCTGCGTTAAGTGGCCATGCGTAGAGTCAGCGTCACTGAAGAATATACCTTTCAGCCGAACAGATCTAGGCGTTTGTTGTCCTTATCTGCACCATTGGGTTTTTGTTGGGGGGCCTTTGCCCTTTGCTGTGCTGCATCCACAACCAGTGAATTTGGTTGCGGATGGGTGAAAAGAAACTCCATTCCCTTCGCTGGGACAAAATATTTCTTGTCCACTTTTTTGTTGGTAGCGGGAATTGAGGCTGGCACCTGCCATATGTCATCCACTATTTCTAGGATGGCGTCATCTAGTGGTAGTACCACTTTAGCTTGGTGTGATGGTTGAAGATTTCTAAGACAGTGGTGTTGTTTTTGTTGTACTTCAGCGAGCTGTCTGCACTGGCTATCTGTTACCCTCTTAAACAGTTCTTGGAACTGACAAAGGTCGTCCAATGGGGAAGTATCACCCTGAAAGACTGCATCATCAGGTGATGATGATGACTGATCAGTGGGTGACTGTCCTTGCAATTCTTCATGTTCAGAAGATGGTTGTTGCTGTTGTTGGGTGTGTGACGTGGATGGTATGGGAGGCGAAATTCCAGTTGGGGTAGGTGGCCTTGTTGAGGGCGGTGCAGACATATGCTCTTCGACAGGTGATGAATCTGAGCATTGAGGAGACGATGGCAACAACGTATCCCAACGAGATAAGTGGGAGTGATGTCTGCAAAAGTAGTAGTGGCTTGGTGAGTGATTGTAGTAACGGGACCTATGCAGAGATCTAGTATAGTATGCACATTTGTGTGTCGTATGGTATCCCGAGTGGGTGGAAAGCGTTGGTGATCTGGAAGATCGCAATCTTCCTCTGGAGTGTGTAGACGGAGCCGATGAGCATCGGTACCAGTAGTGGTAGTGTGGCGAGACTTGCGGGGAATGATAAGTTTGCCATGTGTAATGTCTCAGTGAGTGTCTTGAATGCACTGAAAAAGGTGAAGGTGGCTCCGGCGAGAAGCACATGTGCTCTGGGCTGGAGGAAGGGGTTGGCAGTTTCCGTGCTTTTTGCCACATGGTGGTGTGAGCAGGGAATTGTTCAGGTGATGATGAGGCCAGAGTCGAGATTTCCCTGGGCACAGGCTCTTCTACATCATGTGTAGGAGTTTCTGCTGTTAGCATGCCCTGGGGTGCCTTACATAACAGCGCCGTGTGTGTTTGCGGTGCCGATGGAAGATGGCGTACCGGTGCCTTTGTGATAGGTGGTGCTGGTGATATAGTGGGTGCCGAGGTGGCCAGCGGTGCTGAGGTGGCGGTCGGTGCCAATGTGCACCTCGGTGTCTTAGATGGTCGGTGACGGTGGAGCCCTTAGTGCTCGATGTGGCGCAGTTGGTGCCATACAGCTGGACAATGAGGGGTTCAGTGCCAATGTACTGCAGCTCTGTTTAGGTTTGTTGGGGCCATGTGAAGCGGATGTGCTCGAGGTTCCTGACTTGTCTCCAATGCTTACTCTCATCGGGGGTAAAGACTGAGAGGATGAGGGTCTTTTCTTCGTCTTCTTGGGAGATGGTGGTTGTCACGATGTGGGCCCCGCAGACTCCACTGAGCAGGGAGCGTCCGTGCCTTGCAGCTGTAATGCCCTATCAAAGAGGAGCATTTTTAGATTCATCTCTCTGTCCCTCCTAGCTCTCACAGTGAGTTTGGAGCAATGGGGACATTTTTGCAAATGTGCCCCTCACCAAGGCACCTTATACAAAGAGTGTCCATCGGAGGCGGGCATTGCACTTTTTGAAGCTGGGTGATCCGGGCATGGTTGTCCCTTTCTTCTTGTAATTTTGAGGAGACTATACTATATATATGCTAACTATTTACAAGGAAAAAAAAATTTTAAACGGTATAACTATAACTATAACTCTAACAAACAAAGGACTACAACTATAGGAGTAACTCAATAACTAAGGGTATGTCTACACTAGCTCGGTAGTTCGAGCAAGGTAGGCAAATGAGGGCAACCGG
>JANRFK010001234.1:74729968-74767461 GCA_030068395.1 Apalone spinifera
CCGGGCTTCATTTGCAACTCCGGTTGCCCTCATTTGCCTACCTAGCACGAACTACCGAGCTAGTGTAGACATACCCTCACTAACGAACTAAATTCTCTCTCTCTCAATCCTGACAGAAATCTGAGAAGAGGGGGTTCACTCCTTCTGCAGCCGAGGACGGTCAGGAGGAACTGGCGGGAGCCGGACTGCGCACACACAAACGGCGCAAAAGGCACACGATGTGCTTCGCGCATGCGCAGTCTGGCAGACTACGGCTGGAAAAGATCTCCGATCTGCAGCACCAGGACAAGCCTGACACCTACAATGCAGCACCCATGGGACACTGCTCGAAGAAGAAGTCCCTATTCCTACTGACGCTGCTTGCTCTTCCCCTTCGTCACTATCACGCAGCAAAAGGAAACTACACAGAGTGGGTCACTCACTCCTCTGTCCCCTTCCCGCACCAGCTGGAAGGGAGAGGAATACAGGAATGCTGTGTACTTTTTTCTCTCACTCCCTTACAGTGACCAAGGGGAACAGCAAACAACTGGCAGTGTCGGTAGGAACAGGGGGCCTCCCCCTTCCCTCCCTAAGGGGCACCCTGGGCGGTCTTGGGGCTGGTGCAGTCTCTGATCAGTGTGGAGCACGTCCCCGGCTAGCACCTTTCACCTGCTTTTTGCTTAGTGCTGCAGCCTGCAAGAGAGCCCCAGGAGCCCTCCTGGTAGCGTGCCTCACCTGCTCCTGCAGTGGAGCACCCCAGCCGGCTCTTATTGGAGCAGCGCACTGGGGCACACCTCCTTACATTAACTTCTATGTAAGACCTACATACCTGTTCAAATTACTGCTCTGGTAGATTTCTAAACATAGAACCAAAGAGTGCCACTAGAGAGTTCACACTCATTTAAAGAGACAATACACAGTGCCCATGCACTACAATATACTCACATACAAAAATATACAAACACAACACAACATACACAACTAATATTGTACACACACACACACACACACACACATACACACCAGTTTCACAAAGGAAGGATTACTACAGAAATTTCTCCACACATAAAACTCATATAATCAGACAGGTCACTTTGACATTTTTTACATTCCTTTAAAAAAAGTTACTAATGACCAAACAAGAAAAATGACCAGAAGATTACAGAAACAAGGTGGATGAGGTAATATTTTTTATTGGACCAACTTCTGCTATTGTGAGAGACAAGCTTTCAAGTTTACAGAGAGCTCTTCACAGAAGAATTAAAATTAGATAAGGTAGTATACTATTAAGCTATCCCCATGGATATACAAGTTGCAATGCAAGATGACTTTCTCTGAACTCCTTACTTCCCAATTTTCCTTTCATGAAAAAGCAACAGTTATCTAAGCAACACAGCAGCAAAGTCAGTGCTTAGAGTCATAGCAAATTGCTCTAAGGACACAAGGTATACGATTCTGGCCATGAGAGTGAACAGTATGAGCATACAGGATTTCTCTGGGGAAATCACAAAGGTTTGTCTGAGCCAGTTACAGGAGCATAAAAGAATCCCAGGCTACATACTGATGATTCTTGAGCATCTAAACAACAAGCTATTTACAACAGCTATGGTGAGTGCTTTACTAATAGTCAGGTTGGTTCTGATGCTGCTTTTACAAATTGCAAACCAAAACAGTTTTGGCTCCCTAAGTATCCTCTCTATCCGTGCTACAACACCATGTCAGACTCATGCACTGTATAGCATTTTATAAATTAGAACATCAGTGTCCCATGCTTAGTGCTTTGAAAGACATGCAAGGCAAGATTCCATTCTGAAATGCAGTCTTTCATGCCGTGAGTCTGCAGAACACTTTAGAAGTCTGAGTGAAATGTGGCCCCACAGAATTCAAAAGAGGTTTTCCTTTGACTTCAGTAGGAATAGGATTTTGTCCTTCATCAGGCCTGCCAACAGGGGGGACGGCAAAGGGGGCAATTGCCCCAGGACCTGGAGATTCAAAGCTTCCCTTGAATTGCTGCCAGATTGCCACTCCACACAGCTCTGAGCGCTGTTGGGCAGTGTGCCGTGGTCTGGGGGTGCTAAGAGCCTACTGCCCTCAGCCCCACACTTTATGCCTGAGGCCGTGCTCCTTCTCAGGCATGGAACTGGCCCCACACACACCCTGCGCTAGGGCCCAGGGTGGGTGTAGGCCACGTTGTCCTTCATGTTTCTCCTTTGGAACCAGTGACTTACATTATTCTGCAGTGACCCTTCTGTGGCTAAGATAGAAGCAGTGTTCAGCAGATGTCACCATTAAAACTCTTCAGCCGTGGAAGTTCATTACAGCCTAGGCTGCAGCTTGAGGGGAGATGGTTTCTGGCAACCGTAGTCTGGTCAGAACAAGACTTCTTCATGTAGTGAATCCAGAGATGTCTCACCTCCATTTGATAACACTTTTCTCTGATCCTTGGCCTCATTCACCTTCAGCCTACTTCCCTGTTACTTTTCTTTGCTCTCTTGGAAGTAGGCAGGGGAAAGTGATTAAATCAGAAGCATAACACTTCTGCAGACTGTAGTTGAGTCAAGGCCCCAGAGCAACTGTCCCTCCTGATTGAGAATAGTGGAAAAAAGGATTGAGAATTGATGCATTTCATTTTAGTCAAAATGTCTCCTCAGTGCAGTTCATAGGAGGAGGATATCAAATATCTCTACCATGGGTGGGCAGTAATTTTTGATGGGAGGCCACTCCAAGAATTTGTTAAGCTGTCAAGGGCTGAACTTTTCCATGATATTAATGAAGGAGGTACAGGGTCAGAGATGGAGGCTGGATGCAGATGTGACCATGGGGTAGGGTATTGGGGTGCAGAAGAGGGTGTGGAATCTGGGAGAGAGTTTGGGTGAAGGAGGGGATTGTGACCTGGTGGAAGAGATTAGGATATAGGAGGTGGTACAGGATATAGGTAGGATATAGAAGTGCGGGTATGGGGGCAAGAAATTATTCCAACCTGAGGAGGGGTGTAAGTGAGGATACAGGGTTTAGGAAGGAGAATGAGTGCAGGAGAAGAGGTGCAGAGTGTTTGGGTTTTGACCTAGGACAGGGGTGTAGGGAGGGGGCAGAGAACTGGGGGGCATGTGGGGTGCCAGGCGCAGGCTCTGGCCAAGAGATGCTTATCTTAGGTGGCTCTCAGACAGCAGCTCAGTAGGAACCTCAAGTAGGCTTCCTACCCGCTCCCCCCCACACACACACACACACCACTCAAAGAGGCCAGTTGTGGTGGCCATGTACTCCCTGCAATCTTGGCCCAGGCAGTTATCATTGGCCCAGCCAATAGGATCTGCAAAATTATGCTGGGGGTGGGGTCAGTGTGCAAACACCGCCTGCCCAGGGCACATATTTTGCCCATCCCAAATTTATACTGGTTGCCAGTGCTATCATAGTTAAGATGATATTGATGGTGGGTGCTTCCCATCCTTTAAAACACAATCAATCCATCCATCCTCCACCAGGTCCCTGCCTCCTGCAGAGCACCAATAATGGGCTGATGAAACTATCTCTCTTCAATGCAAAGAATGGTCATTAATATCATTTGTGAACAATATAATGGAACAAGTCAACCAATGAAGCACTAAAGATTTTAACTATATGGAAATTGTTCATATCACCAACAAGTAGCAACAGATTGAAAATGCAACTTGGAAGAGAGTTTTAAAGAGGCCCCATCGGTGACAAAAAGCTCTAGAAAAAACAGTCTTATTTTGTTAGGTAATCAGTGCTAATTAACAAGTTTTGATGTGTTGATGTGTTATGTCTGTCACAAACACGTATAGATGGGGGCTATTTTTGCAATAAGGATTCCTAGCTTCCGAAAAGAGAGCAAATAAATAATTCCAGTAATTTGATCTGAAAGACATAAATCATAGTGAAAAGCTATCTACATCGTAATGGAGAGAAATACCCACAATCTAGGAAGGTTTCAGTGATAAATGGCAGTTTTTCATTCAGAAAGAACTACAAGAAACAATTCTCAATCAAGATACCTGTTTGAAGTAGAAGTGAAGGTCATCAAAGACCAGAAGAATATGACTGGCATTCCTCAGTAAATTTAAGGAGACAATCACCAGGAGCTCCAACTTGGCAATATTCAGAGGCATGTGATTTTGAACATTAATGATTTAATACCTGCCAGACCGGAAAAGACCCAAGGATGTTGGGTTTCGAAGACAGTCATGACTGTATTGCCAGCATAAAAATGAAACTGACATCATAATGAAAAATTGTCCTGGGGCAACCTAAAAAACAATGGTCAAAGTAAGGACTCTCATGGCAATTCTGAGGAAAATAGAACAACTCACCCTGCTGCAGTGAAACATCTCTCTTACAATACCTGGAGATATGAAAAATACACGGGAATGCTGAGTGACTCTCAATACATCAGCAAAATTCTGTGCCCTGCCTGGGTTACAGCATGAATTATTTTTAGCGTTCATGAAAGGTACCAAAATGACAAATTTGTCCTGCCTTACTTTGAAGGATAAGTACAAAACTGGAGGCATGCACCATTGCTAATCAAATCTGGGGGGACTGCTCGAGTGGAAAGAGCAATGGGTCAGTGCTGTTATATAACCTGTCCTGTTTCAGTCACCATTCTGCCCTGCAGCCACACACATAGCAGCCGGCTGTGGCTGTTATACTGCCTGCTGGACTCTTATCCACAATCAAGACTGCCAAAGGGGAGTAAAGGGAGCAGTTGCCCCAGGATCCAGCAATTCAAAAGGGTACAGGGCTCCAGGCCACTGCTGCCACCTCTACTACAGCAATGGCTGCAGCTGGAGCTCCAGCTCCTTTAGAATTGCCTCTGGAACACCACCAGAGGCAATTCTTCTATTGGGTCTTTGGGCTGGCTGGGTGGGGCAGCGAAGTACACTTCGGGCAAACTGAGTTCCTGCTGTTTCCTGACCAATGCCCCTGCCTCTTCCAGGAGCATAGAGTCAGCCTCCCACCTTGCCCAGGGGCCTGGCAAGTTTATCGCTCCCCCCCCCCAGTTCCTGATTTAGCCCCCTGAAGCAGTAATATACACAGAATCTAAAATAGGCTTCTGGGTAAATAAAGACATTGTACTGCACCTTGGGACCCTGAATCTGCACTGCTCATTGTACCCTGCTTGACCATCTCAACAGACTCCTGCTCATAAATCACACTTCTGATAATGCCCTACCACTAAAAGCATAACTCCTTCCTTGGGCCACCCCAAAGCAATCTTCTATCAGAGACATGCTCTCCAAGTTGCTTGGGGTGTTAACACTTGTGACAGCATGCGGTCACAGATGACCCCTTGGGGGTGCCTCCTGAGGTGCTACACGGCCACTGCCACTCGCCTTCCTGCACTCTGGAAAAGCGCCTCACTGCCCAGTCCTCTTGGCCCAGCCAAGGCCTCGAGCTGAGGTCCCTGCCCCCACTGAGAAGCAGTACAGACACTGAACCTCTTCAGGTCCAAGTGCAGTTTAGGGCCCAGCCTCCTGAGATACCATTCCCCAGATGGGATCAAACCCCAAAGAATTAGATAAGGGTAAGCCACCTTTAACAATGAAAGGGGGAATGTATACACTGGTTGTGTCCCCTCCAGCCCCCAACAAATATTTATGCTGGGTTTGATAGAAAATAAAAATGATTTTATTAAGTATAAGCAGCAGGATTTAAGTGGTAACAAGCAAGAACATGCAGAGCAAAGTAGGTTACAAATCAAAAGAAACAAAAACACTTGGCTAATTCTACACTGAAACCTCAGTACAAATTCTTCACACTCACCATAAAACCTCTTTTCCCCAACTGCCCCTCCAAATCAGGGCTCTCTCTTTCCTTCAGGTGCAGCCCAGCCAATGACCCAGGCCCCTTCTTTCCTATCCTTTTTGTTAAGGAGCTGAAGCCACTCCCTACCAATCCCTACTCAGACTTAAGGGCAGAAGAGATTGTTTAACAGTTGCTCATCAAGACTTAGATGGTAACACTCTCCATGTCCCTCATTTTCACATTTGAAACCCACAAAGTATTCCCCACTTCATATGTCTAATTTTACACACACAAATGATTCATACATACAAAGTAAGATAAACAGAACCAGCGGATTGTGAAAATTGATAGGTTACACGAAATAATTCGCTCAAAGCACCTTTGAGTTATGTATATTCATGTCCATATGTCCATTTCATAAAGCCTGGAGTGGGGGAGGGTCCGCACAACACCGGCAAAGCAATTGCACAAAATTAGATGCTGGTAAAAAAGTGAACATAGGGAGATATAAGATGAGGAGCTGATCCTGCACAAAGAGAGAAAGAACCAGGAACCCCACTTACCCTTGGTTTATACTAGGGGGATAAGTTCAAATTAAGATACACAACTTCAGCTGTTAATTGCAGAGCTTAAGTTGAGGTACCTTAAGTCGAATTTTGGCACTGTCCACCCTGCAGGAAGTTAAAGGGAGCACACTCCCCCTTCGACTTCCCTTAGTCCTCATAGAAGCAGGACTACTGCCATCGGCGGGAGTTCAAATTACTGTGTCTTCACTAGACCCACTAATTCAAACCCCAGAAGATCCACTGCATCTGCTTCCATCTTCTCTGTGGTGTAGTCAGGGCCATAGAGAGTAACAAGTACTTTGTGATACAAGGGTGTGAGGACTAATTAAACTGCTGCAGGATTACTGCAAATGCTTGCTATCTACATTAGCACTACATCAATACACATTACTATGGAGATGGGGAATAGCAGTATTCCTGTTCAGGACAAATGCAGTCCCAATGATGGCAAGAACTCCTATGCACTAGTAACAGCAATTGTGTGCATATGCATGCAGTATGTGAAGCATGCTGCATGTTGTAATGCCAATAGCCCATAGGCAGACAAGACTCAGATACAAGTTGTTCAATGGTCAATTCAGCACTCGAGCTTTTACAGTCACTGTCAACAAGGTTATCATCTTAGTGATAATTATTATAATGTTTTTCTGAGATGTAGCTATTTTGATGCACCAGGTAAATGACAACAGTCAATATCAACATTGTTAATAAATGTATGTTTGCTGTAGAAACTATTTGATAAACCTCTGGTACTTTCACACCTGGGACCAATTCTGTCTTCATTTAGCTGTTGTTCTTGAGGTGTGCGTGTGGGGGGTGGGAAAATAAGTGTTAATAGTAGTCATTATTTATATGATGGCAGTACCCAGAAGCTCATTCATTTGAGGGTCAGGGCTTCATCGTAGAAGTAACCAAGAAGACAGAGAAATCACAATATATATAACAGGCAGGTTGTAACAGGTGGCTAAAACAGATTTATTGGGTGGGGGTGGGATGGGAGGCTAAGGTAAACAATAAACAGAATTTAGCAGAAGAGCAGAAGCTAGTTTGTTTTTTCCTAACCACTGCCAGATGGGGTGATTTGTAGATATCACAGTAGTGGGAGGTTTCACTGGAATAAATTTCTTGCAATGCATATCCAGACATAGCAAAACTCAGATAAATCAAAAGAAGAGACTTTTAAGTAACTGTGTGTTCAGTTAGAAAATTCTTTGATGTTGTTTAGACATTAGCTTGGTATGCACTGAAAATGGAAACAACATTGTACACTACTATTTATTTTATGTAGTGTTTTTCCTTTCTCTCTCTAGATCACATTGAGAGGCTCTTTTGTTCTTCTCTGGGGAAGGCAATCTGCCATTGCTTTCCTGTTAAAATGTTTACAATATGGAGTAACATCAGGAACAATTAGCAAAAATCGCTGATGTGAACTTGGTAGAAAGCATACATCAACTCTCCTAGGAAACAAGCACTGCATAAAACAGAAATCTGTCGTTTCATTTTTCAGAAGGACTAACAGCATATAGCAATGTACAGGAAAACTATCAGTATGTTGCATAGAGGGTATTTAAAAAGCTTCACTTATGTATTTTATTTTCCCCATCATCTCCACTGTTTACATAAGCTTCTACCAGGTTGCAGCAGAATCTCTTGCGATGAGCTACATCTGTTGCAGCATCATGTGGCTTCCCCTCCCCCTCACTCCCCACAGCCCCAAGAATCAAAAGACTACAGTCCCTAACATATCCCCAAGCCTTCTGCTTACCAGACAGTTTTGATCAGAATGATCCCTAAAGGAACCAGATGATGCAGCTATGGTCTATTCTTGTACAAATGTATACAAGACAACAGGAGGTGGGATGATGATATGTCACATGATATAGTACACCTACTGAAACAATCCCTGGCAAGACAACATTGAAAAAAAAAAGGCATCAAGGCAGCAGGGGCTCTTTCCAGGGAGAAGACACTTATTTTTAACAGTCAGAAGCAAACACCAATCCTTCATGTCATTTTCTTTCCTTTTATTGCTTTGATTTTTCTTAATGGAAAAGTTTTGACTTGAGGATGCTTATGTAAATATATATTTAGACAGGACATTCAGGTTTTGTAATCTTTTCTTTCCCCAAATACCAACATCTGATTAGGGAATCTGTAAATGTTTTTCAACTGCAATAAAACTTGAAATTGACAAGAATCATGTCAATTTATGTTGAACAACCAGGGACTACATCTAAGAGACAGTCCTACTATATGGAGTGGCCCCACGGCTGGCTCTGGGTCAGCAGCAATTGCAGGCTTCTGGGTCAGCAGCATCCTCATGATGTCTGGCTCTCAGGGCAGCTGGTTCACCAGGCTGCACAAGTGTAATTACACTGTAGTTAAGCATCAGTTACAGTGTAATTAGATTGTTGTCAAGCTTTTTGATATCTGTGATTTATTAATTCATATAAGCGGAAGGTTTACTACATGATAGCATAATTATATGATAAATGCAATATGATTATCATCTCCATATGATAAAAAATTAGCCATTGTGAAACTAAACAGGTAGTAAGTAATTCAGTTGTGTAGTAATCTGCCAGTTAAATGAATTAGTGATAATTACAGGTATCCTAAAGCATGACTAGTATAATTACACTCAATGTATAAAAATCAGAAACCAACATTTCTTTACATTCAGGAGGGAAAAAACTATACCAATCTGAAACTCCAGAAATAAAATTATTTTTTCCACTTAAAATTTATGTGAAAATTTCTAAGGACGTCAGAATTTCTAATATGTTCTGCAAGTAAAACTGACAACAATATTTAAAAGTTTCACAGTACATATGAACATTTTGCATTAATCTTAAGGAAACTGAGCTATGTGTAATTGCCAGGTACTGTCTGCTTTCTGTGGCTTTCATAACTCAATCAAGGCACTAGCATGACAATCAGAATATTTCAAGAAGCAAGGAAATTGGGTTTGACTGGATTTTTTTTTTCAGTTGGAGTGTTCAGCTGATGGAAACTCAACCCTGCAGTGTGCTCACCAAATGACACATCCATATTAACACATTGCAGAAACCAATAACAGGAAGCTGATCGACTGACTGGGTCCATAAACATGGTCACCAACTAAACTGTACACATGTAGCACTGGTATAGTATTTAGGACTATCTGCAGCAAAATATAGGACCATATCACTTGAGCTAAAGGACAATCTCAGATAGCACAACGAGTATTAAGATTACTCTCTGCTTTGTGGACTAGACTCTAAGGGCTTGTGTACGCTGCCATTTTACTGGGCTGTAACTTTCTCACTCAGGGGTGTGAAAAAACACCCACCAAGAGCGCAGCCAATTACAGCATTGTAAAGCACCAGTGTAAATAGGCTCCCAGCACTAGGAGCCAGGTTCCTAGCACTGTTAGCTACTCTCCTTGTAGATGTGGTTTGCCACGCTATAGTGTTGCCATGGCTGTGCTTTGAACTCGGCAGTGTAGGCAGTGCCTAAAGGGAGACAGTCATGTATATTCAGGCCCTAATACTTAACATTTGTAAAGCACAAACTCTACAGAGTTTTGTCAGAAAAATGGATGTTTTTCCAACAAAACCTGAGTTACATCCACACTGCAATCTCATTCTTCTGAAAGTAAATTGAAAGACTAGGAGGGTTTTTCCAGCATTAGTAATCCTCTTTCTACAAGGAAGGAGCCTTTTTCCAAAAGAGCTCTTTCGGAAAAAGGCGTATCTGGATGGGGAAGAGGGAGTTCTTTCAAAAGAAAAGGAAAGAGGAAAAAGCACAGGTGCCCTGGTGGCCACTCCGTCCATAGTAATTACATGCAACAGAGCATCCAATCAGTCTGGATGCTGTCTTTCGAAAAAGCAGATTGCTTTTTCAATGCGCTTTTGTGTGTGAACACTCTCTTTTGGAAGAAGTTTTTTCAGAAGATCTCTTCCGAAAAAAGGTTCTTCTGAAAGAAGCCTGCAGTCTAGACAAAGCCTCAGTGTAGTCCTCCACCCTGCTTTCACCCACATATAGAAGTTGATGAGTAAAGCCCCACAAAATCGACAACCATGAAAAATGCATCAAGGGCCACGAAAACTGGTTTTTTCTGTGTTTTTACTTGATACTATAAAGATTTCATGGGTGAGGCCAGCATTTGTCAAATGGGGGGAGGGGAGGGCGGCCGGAGGGATCTTAACCCAAAAGTGAGTTGTAGGGAGGTTGCAAGATTATTTTAGACTGAGAGAGTCGCAATATTGTCATCCTTATTTCTGCGCTGCCTTCAGAGCTGGGTGGCAGGAAAGCAGTGGCTGTTAGCTAGGTGCCCAAATCTGAAAGCAGTGCCCCAGCAGCAGCAGCGCAGAAGTCAGTGTGCCAATACACTATCATAACACATTTCTTTCTACACTGCTGCCTTTCCAAACTGGCTGGCCAAAAAGTGGTGGCTGCTGTCCAAGGGCCCAGCTTTGAAGGCAGCAGCACAGCAGTAAGGCAGCTCTGCCTTCAGAGCTGGGCTTTCTGGTTATCTCACTCTGATGACAGTGCCACCAGCAGCAGCAGTGCAGAAGTAAGGGGAGCAGTACCACAGCCACCATACAATAATCTTATGAGTCCCTGGAGGGGAGCCTGGACAGCCCTGCCTTGACAATAAATGGTGATGTCTGCCTTGACCACAGCACGTAGCCCTAAAAAGCAAAACCCAGGCCTGTCTCAAGTCTGGTGCACATAAGCACGCAGGCAAGGTTTGGGAGGGAGAAGCTTTGAGAGACAAGACTGTTTTGCATAACAATGCAGATTAAGCATGGTACAGCAAGACCACGTCAAAAACACACAACAAGCAACCTTGTACTGTTACTTCTGCTTCTAACAAGCAAAAATTACAGATGCAGCCATAAAACTGTCAACTATGCACATACTTTTTGCAATGTCCTGAGTAGCAGGATGTATCCCAAATAGAGCATTGGGCATTTTAGGTGTCTTAGACAATATGTAATCAATCAGTAAATATTATTAGAATGACGAAAGTCTCGCTTTGCTATAAAATGGGCTTAGTAAGAAGAATCAATGGGAGGGGTGAGCAGGATTGACCCATAGGTCCTCATTGTAACTAGAAGTAACAGACCCTTCATATTGGCTACAGAAATACACAGTGTCCCGATGGGTGGGAATCAAAGGACCCATGACCTCCTGCCTGGTACTGTAGGTAGCATATGGCTAAAGTGTAAGTGAACTAGGCTTTATTATTGTATTATAGTAGAAATTCTATTAATTGCTTTTGCATTGCTTTGCACTGTATTAATTGCTTTAGAATTTAAAGCATGGGTTCCCAAACTGGGGGGGGGGGGCATGCCCCCCTAGGGGTATGTGAAGAAATTCCCGGGTGGGCGTTAGGCGCCCTGGCTCCCCCTCTCCCATTAAGTTTTGCTGCCCCAGTCAGCTCTTTCTTTCTTTCTTTCTTTCTTTCTTTTTTTTTTTCAACAAGTTTTGCTGCTATTTTGGGGTGCCTGTGTGAGGGTTTTCAAAAATCAAAAAGTGGGCCGTGATGCTGAAAAGTTTGGGAACCACTGATAGTATTTAAGGTTTAAAGTCTATAGTAATTGTTTTTAAGGCTTGTAAAATTTAAACAACTGTATTAACTGCTTAAAGCTTTCAATAAATAAGAAAATGGTTAAGTCTCTCTGGAGTGTCCTGGTTTCCCTTGGATCTAAAATAAATCAAACTGCACGCCAATCCCTCCCCCTCTGCCCCAGTCTTTTTTGGGTCAGGATCTCTATAGTTACACTGTAAAAAATCAGATTTAAAATAGCTAAAATCATGAAATTTGATATTTTTAAAATTCTAGAATCATGTAATTGACTAAAATAGATCCAGAATTTAGTAGAGCCATATTGATCATAGAATCATAGAATCATAGAGCTGGAAAATACCTCAGAAGGTTATCAAGTCGAGCCCCCTGCTCTAGGCAGGACCAATCCCAACTAAATCAACCTAGCCAGGACTTGGTCAAGCCGAGACTTAAACACCACTAGGGATGGAGACTCCACTACTTCCCTAGGTAACCCATTCCAGTGCTTCACCACTCTCCTAGTGAAATAGTTTTTCCTAATATGCAACCTGGACCTCTCCCACCACAATGTGAGACCATTGCTCCTTGTTCTGCCATCTGTCACAACTGAGAACAGCCTCTCTCCATCCTCTTTGGAACCTCCCTTCAGGAAGTTGAAGGCTGCTATCAAATCCTCCCTCACTCTTCACTTCTGCAGACTAAATAGACCCAACTCCCTCAGCCTCTCCTCATAAGTCATATGCTCCAACCCCCTGATCATTTTGGTTGCCCTCCGCTGGACCCTCTAATGCGTCCACATCCTTTTTGTAGTGAGGGGTCCAGAACTGGACACAATACTCCAGATGTGGCCTCACCAGAGCCGAATAAAGGAGAATAATGACATCTCTGGATCTTCTGGCAATGCTCCTCTTAATGCAACCTACTATGCCATTAGCCTTCTTGGCTACAAGGGCACCCTGTTGACTCATATCCAGCTTCTCATCCACTGTAACCCCCAGGTGTTTTTCTGCAGAACTACTACTTAGCTGGTTGGTCCCCAGCTTGTAACTATGCTTGGGATTCTTCCGTCCCAAGTGCAGGACTCTGCACTTGTCCTTGTTGAACCTCATCAGATTTCTTGTGGCCCAATCCTCCAATTTGTCTAAGTCACTCTGGACCCTTTCTCTGTCCTCAACCAGATCTACCTCCCCCCTAGCTTAGTGTCATCTGCAGACTTGCTGAGGGTGCAATCCATCCCCTCATCCAGGTAATTAATAAAGATATTGAACAAAACCGGTCCTAGAACCAAACCTTGGGGCACTCCGCTAGAAACCAACTGCCATCCTGACATCGAGCCGTTGATCACTACCTGCTGGGCCTGGCCTTCTAGCCAGCTTTCTATCCATCTCACCATCCATTTATCCAATCCACATTCCCTTAACTTGCTGGCAAGAATATTGTGGAAGACCGTATCAAAAGCCTTGCTAAAGTCAAGGTATATCACATTCACTGACTTTCCCATGTCCACAGAGCCAGTTACCTCATCATAGAAGCTAATCAGATTGGTGAGGCACGACTTGCCCTTTGTGAATCCATGCTGACTATTCCTAATCACTTTCCTCTCTTCCAAGTGCCTCCAAATAAATTCCTTAAGGATCCCTTCCATGATTTTTCCAGGTACTGAGGTAAGATTGATCGGCCTATAGTTCCCCGGATCGTCCTTCTTCCCTTTTTTGAAGATGGGCAGTACATTTGCCTTTTTTCAATCATCCGGGATTTCTCCCGATCTCCACGACTTTTCAAAGATAATGGCCAAAGGCTCCTCAATGACATTTGCCAACTCCCTCAGTACCCTCGGATGCATTAAGTCCGGACCCATGGATTTGTGTACATTTAGCTTTTCTAAATAGTTCCTAACCTGTTCTTTACCCTCCAACGGCTATCCATTTTGCGTCACTTAGCGCATTAGTCTGGGAGCCGACCTTGTCCGTGAATACAGAGGCAAAGAAAGCATTGAGTACTTCAGCTTTCCCCACAGTATTTGTCACTAGGTTACCTACTTCATCCAGTAGGGGCCCCACATCCTCTCTGATCACCTTCTTCTTGTTAACATGCCTGTAGAAACCTTTCTTGTTATCCTTCATGTCCTTTGCCAGTCGCAATTCCAATTGCGCTTTTGCCTTCCTGATAACCCCCCGGCATTCTCAAGCTATACATTTAAATCCCTCCCTGGTCATTTGTCCAAGTTTCCACTTTTTGTAAGCTTCCTTTTTGTGCTTATGTTCACCAAGTAAGCCAGTCCAGTCTCCTACCATGTTTGCCTCTCTTATTACACATTGGGATGGTTTCTTTCTGTGCCTTCAATAAGGCTTCTTTAAAATACTGCCAGCTGTCCTGGTCTCCTTTCCCCTTCATGTTAGCATCCCAGGGGATTTTGCCCATGAGGTCTCTGAGAGACTCAAAATCTGCTTTTCTGAAGTCCAAGGTGTGTATTTTACTACTCTCTTTTTTTCCTTTGGTCAGGATCCTGAAATCTACCATCTCATGTTCACTGCTTCCCAGGTTGTCACCCACCTCTGCTTCCCCTATTAGTTCCTCCCTGTTTGTGAGTAGAAGGTCAAGCTGCACATGGCCCCTGGTCGGATCCTTCAGCACTTGTATCAAGAAGTTATCTCCAACATTCTCCAAAAACTTATTGGATTGCCTGTGTACTGCTGTATTGGTTTCCCAACAGATGTCAGGGTGATTAAAGCCCCCTACAAGAACCAGGGTCTGCAATCTGGAAGCTTCTCTCAGTTGTCTGAAGAAAGCCTCATCTACCTCATCCACCTGATTCGGTGGCCTGTAGTAGACACCAACCACAACATCACTGCTGTTGTTTGCACCTCTAAACTTAACCCATAGACTCTCAACAGGTTTTTCTCCCTCTATACACTGGAGTTCAGAGCAATCATAGTGTTCTCTTACGTATAGTGCAACTCCTCCTCCTTTTCTCCCCTGCCTGCTTAAAGCCTTGGCTAACAGAGATGGCTCTAACTCAAGCAGTAGACGCTCAGGTTTTTAGATATAAAGACCTTTGTTTTTATCCTTACTGCCAATGATGCACCCAAGACATGATGTAAAATATTGACTAAACTCCACTAGTATCCCACAATGCCAGCTGTGACCACTCTGCTCACTGTTTTGATTTCTGCTTCACTATAGGAACATGTTTTCAAGGCTCCAGGGGGTATCTGAGTATGCAACTCTGCTCTAGGAACCAAGAGGAAAGATGGGGGAAAGTGAGGGTACTGCTGTGCTGATTTGACCTTCCTGAGCACAGAGAATTCAGAACTGTTCAGGATGCTGCTCCCAGCAGTGGAGGAGGCCGTGGGATTATTCAGAGGGAATTACAGAACCATAGGCCTGCAGGTGGAGTGTGCTGCTTCGGAAGAGACTGCTCTGTGGAGAACATTAGCTGAAAAAGCAGCTGACAATCTCCTAGGCTATTCTGGAATGATGTGATTGAGAAATCTGTATCATGTGACACTACCTGCCCCTTGAGGTATTGCAAACCCTTCCCAAAGCACCCTGCCATTAGCGGCACAGTGGGAGACCTACCCACAGTACACTGCTTTCTCTGTCAACACAAGAGCTTCTACAAGATGAACCTCCCAAATCTGGGACTCTCTGGTCCAGCAACATCCATGGTCCAGCAGAGCCACAGATGTTGTTAGACCAAAGAGCCCTGGAGGCGGGAGCAAGGCAGGAGTTGGGGACTGCTGGCTGAGCCAGGAAGCATCTAAGGTGGCTCTGTCTGGGGAACCTCCAGAGTCAACAAGGCTAGGTACTGGCTGGGGAGCCCCCAGAAACACTGGGCTCAGGCGGTGGCCAGGGAGCCCCCATCTGGGCCAGAGAACCCCCAGCATTAGCAGGGTCAGGTGGCCGGGGAGTCCCGGCCCCAACCAGGGAACCCCCGGTTGCAGCAGAGCTGCCTGCAATCAGGCAGCCCCGGTCAGGAACCCCAGCCTACCCCTGGTGGCAGTGGGGCCAGGATGACTGGGCAGCCTCTGCCGGGGAACTCCCCAGCTGAAGCGGGGCTAGCAAAGATGGGCAGCCCGAGCCAGAGAACCCACGGAATCCCTTGCAGCAGTGGGGCAGCCCTAGTGGAGTAGCTGAGTGGCCCCACTCCGGTGGCAGCAGGGCCAGCAGCAGCCAAGCGGTCCCTGCCAGAAACTCTGGGAGACCCTGGAGTAGCAGGCAGGCAGCAGAGCATGGAGCTGTGGTGGGCCAATTTTAGCGGGGCCATCTGCAGGGCAGGGAACCCCAAGGACAGGAGCCTGGAGCAGGGCAGCCAGCAGGAGAGCACTGACATCCTCTGATCTGGGAAACTCCCTGGTCCCGAACAGCTTAGGTCCTGAGGGTGCTGGACCAAAAAGGTCCAACCTGTAGTGTGGATGCACTCCGCTGATACAAAAAGCATAGCAGGGACATGCAACAGGACATCCATCCTGGTTTGGCAGATATTTTACATTTGTAAGATTAAAACATACAATCCACATCCAGACAGTATATTGTTCCATAGATATTAATATTTCAACATATATCCAGAATACAAAAGTAATTTCTCAATGGTAAGAAGTTGAAAAGTATCCAATTAGTCTGAGAAATGTTCTTTGAATGAAAGTGGAGCTCTCTGTCCAAATTGAGTTGATATAACTGCGTTAAAGATTTTAATTTCATAAGCTTTGCCACCTGACTAAACGCTTCTTTTCCTGAACAGTTTATACTGTCTGCAGCAGCTTTTATAATTATCAGAAAATGAGCATATGAACTACCTCAGGCTATTTGAGGAGAAAGAGGAAACACAGGTAATTAGTCAATAATAAGCGGCATGATCAAGTCATGACTTCTATCAGCAGGCAAATAGAAAGAATTTATTGCTGAAATCAGTCCAGACTTGAGTGATTTTTTGAAATGGGCATCAGATGGCTTGTGCCAACATCTTCAGGATCTTCCCGAGTATTATGAGCTCTCTTTTAGCCACCATGTTTACACCCTAGCATATTAAGTGAGGCAAGATACTAATTAAGCCAGGGGTGATACTGAAGAAGACTTTCTATTATATGTTGCAGTGTTGCAGCATAGTTAATGTAGATTTAAACCTGATTAACCTAGATGTCTACCTTTGCTTTATAAGCAACATTTATCGTAGAATCATAGAATACTAGAACTGCAAGGGACCTTGAGAGATTATTCAGTCCTGTCCCCTGCCTTCACAGCAGGAACAAGCACTGTCTAGATAATCCCTGATAGATGTCTATCCAACCTGTTCTTAAATATCTCCAGTGATGGAGATTCCAGTACCACCCTAGGCAATTTATTCCAGTGTTTAACCACCTTGACCATTAGGAAATTTTTCCTAATGTCCAACTTAAACTTACCTTGCTTCAATTTAAGCCCATTGCTTCTTGTCTTATCACCAGAGACCAAGGAAAACAATTTTCTCCCACATCTTTTTAACACCCTTTTAGATACTTGAAAACTGCTACTACGTCCCCTCTCAGTCTTCTCTTTGCTAAACTAAACAAGCCCAATTCTTTCAGTCTTCTCTCATCACTCATGTTTTCAAGGTCTTTAATCATTTTTGTTGCTTGATGCCTTGAGCCAAACCATTTCAAATTCAGGACCAGAAAAATGAATGCCTTACTCAAATTGGTAAGCAATTACTCTCAGGAGCAGCCCCATTGAAGTCAAATGGAATAACTCCAGTGAGTAAAATGCTCACTGCTCTGAGCAAGAGACTCCTAATCTTGCCCTTAGTATTTTACTGATGTCAGAAGTTCAAGGCCCATACATAACAATTTCTGAATTTCCTTATGTAGCTCTGTACTACTCGTGTTTAACTCGTACTGAGACATCTCAAGGCATTTTATACTAAAATGGATTTCTTTCCTCTGTGTTCACACAGAATTGGATGGCAGCTGGCAGTCACACACAGGTGCCTATTGCACCTTGTCTACTTATGAGAGTATATCAGGAAGAGAGAGAAATAATATCTAAGAAATTACTCTGGGATCCTTGTGCGAGGTCGCTTTTTAGTCAATGTATAAATAAATGATGATGTGTGAGCTATTAAAAACTCCATTCATTATATGACTTTTATATCTATATCAATACACATCACACCAATCCAAAAGTAACAGATTCAAGAGAAACAATAATACTTTACAAAGTGATGATCAACTGATGGCATTCAGCGGAACTTGTGGCCCATAATTTTGCCTCTGGACATTAACTACCAAATCAGTTGTTAAGTGCAGCTAACATCTAAGCTGTCAGGTGTCATTGTGTTCAAATAGCATTCCCTTATTAAGTATAATGATACCACATTAAAATAATTAAGAAAGTCCAAAGAGAGACATTTTTATAAATGACTTTTGATCAGTGTCTGTGCAGTCTGAAGCAATGTTTCAAGCATCTATTGCCATCTATTTTTAGCTTTATCTATCAGGTATCACAAAGCATATTAGAGATGATAGACTATCACAGAAATATACACTTTCGTCCATCTAACCAACAGCTGAATGTAATACCCAAGGATCAGGTCTCTTAGTGGCTCATCTCCTATAAAATCTGCACCACCTACAAGTGTATAACATTTGCATGGCAGTTCTGGGAATGGCGCCCTCACAGCTTCCTGAGAAGACATTTGTAGTATCTGGTGTGCTAGTGACAGTTAAAACTATATGAATTTTTTCAGGTTGGCCCCTTCATTCCAGTGGCTCATAGTATTTCAGTCTTTCGCTTAGAAGGTTAAAATGTAGAGCCACAGTAGTGGCACAGGTTCTATCTTTACCTATTGCAGCAGATAGGTCCACACTACTATGTAGAGTTGCCCCAGCCCCATCTCCTTTTCCACAGCCCTAAGTTGATCACTGCCAACATCTGAGGGAACATTCTATGTATCAATGAGAGTAACCTTAATTATTTTAGTGACAATTGGAAAATCAGAACACCAAAAAAATCTCTGATTTGCACACAGTGCCCATTTGATGTTGCAGGTAGATAAGCATTCTGATGTCAGACACTGTTCAGCCAGCAGGATGAACAGAACAGGTAATCATCAAGGCATCCCTGTTGCCCATTCCCAGCTTCTGACAAACAGAGGTTAGGGTCACCATTTCTGCCTATCCTGGCTAAGAGCCATTGAAGGACCTATCCTCCATGAATTTATCTAGCACTTCTTGAATTCTGTTAAAGTCCTGGCCTTCACAACCTCCTCTGGCAAGGAGTTCCACAAGTTGACTGTGTAGTGCATGAAGAAATACTTCCTTTTATACGTTTCAAGCCTGCTACCTATTAATTTCATTTGGTGACGTCTAGTTCTTATGTTATGGTAACAAGTAAATAACTTTTCCTTATTCATTTTCTCCATACCAGTCATGATTTTATAAAATGTGCCTGCAGCACATAGGCACTGTCAGTGAGAAGTTGTTTTGAAATTGATAAGACAACCAAGAAAACAAGAGGAGCAGTTCCAACGGGTTAACAAAATGTAGGGTCAGTGGCAGTATCCTATGAAAATGCTTCGGATTCAGAGTAGAAACTATGTTCCTGCCTTTCCCAGACCCCACTCGCATGATATACATAAACAACAAAGTGTGCCATCCTCTAGTTGGTAAATATTCTTACATTTCATAGAATCGTAGAATCGTAGAACACTAGAACTGAAAGGGACCTCGAGAGGTCATCGAGTCCAGTCCCCTGCCCTCATGGCAGGACCAAGTACCATCACTCTAGACCATCCCTGATAGCTGTCTATCTAACCTGCTCTTAAATATCTCCAGAGATGGAGATTCTACAACCTCCCTAAGCAATTTATTCCAGAGTTTAACTACCCTAGCAGTTAGGAAGTTTTTCCTAATGTCCAACCTAAGCCTTCCTTGCTGCAACTTAAGCCCATTGCTTCTTGTCCTATCCTCAAAAGCCAAGGAGTACAATTTTTCTCCCTCCTCCCTGTGACACCCTTTTAGATACTTGAAAACTGCTATCATGTCCCCTCTCAGTCTTCTCCTTTCCAAACTAAACAAGCCTATTTCTTTCAGTCTTCCCTCACAACTCATGTTTTCTAGACCTTTAATAATTGTTGTTGATCTTCTCTGGACTTTCTCCAATTTCTTCACATCTTTCTTGAAATGTGGTGCCCAGAACTGGACAATACTCCAACTGAGATCTAATCAGCAAGGGGTAGAGAGGAAGAATGACTTCTCGTGTCTTGTTCACAACACTCTTGTTAATGCATTTATTAACAATTTGTTCCTTTAACCCTGGGATAGATTGGGGCATAGCACAACAACCGCCCCTCCCCTGGAGATTTTATAGAAGGATTGTGCCTTAGGACAGTGCAATCCCGCCTCAGAATGGTGCAGTGTATAGGTTATACCCCTGAAGGATGAGGGGAGCATGGAAAATGGAAACAGGTCCTTTCAGTGGAAATTAGGTAGCTAGCTGCCATTTCTGCCTTGAAAAATCTCACCCACTTTCATTTAAAGAGGAGCAAAAGGAGTTTCTCATCCTTCCTCATTTCCCACTATCACTGTTACCTTTATTCATTGCTATTTAGATAACAGATAGTAATAGAAAGGAAATATTCCTCTCAGAGGAGCACTTTTTATCAAGAAAGAAGAATGTACCATTCATCTTGTTTTAAATTTGTTTCCTATAGATATTTGGAGATTTGGGTAGGGGGGTTCTGTGTGTTTCAATGGTCATGCTCAAAAAGTAATAAAAGACAGTGCTGGAATATAGATTACTGGGAGAAACCTAGGCAACAGCATCAAATTGTAACAGAGCTACCTAGGCATGCAGAAAGAGAGGATGTGCCACAGAAAGAGAAGGCATGAAACAAAGCACAATGGAACAGATAAATGCAGCAGATGAATAGAAAAAATACAACAATACTCAGCTAAGGCGATTGATAAAGAATTTTAAGCAAGTAAAAAAAATCCTTTATTTACACCTTCAGAAGAGACCAGTCCCATCAATAATGCTCTTGGATCCACATTAGCAGTAGCAAAGAGGACAAACTGTAATGTGCATGCCTGTTCAGCATCGTGTATTTGCTGCATCCCACTGTCATTTAAGGAGTAAAATTCTGCTCCCATTGAAGTTAATTGGCAGTGGAAGTGCATGATCTTTTGCAAGAGTCTCTGAGCATCAAACAGGATCAGCCTCTAAAGGAGGAGTCCCTCCAGAATGATATTTTTATCCTTTACATAGATATGCTGCTCACAAGGGACAAAGAGGCTGCTCTATCTCATAGCTTTCTCCCCATAACGCTCACTATAAAATTAGCAAGAGCAGACCATGCTGAACAGAACAAAAATAAATTAAGTAAAACTAAACTTCAATAACTAACCAGCTCTATAAAATATTGATCAAAATTTAAGGCAATGTACAGTGCTTCTCAGTTCACACAGTGTAGAAAAAATAGACAATTTTCAGGGTTTAGATGAACACCGTAACTCATCCAATAAAAATGTGATACTTCCATGCCATAAGTGGTATAATGCTGCTGTAAAGCACATGTATCATCTAATAATATCCCTGTTTCACACTCACTCAGACACTGCTCAGAGACTGACAAGTGCACAAGGCGCTCATTCTGCTGATTCTGCTTTCTCCACATACTGGTAGTGTGCCGCTTCTATATTTATTTTTACACAGCAAGCTTTTGATCCAGTGTTTTCTCACTTGCTGTTAATGCATAAATATTCATTTAAGACTGTAGCACACTAGCAGAAAAAATAGCCTGTTCAAGTCTTTTGGTATGAAAAATACGATGCTGTGATTTGAATGTTGATTAAAATGAATACCTCTGGGATAAGTAAGTTGCAAAATACATTGCTGTATATGGTAGAATGATATGAATGCTGTCTCCTAATGATAATTGACAAAAAAGGCTTAACCCTTGTTTCTAAAATTGTAAATATACTAATGAGCTACCAGGGTGAATCTGTTCAAATAGTATTAAATCAAAAGTGAAATCCTTGACTGCTTAACACCTGCTGATTTAAAAACCAGTTATGTGTAGCTTGCATCATAAATATTTCAGGGTAAGACATGAAGTGCATAAATCTAATTGTTTGGGGGAAAATAGTCTCCAGGAAGTCTCCAAGAAACATGTTCAGTAAATTTTAAAATAATAGGTGTGAGCTCACACCAAAAACCTCCAAAGCTCAGGAGGAATCTGAAACAAGACCTTGGATGTGGTGACTTGCAGCCATATTTGTGTGATAGAATGCCACCTAATTCAGAGTGTTGGCACAATCAGTGGACATTTGAGAAAGGTCATTTTAACGAATAAATTGGTCTCCCCTGTTGCAGAAGAGTGCCTAGCCATTAGGCTATTCAGGTCTTTAATGGACCCTCCCCCAAAATGTTATACTCTAAGAACATGAGCAACATTCGAAGTGAGCAAGAAAATAATAGAATAAACTATATAAAAATGCACACTTTTGTGATTATTATCAGCAATTAGTCACCTATCTCTACCAATCTAATTGACATTGTATGATTGATTTTTATAGGCATTTCAGCAGGGCTGGTGATTGTTGGAGATGTTGGAACAATGTACATAATACCCTGGGCTCTGCCCCCATATATAACGAATGCCAGTGCACACATGAATCCTCCTCAACTGAATCCAGGGCTGTGTCTAGACTGGCAAGTTTTTGCGCAAAAGCAGCCACTTTTGCGCAAAAACTTGCCAGCTGTCTACACTGGCCACTTGAATTTGCGCAAGAGCACTGACTTTGTAATGTACAAAATCAGTGCTTCTTGCGCAAATACAATGACACTCCCGTTCAGGCAAAAGCCCTCTTGCGCAAATGTATTTGCCAGTCTAGACAGCTAAAAAGTGTTTTGCACAAAAAAGCCCCGATGGCGAAAACGGCGATCGGGACTTTCTTGCACAAAACTGCGTCTAGATTGGCACGGACGCTTTTTCCGCAAAAAGTGCTTTTGTTCAATAGCATCCGTGCCAATCTAACACTCTTTTCCGCAAATGCTTTTAACGGAAAAACGTTTCCGTTAAAAGCATTTGCAGAAAATCATGCCAGTCTAGACGTAGCCCATGAGTATAGCAGATACAAAGTCTCAAAGAGGGACAAACTCCTTTTCACGCTCCCTTGCCAGAAATGTGCCATTTTTCATCCTTTCTGCCTCCAGAGGGGATGTGGTTATATTTTTATTTTTAAAATAAAATAATAATAACAAACAATAGCAACTGTAACTGAAGATTGTAGCTAATTGATGCATAGACGTTACGGTCAGAAGGAACTATCATGATCATCTTGTCTGGCCTCCTACACTTTGAAGACCACAGAACATCACCCATCCACTCCTGTAACAGACCCATAATCTCGAGCTGAGTTAATGAAGTCCTCAAATCATGATTTAAAGATTTTACAATACAGAGACTCAATCATTTACACTTGCACTATCCAATACATTTACCCAAGATTTCTACTCTTGCTAACAAAATCTCTGTGGCTGCTGTTAGCATCCCAAAAAGGAATCAGCAGCTTTTATTTTCCAAGGTAGGAAGAAGTGAGCAAAACCTCTATGCTGAGTCAAATAAATCAAAGAGGCAAAATAAGAAATGTTACAAATAAGCATACTGGAAGCACAAGGAGTACAAGTGGCATTTATAGAACCAAATGTTCTAATAAGAACCTTAGCAATTCTTTATTAAACAGCAGAAAATATTTTCTTGGAGATGGAATGTAAAAGAGATGCATAATGCATGAGACAAAAGCAAAATATCTTCAGTCCCTCAGGGAATGGCTTTTGTCTTACATGTAGGTCATTCCTGCATTCATAAGATATTTTCTGTATCATTTATAAAGACATTCAAGCATTATGGATTATTATGTCAAGCCTTCTTTCCTGGCAGGCTGGGATTTTTTTTATTGCAATTAATGTGTATTTTAAGGAGTGTTGTAAAATGCTGAACTCAGCCATCCCTAAAAGAAATGAAAACAAGCAGAGATGTGAAATGGACATTCAGTTCAGCTGGGAGGGAAAAGTAGTGCTGCTTACCTTCTGGATACTGACAAAAAGGACAGAAAATTCACACAAAGTACACTACAAAAATCAAGAAGGCATAAATTTAGAACAGAACTAAAAACAGAGGGGATAAAAAAACTGTTCATGGGGAAGACCACACACAAGACACAGTCAAAGACAAATGAATCCTAACCTTGCATATTTACAAACCTTAATTGAAGCCTGCCTATATAATTAAATAGAAAAAGATTGATAGTGGAGGCTAGAAGTTTGAAGTAGGCGCTCTGCTTCCTTAAGCTCCTTTGAGAAATCCCACCCAATGTCCCTATGCAGGCCGTAAAATCCGGAGGCCCATTGGTGGTTCACTATTCAGCAACTCCCATCAAGACTGACATAAGAACAGCTATACTAGGTAAGACCAATGATCCATCTAGTCCAGTATTCTGTCTTCCAACAGCAGCCAACACCAGGTGCCCCGGAGAACCTCATTGACAACCTCACTACATCTAACTCATTGATGTCAAAATACATAATCAAGAAGAGGTATGTAATATGTAACTGAAGAACTAGTAGCTCACTAATTAATATTCTTGCTTGATGTATGAAGAATTATGATATGTACTAGTATTATGTTTTTAAAATGTGTTTGGCAAGTATTGCATAAGCCCATTTTGCACTAGACAAAGGAACATGTATCAGTCTGTCCGACCAGCCTGGTTTTCTGGCAGAGACAATGAAGGTCAACATCACATATAACTCACTCACAATCAACTATCACCAAAGAGGGCAAAACCGGCATGAAGCCTTCCCCAGACCAAATGGCATCTATTCCCAATGGGAAAAGAGGAAGTGTATATAAGAGTACACTTCAAAGGTTTACTGGTTTATAAAGACTGGAGGTCTGAACCCCAAAGAATAAGCAATTGAACTAACTGATTGTATATAACACTGATGCACTATAAAAATGTACTGAGTAACATCTTTGATGAAAGGCTGTGCCACACTGTGATTAATATTGTTCTGAAATGTGTGAATTAATACTATATAAGAAATTATGGATACTTTCTAATATGTTTTCAAGTCTGTAACCAAACTTGGAAGGAACAGGTTTTCTCCCATACAGGAGGGAAGGGAGAATGAAAACAATGTAAACCCCATTTCCATACAAATTGTCAGGGAACAGAAAATCCACAGGAAGGGAAGAGCGGCATAAGGCCTTGATACAGAGTCAACTAATTCAGAGATCTATGCAGAAACAGAGATCTAATTTGACATCTTTCAGGTAGGAAGACAAGGGAAACCAACATCTTGTACTTCTGCAGAAGTCCCTCACAAGAGAAAGTCAACCAGGACTGGAAACAAGTCAGATTGGTAAGAGGTCTACCTTGAACAAAGACTGTAGCTTAAGTTAGTTCTTAGGCATTAAAAAGCATCTTTATTTTGTCTGTAGCTTTTTTTCTCAATCCCTTGAATTCACTTAAAAGCTCTCTCTTTTTTATCCTCTTTTTGATTAAATAAACTTGTTATAATCAACATAGTTCTGTGTTAGAACTGACGTTACTATTTACTCCAGTGCAAGTAATAAGCTAATTTTTTTGTTTCTCTTCCAGTGCACTACACCTTATTACATCTCCCAGTTTGCCAGGGGAGGACTGGATACTTTAGGGCAGATGGTCTGGGGCCAATTTGGGCCTGCGTTGTATGTGTTGGGGTCACCCCACAAGCAGTAACCAAGACTGGTGTTGACAAGAAGGAGCTGTTGTGTTCTAGCAGGCTGTTAAGGTCAGAGAGCTAAACCAGGACTGCACACATGACTGCTGGTTGTTGGTCTCTGAGGCTATGTCTGCACTACTAAGTTATTTTGAAATAAGCTTATTCCTCTTCACAAGCAGGAGTTACTATTTCAAAATAACAAGCCCATTATTTCGAAATAACAGGCTTGGTAGTGTGGACACTCACCTTGTTATTTCAAAATAAGAGGAGTTATTTTTAAAAAACTCCCCAGTGTAGACATGCCCTGGCTGTGAGCCACAACAGTAGAGCATTAAAAGCACTCAAGATTACAGGGCACATAATAACACAACCCCTTACTGATCTAGACTGAATCTCAAAACATCACAAGCCACAGATAAATAGCCTGGCTTTCCAAAGGGCTGAATACCCAGAAATGCACACTGAAGTCAATAGGTACTTCTAACTGTTAAGAACTTTTGAAAACCAGGCCCAATATTTAGGAGCCTCACCTTTACAAATGTGGCCCTAATTCTCCCAGATTTCTGTGGTGCTTAGCCTCCTAAATACCTTTAAAATCTGAACTTAAATAGCTTAATTAAATTTTCAGAAGGGATTAGTGATTTCTGGTATCTCATTTGTGGGGTGCTTAACCTGAGAGATCTTAAAGGAGCCTGATTTTTTAGAAAACATGGGGGACCAATACTCTGAAAATCAAGCCTCGTAAGAGGTCTCAAGCTGGACAACCAAAAATTGAAGCAGCTAAAAATCACTAAACACTTCCAAAAATGTAGATCTATTTTGAAAATCTTAGCCTACCGTAACAGAGAGAGAGCTGGAATGCACAGTGATAATAGGATCTATTATTCCTTTTGTCTTAGTTTATGAAGAGACAGTTGAACACTAACATTTGGCTATGCCCCTCATGAGTTATCACTCTCCTTGCTCATGAAGATAAGTATCATGGCAGGACTTGGTGAGCATTAATACTCTGACTCTCTCTGTGGATCTCATTTATCAATTAAATTGGTATGTGTTGCTCTTGGTACTATTTCAGCAGACTGAACTCGGTGAGACAACCAGACAATGAGATAGAGATCCATAGAGAGTGGTGAAAGATTTCCGTGCAAGACATTCAAAACCATGCTTTGTTACATACAGGGGAATATAAGGAACTCTATTTAGTAGACTGAAGAAACAGAGGTACTAATAATGTCTCCTTTCTCACCTTTACAACATTTATATGCTAGGCCACCACTTACTGTGAACTAGAATATACCATCATGACACACTCTAAATAGTGCTTTATTCCATGTCTTGTTGAAATCTAATGGGATGGTTTGCTGAGGAAGTACTACTTAACGTGAGGGAGGAAAGCAGAGCCTGGCCCTGAATACAAAGGCAAAGTACAGATACCTATAACAAGGAGATGCTGTGGCTAGCTTTGGGGGGGAAAACTGCCACAGTTGGTTCACATGAGTGTCAGAAAGCCGCCTGATATGATTGGCTCTCCTAAGGCAGCTAGTCCTCCAAATAGGGAAGGCACAGACTCGGAAAATGCAGCACAAAAAGCCACTGGCACCCTTCTGGTTGGAGTAACCAGGATGCTTAATGCCGGGGAAGCAAGTAAGGAAAACAGGTAAGGCAGGGGAAACACTGCCCGTTACTGGGTGGCAAATGTGGTGGTCGGGCATCCCCAAGCTCACCAACACCGCTCACCAACGGATTTTACACAAAGGGTGTTAACAATATCAGACCCAAGGAAGACTCTCCCTCCCCAAGCCATTAGGCCATCCTTAAACTGGTGTACTCAAAGTTATATACTGTGTATGACCCAGTTCATATAAGTTTGAATTAGGTCCCGGATCTGAACAAGGCCAAAAAATCCTTATCAGGTCCTGCCGCGGTCGCCAAATCTGCTACCCAGGAACTCAGTAACGATTAAATTTAATGCTAGGATCTGATTGGAATTTGTTCCTGACACCAGAAGAGTAGGTCCCCTGATACTGTATCTGTCACCAGTGGATAACTGCCCAATGAAAACGCAACTCAGGTATAAATTTAACAAATCTATTAAAAGAATTTGGAACAATACACAGCATATAACCATACAAAACAATAGTAAAAACACCAGTACACCAGATAGAAATCCAACCCACACCCTCAAAAATAGAAGAAAAGAAGATAGAAAAGTTCCCCTAATAAACAGGTACGTTGAATATTACGGTATCGGATGGAAGAGGAGCTGTGACCTAGGACCTGCAACTAGTTAGCAGGGACTCTGCTGCCCAGGAGGAACACTAGGTGATCCCTCAATGTCACTCAGGACTAACCACGGATTCCTTTAGATCGCAGAGGGCTTACACCACAAGGATCTGAATCCAGGATGAGTGGGAGGAACCAAAGAACCTCGTTGGGAGTGCCCTAGACACAAATCCCCACTCTTCAGAAGGGGATATGCAGGGAAGCACCCACGATGGTTCAGTGATTCCAGTCATTCTGGTGGCTTCTTTACTGCGGCTGGATCCCCCAAGGGGGCAGTCCTTTTATCACCTCAGAGGCAGGAAAAAACAATAAGGGTGCTGAGTGCACTGTCCCTGTGCCGGGTGCAAAGAGTTCAGTAACATGTGCAGCGTAGTACACATCTGAGGTAAATGAGGTCTTTGGCAGGAAAAGTCAGTTGGAACTAGCTCTTGATTACCTCCACTGAGGTGCACAATCCAAAATGGAGTCCAGGAGACTTAAAATGGAGTTCAGCACATTAAAATGGTGTCCAACATAATGATGATTCTTTACAACACCACCCCTAACAAGCAGTTTCACAGGTTAGCCATGCATTTTATGAAACAAAATATTTCCTCTTATTTAGAATAAACTTGATATCTATCAATTTTATCAGATGACACCTGGTTTTTTATTGAGTGAAAAAGTAACACTTCTGTATTCACTTTTCCCCATCTGTTCAATATTTCATAAACCTCTATCATAACCCCCCTATGAAATATCTTCTTTATCATTCATTGACTTGGTTGCAATTTTCAACCTTCAATTCTACCATAAACTTTTTGAGATGGGGTAACCAGAACTGGGCATGGTATTTAAGGGCTGAGCATGGTATGGATTTTATAGTGGCATTATGATATCATCTCTCTCTTTCCTATTATTTCCTAATATAGAATTGGCCTTTCTGACAGCTGCTGCATATTAAGCAGTTTTCAAAGAACTATCCATGGAGACTCTAAGCTCTCTTTCTTAGTTGGTAATACTAGTTTAGAACTCATTGTTATGTATGTATATTTGGGATTATTTTTCCAGGGTACATTACTTTGTATTTAACAACGTTGAGTTTTATCTGCCATGTTTTGCCCCGTCACCCTGTTTTGTGAGCTCCCTTTGTAACTCTTCACAGTTTGCTTTAGACTTGACCATTTTGAATAATTTTGTATAGCCTGCACGCTTTTCCTTTTCACCTTTTATACCCTTTTCCAGATTATTAATTCTTGGGGGAACTCAGCTATTTACCTCGCTCCATTATAAAAAACAACATTTTATTCCTTTTCTTTGCTTTCTTTCAACTAGTTACTGATCCATAACCTCTGATTTATAGTGATGTAAATGAAAATAGTTTGGCTCATAGCCTGTGTGTAGGACAACAGAAACAAAATCAAATGATGAAATAATGTGAACGAGTGTTTCTAAAATAAGGCCAGCTGTCAATCTTTTCACTGCCAATGTATCAGTGAAAGAATTTCTAGCCAAATCTCCACTGGATATAGTCCTAGGATTGTTTAAAACTGATTAAGAAACAACATTCTAGTAAATTAAATAATTTAGAGGGGAACAGAAAAAGTAACGTATATTTATATTTCAAGACTTTGGTCCGGGGTAAAAGGTATAAATGTTCAAAGTCTGATTATTGCAAGCAGTCTTTCATTATCATGGAGCTAACAGATGCACAATTATTTTGAAAACTAGCAAAACCAAAGAAATATAACAGCTTTGGCCTCAATATTTAAGTGTGAGTATACATAAAGTGCAGCTTTTAAATCAAATACATTTCATTGCCTTCAAAAGAGTGATTGTTGGTTCTTAGTTAAGAATATAGGAACAGCCATACTGGGTCAAACCAAAGGTCCATCTAGCCAGTATCCTGTCTTCTGACAGTGGCCAATGACAGGTGCCCCAGAGGAAATGAACAGAACAGGTAATCATCAAGTGATCTAACCCCAGTTGCCCATTCCCAGCTTCTGACAAACAGAAGCTAAGAACACCATTCCTACCTATCCGAGCTAATAACCATTCTTCCCATAACTTATTTTTTTTGTATTCTTCCATAAAGTATTTTTTTGGAATGCTGTTATAGTCTTGGCCTTAACACCATCCTCTGGCAAGAAGTTCCACAGGTTCACTGTAACTTGTGGGAAAAAATACTTTTGTTTTAAACCTGCTGCCTATTAAATTCATTTAACAACCCCGAGTTCTTGTGTTATGAGGAGTAAACAACATTTCCTTATCTACTTTCTCCATACAAGTCATAATTTTATAGTCCTCTATCATATCCCCACTTAGTCATCTCTTTTCCAGGCTGAGACCCAATATTATTAATTTGTCCTGATAAGACAGCTCTTGGATACCCCCAATCATTTTTGTGGTACCTTTTCTGAATTTTATACAATTCCAATATATCTTTTTTGAGGTAAAGTGACCCCATCTGCATGCAGTATTCAAGATGTCAATGTACCATAGATTTATATAGAAGCAATATGATATTTTCTGTCTTGTAGAACCCTTTTTCAAATAATTCTCAATATTCTGTTTCCATTTTTGTCTGCCCCTGCTGATTGAGTGGACACAATCCACAGTGACTTCAAGATCTCTTTCTTGAATGGTACCAACTAATTTAGACCCCAACCTTATTACATCTATAGTTGGGATTATGTTTTAAATGTTCATTACTTTACATTTATCAACATTGACATGTATCTACCATTTTGTTGCCTACTGATCTAGTTTTGTGAGATCTTTTTGTAGTTCTTCACAGTCTGCTTGGACTTAACTATCATGAGTAATTTTGTATCATCAGCAAATTTTACCATCTCACTCTTTACTCCTTTTTCCAGATCATTTATGAATATGTTGAATAACATTGGTCCCAGTATAGACCCATGGGGAACATCACTACTTAACTTGCTCAGTTCTGAAAACTACCCATTTTCCCCCTTCCTTTTGTTTCCTACCTTTTAACCATTTACTAATCCATAAAAGGAACTTCCATCTTATCCCATTACAGTTTACTTTGCTTAAGAGACTGTCAAAGGCATTCTGAAAATCTAAATAGACTATATCCACTGGATCCCTTTTGTTCATGTGCTTGTTGACCCTCTCAGATGTTTCCAGTTCCATTGAAAAATCTAACCCATAGCATATATACATGTCCATATGATTTCCTGCCACTATGATTTCCATTCCATGCATCTAACAAAGTGTTTTTTCCCCATGAAAGCTAATGCCCAAATAAATCTGTTAGTCTTTATGGTGCCACAGGACTTCTTGATGTTAATGAAGGCAATAATGTTAGATGCATGTTTCAGATAATAAAAGAACCCCAGGGTAGGATGTAATGTTTTTACATGCATTTATGCATGTCCAAATCAGGATTTGGACAGCAAGCAGTTTAATAGTGAATTTCTAGGGCTTTCCAACAAAAAGTAGGGCTCCTCTTCTTAATTACTGTTGACTCATTCTGACAAGCAGATTCCAAGCAATGTTTTGGCAGGTCCAGGTTAAACTCATAACCCAGGTCCCCATTCCATCCCACATGGACACAATAAATTAATTATATTTTATTTCTGAAATGGCATAGATGGGCCTTATCACTTTACAGCTTTCCTTTTCAGATTTTTTTTCATTACAAAATCCTGAATTATCTCACTTAAAAGTTAATTTTTCTTTCATGTTCACACACAGTAGACAAAACAACAAGATGACTTAAGTGAACTTGAGCCTCAGTAAATTGTCTACAATTTTTAATGAGTATCAACTTGCTGAAACTTTTCTCCACTCTAGTCAATGGCTATACACAAGAAATTCAAATTCTAGGTTTTTTTTGTAGACTTGATTTTTTTCAGCTGAAGCATTGCTCATGGATAGTTGTCTGAAGGATCCATAGGATACTTGAGAACTAAACATTTGACTGATTATTCCTATTCTTCAGTCTTCAGTGTGACATATTTCAGGACTTCATAAAAGGTTAAAAAAAGAAGAAGAAGTAATTGATTACTCCAAATTGCTGTTCTAACTCTCAGGGTACCTCTACACTGCGGGCTAAAGTCAAGTTAAGATACAGAACTTCAGCTACGTTAATTGTGTAGCTGAAGTTGAAGTAGCTTAACTCTGCTTTTGGTGCTGTCTAGACATCAGGAAGTCGAAGGAAGAACACTCTTACTGCGATTGTCTTTATTCCTTGTGAAATGAGGGTTTCAGGAGTTGGAGTAAGAAGCCCGTTATTTCAAAATTATATCGAAATAACAGGCTTGCTGTGTAGATGCACACCCTTTTATTTCAAAATAGCATGAGTTAATTCAAAATAAGCGTGCAGTATAGACATAGACTCAGACAACATAGTGCAAAGTTGCAAAGAACACATTCCTTCTGAATAAAGACTGTTTCATCTACTAAAGTGATAGAACAGGATTTCTTCAGGGTCTCATGAAATCTCATTTTCCTCCCTCGTCTGCTGTGGCAAAATTCTCCCCACCTTCTGCCACAAGTCATGTTTCCAATAATTAGACAATCTGCATGAGAAGCTCACTCTTCCCTGTCTCTGGGACTTGGCATCAACTCTCACCCCTTCTAGGGACTCTACATAACCAGGTCACTGTTTGAAATGGTGCTTTTAGTTAGCAATGCTTCTGACTGGCTTAGATAAATCATACAAGTTATAGATGCCACATAAATATGTACGTATATAATCTCTGTGAGTATGTGTATAAATTTCTAGTCAAACACAAACATCCATAATTTACCCAGATTTCTCACATACATATACATTGTGATGAGCTTCTGGCCATTTGGCTGGCCTCTTTGGACTGGTCAGGCCTTGGTAAAATGTAGCCATTTTCCTTCTTGTACTTGGGGGCTTGCCAGCAACTGAATTATATATAGTGTTATTGAGCCACAAAGGAATAGTCTAGTTTGTCTCTCTGTCAATCTCTCCTGAGAGGTTTCATTGCATATTTAAGTATTTATATGCATTGGACCAGAGACAATGAGTGACTGTATAGTCCAGAGTTTAGGGCACTTATCTGAGAGGTGGGTAGTGGTGCTTGGGGTAGAACTGAGTGCTAAATGAGATGCATGACCTAGAAACAAACCAGTGGTAAGATACAAGACAACTAGGGCCATACAAGATTGGGCAGGTGGTGAGTGGATGGCATGCTGTTTTCCTTGGGCTCACTCAGTTAATTGATTAAATTGCATCTGGGTTATGTTCAATCTCCCTAGCTAGGTGGAAGTTTCACCTGGCTAGTTAATCTTTGACAGAGTGGTGGGGTTTCTAAATAAAATGAAGTTACTGCACAGCCTTGCAATAGGCGTGTGCCTGCAACCACATTTCCATTGCATATTTGGTGACAGACCTGGCAGACTTGCCAAAGGGTGGGGAGAATAGTTTCCCTGATAGGTTCTCAGTTTGGTTCAAAGAAGTCCACCAATGCCCATACGAAGCTCAAGGAGAGGACTGGACCCTTCCATAAGGAGGGATGGTTAGTTCTGGGTCTCTCCGGTGAACAGACCAGGTACTAATCCCACTCAGGACTGATCTGTGGGGTAGAACTGTGGCTGCAACATGAACTAGAGACGGCATTTATTAAGGAATCTACATGTTTTGGAATGATCCCCATCGATTTTGTTGGGTAGAAGTAGCTTTGGGCTCATAATCAGTGGTTGCAAGAAGTGAGGAGATATAAGTTGCTACCTGGGCTTGTATTTGGGCCAGGAACACCACATTCTGATCATGTAATGCCCTGAAACTACAGTTCCAAATAATTTGAGAATCTGGGCAATGTTCCTTCTGGGGTCATTCCAGTACGGACCTCCAAGCTAAAAGACAGACCCCTCTCCTCTTCTAATGGGCTGCTCCAACTGTCACACTGAGGTGTAGGCAGTGCAACCTAGTGATCACAGACAGAGCTATAATTAGGAGGCAAGCCAATGGTCAGAAACCAGAGTTAGGAGTTCAGAAGCAGGCAGAGACACGGGCTGGAGTGGAGTAATGGCTGTGAAGGAAGCAAGTCTGCAATAAATTGAGCAGCTACAGTGAAATGGTACTCCACAGGCTCTTCTGAGAAATCAGGGAGCACATTGACTCATCTAGAGTTTATTAGGCCCAGATAATCTTGATGGGTTCAGAGGCAGCTGAATTCCTGACAATGGGAAACCCCGGTTCAAATTCTTTCTCCGTATAAAGCAGACAGAGGAGATGAATCTACAGCTCCAACATCCCAGAGAAGTTCCCTGACCTTAGTTTGTAGATGCACTGTCTTCCTGTCCCCAAACCCTGCCAGTCAGTTTTGTGAATTTAGCTGTAAGTGCACTTAATGGATTGGGCCCTTCAGGTGAGAGGGAGAGCATAGCACTTAGTTTGAGGTCCTCCTAAGGCTGAGGACTTCACTTGGGCACCTACACTGAGGGTACTGTGTATAGGCTCACCTGCAGAAACTTGAGTGCCTAGAGTTTGGAAGACTCCAATTTTTACCCTCCCCCATTGCTTAGCCTCCACTAGCCACTCCAGTGAACTATAGGGAAAACATTCATTTAAAGTGTGTGGGGTAGAGACACAACTGGTAGCCCAAGAGCAATATCCAACCCACCAGATCATGCTTTTAAATTGAACCTCTCAGAGGATTTATTCCATCATGACATTTCTCCCTTCCCACTGCCTCACATGATAAGCATACTGCAACTACAAAGTGATGTATTAATGTGGAAGAGCGAAAATTGGGGGCGGGGAGATGACTGTATGCATCTGTGGGTAGCATGAATGCTGAAAGAAAGAAATTCAATACCCTGAAACATCAGGTCTAAATCCATTGCACAGTGAATGAGGTGGAAAGCAGCACTTAAACCAGTTGCTGGTTCTTCAACCTTTCAGTTTTATCATGAGTAAGTGAAAGACAGATAAAGAAAATTGAATGGGAGTGCAAAATTTACTGAGAGTGGAGGCATACTCTAAAGATCTTATGTTTTCAAGGCAAGGAAGTGGAAAAATAAGACAATGTAACTAGCTCACAATACCACAAAGCAAAGCATGAAAAATGTCATGGTGCTAGCAGGGATCCCACTGTTGCTGGTCTAAAAATGGAAGTCTTAAGGCAGCAGAGGTGTTTTGCAAAAGCTACCACAGCCCAAACCTGGAGTTTTATTGCATCATACTTTTGAACTGTGGAGCTGGCACAAGCTCAAAAAAGCCCTCATGTGACAGCAAAAAGATGTTCAGTGCAAGTGATAAAGGCATTTGGTGATGACAAAATGTTAAAATAATACCATCTATCTAAACACATAGTTTCACAATGTTTCAAATATGCATGACCTCAAGGAAGAAAATGTAAAGGAAATGATGCACTTTTCTGGTACTAGATAATACAAATGTATCAGATATAAATCAGCTTCTGATATAAAAATAATGTATATGCCTTAGTCTTGTTGCCGTTGCAGGAACTCTTCTAGTTCAGTGTTATCATGTCTGAGAAGGGGCCAAGTGTTACACAGCGGAGGCCAGGGAAGGATGAAACATTGAGTTCCTGATTCCAAGGCTTTGTATTATTTGTAGACTTCTCCATCCCACTCCCTCTGGATCCAGATGTTTTCCTTAATTTCTGTCCCTGCTTGCTCTGTGAGCACGGTGACCCAGAGCTGTGTGCCATGGTGTCCAACTCTCTCTCCTGCAGGTGTATGAGGTGCTAATGGGGAGCCTGTGTTGGTTTACATGGATAAATGAAGGGCCCAGATTCTTTTGGTACTGTTCAAGAGGCTGTTGCAGATTTCTGAAGGTTTCAAAAAAGTTACCACTGTTGCAATAGATGGGGTATCTTTAGCACATAAGTCAAAGGTTGGGTTAGCAGGTTTATTGAAGCATGCTGGTATGGACTGCTCAATGCAGCCCTACATTATTCATCAAGAGATGTGTGTGTAATTCCATCATCTATGTGGTTGGAAAAGTTACAAACTCATCCAAGGTGGCCATAGATCACTGAGCCATCACAAATTTGTGGCTTTTTCTTGTGAAGCAGATGTAGAGTACAGAGATTTGGCACTCTATGCTAAAGTGTGATGGATGAGTTGTAAATGCCTGGAGAGATTCTTTGCACTTTGAAAGGAGATAGTCACCTTTCTAAAATACACTGAGTTCTTATACTAATGAGTTTGAGGAAAAACTGAGGACTGCTGCCTGACCCTATCTTTGTGGCAAAGAGAGAAAGGGGCATTCCTTTTTGGTAACAGCTTCATGAATCTTGTTTCCCCACATATAAGCAAGTGGTCACTGAAACTGTGTTCCTTCTTTGAAAGAACTTACATTAGTGAAAATAACTTTTCTACACTGACTAATCTGAAATAAAATGAAGTGACTGATATCTGAAGCCATCTTATGCAAGCTGGATGCACTAAAAAGTGATGTAGATATGCCTTCCTTGGTGTGTAAGCAGGCTCACCCTCAAGTTGCACACTGACTGGCAAAATACCATAATAAAAATAAGCAATAGAGGGAAATAATTGTGTGTTGTTTTCATGTCTTAATCCCCTGCACTAAAAAAAAGCATTAGTGAAAGATTATGTGCACCCTTTTCAGTTACAAGTTAGGAAGATTGTGCTATAAGCTTTTATTTTTTTAAATTGAACTAAGAATGCTTCAGCTTTACAGTTCATTGGGTGTTATCAATCTGCATTGTAGCAAAAGTTTCTAAGTTATGCCGTATGGGACTTCTAATTATATATAAGGATCTTAATGGAATCTCTGACCCCCTATTATCTTTAAATTAAAAATCACTGGCCTGGAATATGGAATACACACACAAAGTACTTAACACATTATTAAAGCATGGTTTTAAAAAATATAAAAACATTTGTTGAAAATGCACTAAAAAGCAAACCAAGATCTGCACTTTTATTTTACAAAATTCAGAACGGTACTAGACTTCACAATATAAATATATAGCATACACTCCCCACCATAAAGAGTTTATAATCTAAATTATATGTGATGCCATATAAAATCCTATTCTCTCCCATTCGATGCTCAGCACCTTCCTCTCTATTTCCTATGCTGCTTCGAAGAACAGTGAGGACAAAAAAGCTCTGCTTTAGGAAAAAAACTCAAAAGAAAACCTCCAAAAGCCAGATTCTGATCTCATATGAGTACAACAGATACAACTTTCTTCTCCATAAAAGTTCTCTTGAATGGAAATCTGTTCCTCAGGTCCTGGCCTGTAGTTCTGGCTTTTTTTGTTTCAATTTTTGTTGTGGCGTGGTAGTGGTGTGTGAAGGATAACGCTATTTATTCAGTTATCAAACAAATGCCCAATATGTAACAGCATGTGTCCTATCATCCTAAATTAGCATGGCATTATACTTTTCAGGGACAAGAGTGTTTTACAACAGTCTAGAACTCAAAGACACCAAATAGCTGATGAAGACTTGTACAATGCTATTGAGGACTCTGAAATCTGGCTAGGCGGAACAGATGAAGAAAATACAGGAATTCATTTTAGCACCACTGAAAAAAGTAGGACTGATTTTTCTGAAGGACACAATGGGAAAATAGTATCAGAGGGGTAGCCGTGTTAGTCTGAATCTGCAAAAGCGGCGAGGAG
>JANRFK010001234.1:74767561-74786881 GCA_030068395.1 Apalone spinifera
ACATGATGGCATATATTATGTTAGCAGATGTGCAGGAGAATGAACCAGTGACAGGAACGGGAAAATGTTTCTCCTTTGAGGGGAGCATGTTTTGGATTCATGCTTTTGTATTGTTTGATGTTTGACTTCATTGTGGCAGGATTGAGAAAATACTGATAAATAATTCTGAAGCTTAGGAAAGTTAAAAGCACATGTAAATATACTGGTTAGAAAATACGAGAGCAGGAGGAATGCAAAAGAACCTTCTTCTTGGCTGATATATTTGAATAACATGCACCAAAACCTTTGCTATTCCAAACCTGCAGCTCTCTCCTAATTATAGACTGCAAGTGGTGCTGGCCACTGCCAAATTGTCCATTTGTGATCTGGCTTTTTGGATAGATGCTCACTTATTTGCTAACTTATTTGGGGGTTGATTAAATTTGATGTAAGCTAGAGACAGCAAAGATCAGGTTCAGCTTCTTTAATGTCAGGGGATTTTCAGACCCAGGGGTTTGGTTCAGACTATTATCTAGATAGAAAGTTCAGATCCAATCAGGATTGAAATGTGGGAGAGGGAGGGCTAGATCCAGACTTTGGGATTCAAACCATTGCTAATTTAGACCTGTGAATGGGAACTGATTAGAACATTAAGGCATTACATTTCTTAGTTCATTTTTAAATAATTTTGTTTAAAATATATGCGTAAGTGTGTTTGAGGTGTGTGGTGATGGCAATAAAAAGGGACCAAATGTTCTTAAAATAGCCTGTGAGAAAATGCAGCCTTCAAGATATATTACTTTTCCTGTATCCATCTCTACCACTATACTGTATAAAACCAAAATTACTGCACCTCTAAACACCATGAAGTCTCATTAAGTCACTTCTGTATCTTCAGGGCATTGAAATATCCTCATTACTGCTTAAATGCCACATTCAAATAAATATGGATTTTTTTAAAGAGCGGCTTACCTACTTCCATTTTACTCACTTCTGAAAAACTGTCCAAGTTAAAAATGAACTAATTAGAAAGCAAAATTAGACATCAGTGATTGTAGGTGGCAATTATACCCCATTACCCTGCTAAATGCTAAGGTGAAACCAATTAAATTAAGGGTGACTGTTAATTCCTTTTTATTGCTATTCATTTTATGTGTTTTGTATTGTTTTAATTAATGCTTACAAACAGTGTACAGAATGAAAGGAAGGTAGTCTCAACACATTCACAACATGTAAAATTTCATTTTAAAGCTTATTATGCTAATCGTTTCAAAAACCTTTTGAATCTCTAATTACTGACACACACCGAGGGACTGAGAAAAGGGTGTCTACAAAGGGTTTGACTTTTTGCAATGCCACAGCTGGACATCAAAGACATGAGAAAAGAAACTGATCAATAAGTGGGGACCGGATCCTTATTGATACTTAGGCTCTTGCCTTACAATGTATAGACCATATTGTTGGGGAAAGAAAAACCTCTCTTGGACAAACTTTATAGATTTCTGGAAAGATTTTTACAATGTACCCAGAGACAGTCTTTGAGAAATCATACCATGCTATGGAATACTAGCAAAAATAGAGTCAGAAATGTATATGATAATGCTGAACATGCAGTCCGAGATAAGTAACATCAGACAAAGATCAGTGACATATCCCCATTGTTTGGATTGGTCCTGGATTATGTCACAAAGTAACTGCAGAAGGAAACTGAGGAATTTTATGGAAAAGTGACGAAGCATACTTGTATGACCTTGTTTTTGCTGATGACATTGATGTGTTAAATAAAGCAAGTCACTGAATGGAAGAGCAGACACAGCAAAACAAGTTGGTTTGTTTATCCATAAGAGGAAGACAGTCTAAATGGCTATCAATGTCCCAAAAGCAAGTAAGAGTAGGTAGAGAAACACCAGAAGTCATTTTACCCATCTAGAGAATGATGTGCAAAGATGGCACCATGCTAGTTGTCAAGCCACAAGTATCAAAAGCAGCAAATACCTTTCATAACCTCAGAAAGATTTGGAAAAGTAACACGATAAGCACTCGCACAAATGTTTGACACTGAGATCATGTCTGTCTCCCCTTATGGAGCATAGTCATAGAATTCTACAACAGACATTGATAAAATCAGCTCATTTCAAAGTAAATGCTAGCAGAAGATCTTCTCAGTCCATCAGAAAAGAGTTGCTTATAACACCAGACATTTTAAAGAAAGTAAACCCATCTAAGATATCCGACATGGTTACATGACAACAATGAACATATGTAGGACACATTTTAGGGATGCCACCAACACTACTTCCACATCAAATCATAACATGGACACCACCTGAAAAGAGCAAAAAAGGGTGACCTAGAGTAACAACACACAGAACATACAAAGAAGCAAGATTTATAAGTGTGTCATTCGAGAGCCTAAGCAGAGCAGCACAAGACCAAACATAGTATAAGAAATTGAGTGTGAGAATAAATAACTCTTACTTGTTAGCATATTTCAGGCTGCTTCCATGTTCTGTCATGGCTACTAAATATGTTTGATCAAATGCACCTCTTACCAATAGTCAATGGAGTTGCCATTGAAATTTTAACCCTTTTTCTTCATTTTGTTGTTAGTGTTGACAATAATTCTTTGCTTTTATTTTTTTAAAGTATGACTATATCCCCAAAACGTATTTTTATAAGACTCTGATAAACTGGGACAGCTGCTGTAATAGGCACATTTCTGTTTCTACTCACACATCACCATTAAGATATTTTGTGTTTAAAAACAAAATATAGCAATCACCATTTTCTGCAGACTGAAACAATATTCCAGCCCAACCAAAAAAAAAACCCCATAAACCAGCATTAGGACAGGGATAGGAGCTAGAAGACTGAGCTACTGTAATTAAGTTTGAATGCTACAAAATACACTTAAAGTATATTGCCAAAATTGGTCCACTCTTCTACTCACGGAATAAAAGATGCAGGGCCAGATCCTGCAGTCCTTACTTACTGTACAATGGACTGTCCTATTAAGGCATTACAAAGCTCATACTTCAGAGAATTACTATAGGATTAGCTGCCTTCCCTGCAAAAAAAAATCAGTTTTTAGGCCAATAAGGTACTAAGACTGTAAGTCTGATAAGATACATAGCATACTTACTGTCCGTTAATTTTCAACCAAAAGACAAAGTGAGTCAGTTATCAATTTAGCATGTTATATCAGAGAAAAATGTGTAACCATGCTTTTCATTATTTCCTTTTGAAGCCCTCAAAAAAATCACTGTTGCACCTACAATTTCTCTTTATTAGCCTTGATGCAACTCACTAGAACAGCAGCATTGATGTGCAATATAATTCAAAACAACCTGGTTAATACTATCGGCTTTGGAACAAAAGAGATCTGGCTGAATTGGAAAGGCAGCTACTCAAATTCTAGAGAGAACATTCATTAGACATCAGAATTAATGAATGACTAAAACATTGGCAGCAGCTCACAAGATAATTTATCTGCAAGATAGCAGTGATACAGAAGAAAAGGTGAAGGAAAGAATGTAGAGTGCTAATCCAGAGAACTATTCTCTATTCCTAAAAAGAGAAGACAAAGTATAAAACAAATATCCACTCTGTACAGTACTAACATGGTTTATTTTTCAGTACAAATATGCGGAACAATAACTCCATATGGTTAAATAAACTGAGACTGGGATTTAAAACAGTAGCCTCTTGCAGGAAATCATGTTTTTCAGTAGCTCTGTATGGAACAACTACCAGTTATGTAAGGTATACCCAAACATGCAATACCTGAGGATATCAAGGATTGCTGATTATGTGAGTGTCAATTAGGGAGGCTATAGGACCTTGATATGGGAACAATAAGAAGAGTTTGTGACACCATGGCTGAACTGAGAAAGGGGCTTTAGGAACTACAGCCCAGGGTCCCAGACCAAGTGAGGTAGACTCTGAAGCTACATCTACACTGCAGAGTTTTTGTGCAAAAACGGCTGGTTTTGCACAAAAACTCACGGAGCATCCTCACCTCAAGCGCATTTTTGTGCAAGAAAATTCACGGTGAATCAACAGAACAGAGGGATTTTTGCAGTATAGGTATTCCTCTTTCTATGAGGAATAACTCCTTTTTGCGCAAGAGAGAGTTATTGCGCAAAAAGGTATGTGTGGACAGGCAGCAGGGCTTTTTTGCACAAGAACAGTCTATCAAAACAAGCACAGGTGCTCTGGTGGCCATTCTGTTAATGGCAATCAGAGCTTTCTTGTGAGAGAGCATCCATGCAGTGTGGACGCGCTCTTGTGCAAGAAACATGCAGTGTAGAAGTAGCCTGAGATGCAGCCACTGAAGCCCTGTGCTGCAGTCCAGCCCAGCTCTGCCTGGCAGATGGAAGGTGAAATGGCTCCACACACTGCTGTTCCTCCTCCACCCCATAGGACACACTCCCATGAGCGCAGGGATGTGCTTGCCTGCAGGCCTTTCGCCCACCAAACAGGAGCTTGTCCAGACAAGCACCCCAATCCACTACCCCTCCTTCTCAGACCCCATACCTGCACCCCAGCTTGCTCCTGCGCCCTCCTTTCCTGACCCTGCACCCTTACCCTCCCTTCTGCCCAGTCCCTACATTCCCACCCCCAGAAGCTCCTCCCACACACTAAACCCCTCATTTTTTATTCCACTCCAGAACCTGGGGGGTCCCAGAAAATTTAATCCAGTTCTGCTGCAGACTCACACAGAAACTACAGCCTTAGAGAAATATGTCAATCATGTAGTTAAGGTTGCTCTAAGACACCCAAAAAGAATGACAATTTTCAGCTGCTAAAATTAAATTTAAAAACAATCACCCTGGAAAGAGTGATTAAATATGGATGTCTTTTCTCAGCTTCTCATTAGCACAGCAGAAGATGTGCAAGAGATTCTTTTTTTAAGACTCAAAGTAAAATGCGAGTTACCATTCAACATTAAAGTACTTCGCACTTCTATAGCACTTTGAGGATCAAGGCACTTTACAGAAACTGATCAATTTTAGACTAGCAACATCCCCATTAAGTAGGCAAGTATGACTATGTCCCTCCTATGCATGGAGAACTCAGGTTCAGAGAGCAAATAATTTAACAAGCACAGATAAGTATGGAAGAGCTGCAAGCAGAATCCAAGTCTTGTATCTCACAAGGCCAGCCCTTTGAGAGGGCCAGCCCTTTCCTTCTGAATGGTCCCTTCAAGTGGCAACTTTAACTACAGTCCATGGGTGCAACTGCACCAACAGATGTTAGGCCAGGTCATGTGAAATTGAGTCTTGCTGCAACCCAGCACCACTCACGCAGATTTCATGGTGAGCTACCTGAAATGGAAGGGATCAAATATGAGCAGATTCATGTAATATTCAAGTCCGATTTTATCTACTTAGTTTTTCAATTTTTAAAATGAGTCCATAGTTCCCATTTGGTGCATGTGCAAATAGTTCAGCTAGAGCAAGAGTAGGCGATAATTTTTGGCCAGGCCAGAAGGGGCGGGGCCTAATCAAGAAGGGGCAGGGCCAGAATGTTGCTGGGTTTCCCCACCCCCAGAACATAATTGGTCTGGGGTGGCCCCTCCCCCCTTCCCATTAGGTACCCATGCCCTTGGCAGGGCGGAAAGAGGCTTCCCACACTCCCCCGCCCCCAGACCCTGATTGGCCTGGGGGCAGGGGAAGTGTGGGAAGCCTCCTCCTATCTTGTGAGGAGCATGTGGCACTTTGAAGCGCCACGCACTCCTTGCAGGGCTGGGACAGAGTGAAGAAAGATTTATGCAGCTCCCCCGCCCCCAGGCCTTTATTGGCCTGGGGGCGGGGGGAGTGTGAGAAGCCTCCTCCTGCACTACGCCTGCCCTGCAAGGAGCACACAGCACTTCAAAGTGTCACACACTGCTCACAGGGTGGAAGGAGACATCACGCGCTCCCCCCCGCCAATCCTGATTGGCCTGGGGGCGGGGGAGCTTCCCTCATCCTGTTCCTGCCCTGCACAAGTGTACAGCACTTTGAAGTGCCATACGCTCCTCGCAGGGCAGGGGGAAGGATGGAGGAAACTTCACACTTTCCTCCTGCCCCCAGGCCAATCAAGGCTTGGGGGCAAGGGAGCATGTGACAGAGATTCTCACAGAGTGGGAGGAAGCTTAGTGCACTTAGTGGGGACGGGGGAGTGGCAGGGTCTCCGCGGGTCGGATCAACCCACTTGGCAGGCCGGATCAAGTCCGTGGAGGTCCTTTTGTCCACCCCGAGCTAGTCTCACAAATCCACAAGTTCATGGAGTTATTTGAAGTGATATATTTTAAGTAATTGGAGCTAAAAAAAAATCTGCTCAGGAAAGCAGTGTCCCCTTCATCACTAGCCATATCAAATCAGAAAAGAAAGCACAATATGAACAAAATTGTTGCTTGCTGACTGCACCCTGCCTGCAACAAAACCTCTGTGTGACTCAAAAGCTTGACTCTCTCAAGAAGAGAAGTTGGCCCAGTAAAAGATATTGCATCCCTAAAACATCTCTCTCAAATGCTGCAATAGTCTGTAAACTTATGGAAAAGTTTGTGGGAGGGCAAAAGGAGGGATGATCTGCTCCTTCACCGGACACCATACCTCCCCTCCCAGAAGGTCCAACTTTCTGGTACCTTTGGAGGTGAAGGGAGAATGCCCAATAACAAACAGAGAAGAACCTCCCCAGTGATTCACAGAATCATAATTATCTGAACGAAGGCCTGACTCTTACCTCAGAGCCTAAGTGAGCAAAAGGGGCCTGTAGAGGTTTTTTATTAGTTCTTATGATTTGACCTGCTTTGTGGTTAAGCTTGTAGATATCCTAGACAGAGCTGGCTCCTTCACAGACTTTCCAGAATCAACCATTCCCAGAACTACTTCAGGGTCTTTAAATCAAGATCAGCTGCTTAAGGCACCTACACCTTCCCTTTGCTGGGTGTCTCTGGTTGGCTCATTTAGGAAACATAGTAATCTTCAAATTGCTGCAAGCAGCTTCCTCATTCCCTTTTGTTTGCTTGATCTTTCCAACATCAAAGAGTAACCCTGAAAACAAGAGTATTTGTTGCATTACTATGCTACATTATGCATCATAATTGTTACTATTTTATAAGATTAAGTTTATTGAAATATTAAACAATGTTCTTTGTATTTATTTTTGGTTGTGTTTCATACCACAATTACACTTGAGTTTCATGTGGTGCACCCATTGAATTGAGAGGCTGCATCCACCCCGATTTACATTTACATTGTTTTATCCAGTGTAGAAAATATATGGCACAAAGTGTTGAGAAACACTAATCTAGATTCCTCAGCACAAGAATTCATAGACGTGGCAGTTTTAAAATGCCAGCCATATTTTTCAATATATATCAGGAGCTCATCTTGCTAATATCCTGTGCTCATCATCCATTGCTACTACTGCATAATCACCACACATTTGGGAATGGTAGTAGGCCAAAAATAAGTTCATAAAATATCAAGGCTATAAAGTGTTCTGAGTATTTCCCTGCATGCATCAGGAACAATAGATCAGAGTAGAGTTTTGACTATTTAGCTGAACACACTCACATTTGCTTCTAAATTAGCACTAACTGCAAATGAAGAAAGCTGACAGACTGATCCTAGTGGCCCTGTTTTCAGATCCCAAGGACATTGCTAAATTAAAAATTGTATTGCTGCCTGAAAATTTTGCACCAACTATAGTTAGAGGACTATAATTCTAAAAATTTAACAGAAAATTTATTTCTTGGCTCCCTGTTTCCCATCAACATCTTTGCTTTGTGAATTCATAATGCATTGGGCTTGACCCAACTCCTATTAAAGTCAATAGGAATCTTTCCACTGAGTTCAATAGGCATGGGATTGGGCCCTTTTCATATTGTCATTCAGGCCCAGATCCTCAAAAGTAATTACACTCTTAACATCCATTTAAAAAAATCCATGAAAGTTAGGAGTCTACATATGTTTGAGAGTCTGGGCCCCTGGGCTAGATTTTCAGAGCTATTCAGGTGCTTAAAGATGGGGATAGGCACCAAAGTCTCATTGACGTTCAGTAGAAGTTAAGTGCCTCAACCGTTTAGGCATCTCTGAAAAATCCCATTAGGCATCTCGCTGCATGTTTAGGAATCTAAATGTGACCATCTTGGGGTAGTCAGGCCCTGATCCTGCAAGATGATTCACAATGGAAGGATCCTGCACAAGCAGTTAGCCCCTTTGGCTTCCATGAGCTCCTAAATGGCTGCATGATCATCATGTAAGACTGAGGCCTTAGTTTTTCCATTGAAGAAAATATCCTTATAAACAGACAAGGAAAGAAAAAAAGTTATATAAACTTTTTTTTAATTTACACATAGTTCACTACATCCTGTTTAATGGGTGCTGTATTACAAACTGATTTCTTATGCAATTACATAACAACAAAAATCAAATTGACAATTTCCTTTCCAAATTAGAGAGTTAGAGGCTTGGATGATAATGCCAAAGGTAAAAGTATCTCAGTTCCCATTTCCTGTTTGGATGGTGATTCAAGGAGCTTTCTCAGGTAACATGATGTTTTTCCAAAGGGATTTTAGAAGCATGGTCTGCTGGTTGTTTTAATGGAGAAGTTGCAAAAGGAAGTGGAAAATTTATTATTTATAAGGTTCTTACTGTACTGTTCAATTTAGTAATGTAATTCTTCATTTACTGGAAAAAGTTTATGCTTTTTAAAATGTTGAGAGACTTCATCTTATTAGTTGTATGCAGGCATTGCAGTGAAAATGTACATTTAAATATGTAAGTGCACTTGGCTTACATTATTACTTGGGGCAACATTTCTACCAAATATTCTATGTGTACATGCCATGACATTATTCTATACTAGTTACTGTTAAAATATACTGAATGAAATTATCTTTATAATTAAGTATATTTTGGGTTTTAATTGATTTTTGTTCAGATTTCATTAATTTAAAATGTTATCATTTGTGTTTAATTACAGTCTGATTCACTGTAGCTGCTTTCAATAGTTCAATTATTTTAATAAAGATTTTGTTCCCTATTATCCTGTAGTAATTTCCATCAAAGTTAGTACTTTCCCACTAAATAATAATAAGTTAGTAAAACAAATCGTTTTCTGCAGGGTTCCATTCAGTAACTGGGCAGTGACTCCCATTCAAAACAGTAAGGCTAACATGACACTGGTCGGAGTTCATTAGCTATAGTACTTCCCAGTAATTGGTATTAATATCAATTAACTTAATATTAATGAATCCAAGATAAACAAATAGTTCAGTGGGGAAGGAAGAAACAGAACTCAACTCTCCTGACTCACAGAACAATGCTCTGTTTGCTAGATTATTACAGGACATATTCTGGTCTCAATTACATAACTGTAATCTGAATTGGCTTCAAGAGGGCTGATCAGTTGTAAATGAGAAGCAAATTCAATCCAGTACCACAGTGCAGGAGCTGAATTAGCAGTGAGGTGATTCCACTGATTTTGATTGGTTTGTACCAGAGATGAATTTGAAATTTGCTTGTATCGAAGATCATAGGCCAGATTATGGCTTTGTAACAGAGTCTGTTGGTAAGAAGGTGTACACAGGATGCCTGGGTTTCAGGAAAGAGAGCTTCAATTCAGCCCAGTGCTGACGCAGAGCCTTGTATGTTAACTAAAGGGAGCAACATGCATTGTTCCTATGCTGGCACTACAGAGGACTGGTTCAGTTTCCAAAGATTTTGCCCTTTTTAATCATATCTCCTCTTGCCTTGGACTCCCCTTTCTAGTTGGTCAATAGCTGAAACTGGGGCAAAGTCATGCAGCCCTCATCACGCTTAATAGAAGGTACAGATTAGTTCAAGTGGGTCTTGGCATTCACATTCCTTTTATACAGATTCCCTAAATTATTTGTATTAGTGTAACACCAAAGACACTCCTCAAACTGATTCAGCTAGAACCACTATCCACTGGAGGTGACTTCCTTACAAGTCTCCAGACGAGAGCTAGTGAGAGAAAGACATACATACACAGACATTCTCTTGTTATTGATGTCAGGTGTAAATGCCATCACTGTAAATAGCCCATATGACCCCCTTCAGGTAGCTTTTTGGTTTAACTCTTTCTGTGATGAGTTTATCAAATATGTGAATATGAATAATTCATATCCTGCAAATCATGGTGCACAGAACTTGGCATTGCTGTCCACAAAAATATTCACATATTAGTTGTTCTTCCTATGTGAGCAGCTGTCCTGAAAATATATTTGGTGTTCCAAACAACGCAGTTTTTGTTTTCAATGAACTTATGCATATTCAGAATCTGTCTTGAATTCCAACTTGCCAACAAGAGGAATGTGAGATAAACTCTAAGGCAATATATTCAAAGGACTAATCATATTGCAGTCTTATTGGGCACTGAATGTCACCATGGCTTTACACAAATATTGTGCCACTGAGAGTGCAATTATCAGGTTGCAGATAAAGTGAGACATAAAAAGAGAAATCTTGCATTTGGCATCACATTGTCAAACATGCCCTATTAGGGAGATGGAAATAAAATGTTTATGAACTAATTTATTCCAGACCTGTTTGCAAGTGTCTAAGGTTAGTATTGTTCAATCCCAGAAAAGGTTAGACTGATTTGAATAAGAAAGATGCAAAGCCTCAAAGACGACCCCAAAAATATTACCTGCAGTCAAATCAGATGCATTCATTGTTTTCTAGTGGCCATAAGAAACTCATCATCTCTCTGCTGATATCGTTCAAATATTGTTCAGATATTGTGTGTATTACCTTTCTGTCTTTCTTGGTGTCATAAATAATAATACTACCAGATAATCCATTGGGTTTTGTTTTGCTTTTTAAATCAGTGTTTATGTTTATGATCACAATGTCATCAACCTAAACCTAAAGACCTTGCAAAGCTGCACAACACAGGGATGAAAAACTAGGATGCCTATAAACAATATACAAAGCTGAAAGGTATTACTGCCCATATTTGACAGAAGCTGTTGGAAGGCATCAGACTCAGTAATAAAAAAGAAAGTGCCTAAAACAACTGCTGAAGTTTAAAGTCATAATGTCAACTGCACCTGAGATGTATGTCTGGATAATAACAGGAGTAATATACACTTGAACATCCTCTATAAACTGCATCTGACCTCTTTATGAGAGAGAAAATGGAGATGCTAACACTCCAAGTTTAAATGACAGTCTATTACTTTTGAAAACACAATCATGCCTCCCTCATGGTAATTAAAGTTTCTTTCATCTCCCTGAGCCTGCACAGCTGCCACTATGTACATGTGATGCTAAGGAGACAGAGCAGGTTTTAAACCATAAGGACGACAGGACCAGAGCTTTACCCAGCAGCACCAGAAAATATGTTCATTTCACAGGTCATTAAATTAATTATATTCCAAGAAGGATAAGGAGACTTTGAGGCTAATCCTGCTGTCACCTGCACTGGTTTTACACAAGGATAACCCCTCTGGAGTTAATAGAGATTAAACCAGTGTAAAGCCAGTACAAGTGAAATCTGAAACAATTGCATCTATGATAGCAGAAACAAGTGGCAATAGAATGAGATATGGCGTCTGGGATGGGGACTTGAAACAATATTGTTCCAGGGTAAAGTCTGTTCTCAGTTACTGCAATGTAAGTTGACTTCCATGGTATCAGTCAGTACTCACATGGGTGTACATAAAGACAGAGTTAGAATAGCACATGAGGTAGCAATTAAACTTTTTAACCAGTATGACACTGAGTGAGGACCAAGCCAAATTAACAGGGAAGATATCCCTACTAAACCAAAAGCCTTCAATACATTTGCATTGAAATGTATCGTATCTCCCCATTTCTGTTTGCCAGTATTTGCATAAGAAAATGGTTTACACAAGAACTTCTGAACTTGATGCAGAGTGAAAGTTTTCCCATTTCCACTAATGAATGGCCATTTTGAGCAAAACAGAATTTCTATTCTGGGAAAGCTCCATAATTAGATCTAGAGAAACATAGCTGCCATTTTCTGCCTTTCTTCAGAAAAATAGCTGTTTTGTTGGCAAAAAAAACCCCTACCTTTTATTGTTCTGCCAATTTGCAAAATATTTTAATTGAGATCAGAACATACATTCTTACCAGGAAAGAATTGATTTTATATGCAATGTTGTTGTCACATATTGGTCCCAGAATATTACAAAGTCGAGGTGTGTGAAGTAATATCTTTTATTGATCCAACTTTTGTTGGTGAGTGAAAGAATAATAGTTGGTCCACCAGATTGTTTCTCTATTTCTTTTGTTGGTGATGGACCAATCAAAAGGAAAACGTGCTGTGGAACATGCCAATTTCAGCAACATTCCTATGGAGACATGCATGGTTCCCTGACAGTTTGCTCTCAGCTGCCTGGGATTCCAGGGCCACTGGCACTAGGGCAATCTCAGAGCTTCCATCTCCCCACCTGACAGCATGAGGAAACCTCAGAGTATTTCAAAATGAAAGGTTGTGTCAACATTTTCTGAATAAATCCTGGAATTCCTGTTCCAGGGGAAATCTTTTCTAAAAAAGAATGAAACATGAAATTTCAAGTTTTCTCTTTTTAGGTTTGAAATTCCATGCAGAATGGAATTGCCTTTTCTGGCCAGCTCTAGACTGAAGCCAGTGGCAAAATTGGCACTGGAATTGGTTTCACTGACAAGCAGGTTCAGGCCATGGCAACATTTGAGTCCAAATGGAAACTCCAGATAACCAGTCTTATTTCTAGAGAGTTTGGGCTGATTTTTACAGGCTATTGTGTCATTCAAGTTTCTTTGATAGGACCTCGCTCATTCTTTCACAGCAGATTAAAAACAGATCATCATAGTGGCACAGCTATCACTGCTGGATTATTTAAAAGTACGTTTACAATACTGAAAATTACTCTGCTTTTTTAGTACCCTGTTCTAATTTCAACAGGCTGCAGTACCCACAGCTATTGAGTTATAAGCCAGATGTGTGCTATCACATTCCACAGAGATCACACAACTCCCACAGCAGTGAGTTATCAGATGGAAAAGAGCTCTCAGCAGGGCTATTCCTTAAACAGAACATACATTATCTCCAAAGCAAAAATGATTTCCCAGGACACCTAGTGAAAATTGACGAACTGCATTATCTTCTAGCTCAGTGACATGCTCCTCCACTCAAAAGAGTAGTAAATGGATATGGTCAGGAAGTTTGGTCTTGGAAATTAAGTTCCAAAAGTTGATTTGAGACTAAAGAGAAAAGTCAGGAGCCTGAGGAAGAGAGAATTATATAAGCACAGCAATAAAAGGGACAAGAGGAGAGAGACAGTGAGTGATTATGGAATGAAAGGTAAGAAATTAGAACAAGATAAGGACATTAGAAAGCATACTGTCTCCTACAGATGGATATTTTTATGGAAAGTAGGTTTCTGAGAATTTTTTACCCAAGTTTTTCCAGAAGCTACTTAACTTGTTGTCCAGTAATGGGACTGGGAGAAGGAGAAAAATCTTGGGTATCTTCTGCTGTAATAACTCTTGTTTGAGATCAAAGAGCACCATTTTTGTTGGTATGCTACTATTGAGTCTCTCGTGGCACATTTTATTTGACAGCTTGACTTTTCAGAACATGTGATGGCTTACCTGAGAGGTTGCTATGCTAAGCCCCCTTTTGTAAAATACCCATCTCTATATTACATATTCATAAAATCACAGAGTACACTAGATTTGGAAGGGACCTGGAGAGGTCATCAAGTCTGGTCCCTTGCACTCACAGCAGGAGCAAGTGCCATCTAGGTCATCCTTGATAGATGTCTATCTAACCTGCTCTTAAATATTTCCAATGGTGTAACTAGCAAATGTTTCCATTAAAGGGACAGCATTTTTTTTAAAGGGAGCACATGGAATTAAACCAAGAACCACTTGATCCCAATCAAACAGTCTACCTCCAAGGTATACCCCTGAGCTATGTCTTCTATAGCCTATACCCTATATATTCTTCATATATAAGGGGGTTCCGGTTGTCCTAAAATAGAGTTTAGATCTTTATTCTAGGCCTGAGCCTGCAAGAACTCTATTCCTGAAATGTCTACTATATTGAAATGTGGGTAAAGCATTTGTTGCAGATTGGGATTTACAATGGAAGATTTTCCATCTTTTTTAAACAATGTGTAGAATACTGGCCTCTTCCAAAACAGCAAGGTGAGGGTCAGAAAGTTAGTGTATTCATTACTGACAGACAATCTACCCATTTTCACTGAAATTAAGTTCTTTCTTGGATGGTGTGTGAATTACTAATGTATAATATAGAATTCACCTCATAATGTTTAACCCCTTCTTTCATTTATGCTTTTCACATCCTTATATAAAAGAAAAAATACTTCCCATTTACTATTTCCCCTCAATTTGAAAGGTGGGGACATAGACACGGCACATTAATTTAAACTTAGACACAAGGTGCCTACATTTTGAAAATTCCAATAATGCACAGATGAAGGCAAATTATAACTATGGTAAGAAGGGTCGATCTGATAAATGTTCAAAAGCAGTTTGTTACACCTTAGTGATATAAAGTCCACAACTCTCATTGACTTCAGCAGCAGCAGGATTAGACCCATCTTAGTTGGCTACATTCAGCCATCCTGTGCATGAACACAACTATTGACATTGTCAGAAGTTGCACTCCTCCCAGAACCAGCACACCAAACCTTTTCCTGCACTTCAAATCCCAGCCCTAAGACCCCTCCCAGAGACAGTACCCCACACCTCCTCCTGCACCCAAGTACTCTGCCCCACACTGGAGCCTCCTCCTTCATCCACACTCCTTCCCAGAGCTTGGACCCCTCATCCTGCCCTGCATCCAAAACCCTTAGCCTCAGCCCAGAACCTATGTCCTCTCCCAAATACCAAGCCTCCTGCCCCAGCCTGGTGAAAGTGAGTTAGGGTGGGGCAGAGTGAGTGACAGAGAGAGGAGGGATGCAGTGAGCTGGGCTGGGCATTGAGAAAGAGGCAGGGTAAATCCTGGGTTGCCTTTAAATTCAAAAAATGATTTGGGGCATAAAAAGATTGGAGATCACCAGCCTAGTCCCTCCCCATTTCTCTGGCCTCCTTCTGTTGCTAGACTATGAGCAGTTTAATACAGTGTAAACAAAAGGGATTTTCCTCTCTGTGTTTTTACTGTGTAACTTTTGAGTTACACTAGTATACATATGAGGAGCATCGGGTCCCAAAGTTTTTATACTGTAGCCTGTTAACAGGTTTTGGTGAAAGTGAGGCCATAAGCAATATTGTAGTTCTGCACTGTAGAGCTCTGATCAACATCAGATTAAGGTACAAGCTAACTAAGCTACAGTTTAGGCCTCACAATATAAGGAAAAAAGAAAATTGACTCCATTTTAAATGTTATCAAAATTGGTTCATAAATAAAGGAAATATTGGACAAAGAAGATTCTCTCTAAAAATAGACATTTTATTCAAATATGACAAAAATATATATACACACATCAGCTACACAAGTACCTTTTCCCTTTGCTAATTGTTCATTATTGACATGTGGGAGACCAGGGCTGAGAAAAAAATATATAATTGCACTTTTGAAATTAGCATTTCTACAAGTATGTCTACCATCAGTCTCCTGAGGTTGCATTTTGTTGGTCAGCTCCTACGGGTGAAATTCTGACTGGGACTTCATAACTTATTTTAATAAAATAAAATAAAATAAAATAAAAATGATGATAAAATCAGGGATAAATGTGATGTCGAAAACAGCAGTGTTATGAAGCAATCCTGCCAAGTGCATATGTTATGCACTTTCTATGTTTGTGTGTTCTTTTTTCTTTTGATCTGTACATACATACAATTGTGTATTTTAGTGCACATGCTCCTCTCTGGTTCATGCGCTAAGCCATGCCTCACATGATTGAATTTGTAGGTGATTGTCTTCTGGGCGTGGGTCAAGTGGATCGTGAAGAGGATAAATTTATGTTGGTGTCCATCCGTTTTTGGAACCTTTACAATAAATATCAGAGAGTACTGATGAAAGGATAAATAGAAGGTTTTGAGAAAAAATGAAAGATACACATATATAAGCAAAATATTCTGAGTATTTGGTGAGAAGGTTATTTTAAACTATGTGCATATGTGATTTAGAGGCCATTAAAGCCTATAATATTCATTATATTTGCTTGAAATATGGACTACTTTTTCCTCACTTTCTCAATGACTGTATAGAGATTACCAGTCCTTTTTTTTGGGGGGGGGGGGTAAATTCTTTTTGTGCATATAGCTTGTTGTCACTCTGTGTATCCAAGGTGTTTACTAAAGATTAATGAGTGGCTGTAAGGAGAAAAAGGAGAGATTGAACATGAAGAGAGAGGTCTGCCTGGAAAAAAGACAGATTTTCTGCTGGGTGGATTTGGAGCATGCAAGATAATATTTTATTATAGGTAGTATGCTATGTAAAAATTCTAACATAAACTTATAAATCACGTATATTTATAATAAACTGTATTTTTATAGAATGGCAAAAGAAAAATCCCAACAATCCATTTGTTTTCTAGCAAAAATGAAATTGGAATAAACATTTGTAAATATATATTTATATATAGTCTGGATAGACTTTATATTCCCCTAACAAAATTAATCAAATGTGGGGGTTTTTCTATGAAAAGGATAATTTTCCTTTTCCATGGTGTAAAAAATTATACATCCTCTTTTGTTGTCCTGTAAGATCACAGACAAAATAGCATTCATTTTCACAGAAATATCTTGGTAAAACACACAGGTTTTCTGTGTATATTATGTATAAATATTATTTGTTGCTGATGTATAGATATATAAATCTCAATATTTATCATTTTTACTGGTTTCAATAACTTTCTGCTGAAATTTAAACCTCTCTTGTCCAACACTCTCTGATCTGGCAACATCCGTGGTCCGACATGATTTTAGTTAGCTGGATGTTCCCTTTCATTGGTGTGTGGCCAAGTTTCCTACGGTCCTATAAAGTTTGTTTACACCCACCAGTCCTGGCTCTCAGTGTTCTGTGCTGTTATTTAGCTCTAATTTACCCTTAAATGTCTACTAAGATTTCAGCATGCAGTGGAAGTGTTAGAAATGCTGCTACACAATATTGACCTGCAATTCAGCAAGTTCTCTGGTTGAGCATGGGTCAGATCCCAAGGGAGCCAGACTAGAAAGGTTCAACCTGTATTAGATAATTCAGCAGAAATTTCTACAAAAACAAAACAAATCTACTGGAAAAATGCAATCCTCATATAATTTTCTGGTGGTTTTTCTTATTACCTAGATATAATTTATATCAATATAGCTAACATCTGAATTAATCTGCATCTTATATCCTCTATTGCAGGGGTCTCTAACCTATGGCTCTAGAGCCAAATATGGTTCAGTACAGCACCAAATATGGCTCTTTTGTCATTCCCAAAATACACAACTTTTTCAATTAAAATGAACAATTAATTAAAAAAATTAAAAACATGTAATTATTATGTCTTGATTTTTTTGTCTATTTCTCCCCTAACTGTTCATTTTAACAACCATACACCCTCTCCACTCATTGTTGGACATGCATGTACTCTTTTTATTTGATTGGTCAAGAAATCCTTCCATTGTAATATGTGATGGTGAATTCTATAACCCTCTAAGGGTACGTCTACACTAGCCCCCGAGTTAAACCATGAGGTTTGACTGTTAATTCGAACTAAGGGGTTTATCTCGGAATTGCGCTTCTCTGCCGCGTGTAGACGTGGGCAGTTATTCCGGGCTAGTCAGTTTCCAAAATGGCGACCAGCTGGGAACATGCTAATGAAGCACGGGATATTTAAATCCCACGCTTCATTTGCAATTTCGGTCACCCTCATTAGCCTCCCTAGTTCGAACTAGGGGGCTAGTGTAGACGTACCCTAACAGTAAAAATGAAGAAGAGAAAGAGAGATGACTAGTACCAAAATTTTCAAAAGGACTGGACAGACTTGTATGCATTTGTGAATAGGTCTGGATCTCTACACTGTCTCATTTGTGGTGAGAGACTGTTCTAAAAAAAAAACTAATTTCATGACAAACATGAAGCATTTGCTACAAAATACCCTGAGGGTGACTCATGAAAAAAAACCTATGAGGAGATGTAGCGAAAAATGAACATTGCACATAATAGCCGGCTGGCATGGTTTAAAAAAGGTGGGAACTTAAATTCTGCAAGTTTTGTGGAATCATACAGAATTATTCGAGAGGGGAAGCCTTTCACTGTCGTGAAGAGATGCATGCTAAAAATTGGTCATGAACTATTTGATGAGTTTCAAAACAAGAACAAAAATCTCACAGAAAATTAAAGACATGCCATTATCAGCAAAAACACTCCATGACAGAACTCTGAAAAGGCCCACCAAATCAACAAGGAACAAATGCAAAATTTGGAGTACAGATATTATTTTTTCATTTGCTTTGAACAAGACAACTGACATATGTGGCAGTTGTGTATTCTGGGACAATATATTTGTGAAAATGCTATGCATGAATAAATGATTGAGATATTACCAATGAAAAAAAATCAAACAAGGGGTGAAGAATCCTTAAAACTATGATGTACTTTGTAAAGAAGAAATACAGTTTCATGATTTGTATGAGAGAGAGAATCCAAATAACAGCCTTGATTTGAAGCAGCTTGCCACGTTTATTTCTGAGCTCGTGATGGCATTCAAGTCTCGTTTCGTTGACTTTTTCAAACACAGTGCTCTGTTTAAGTTTATGATTCATCCACATAAAGCGTCTGTGGAAGAACTGGATTTGACAGTCATTCCAGACATCTCAGTCAGTGATTTGGAAATGAAAATAGCAATTTTTTCTGGAGTTGGATATCTGGGTAGAAAAATTCATCAAACTGAATTCTGATTTAGAATGTCTTGTTCAACAACGTACAGAATTGGCAAAACTGCACAAATGGGTGGACATGAAGAAATTGGAGCACAATGATAATCTGATTCTGCAAACTTGGAAAGAACTTCCTGTCACATACAGCACCATGCAGAATGTCAGCTTAGCCTTATTTTTAATGTTTGGCTCCACTTATATGTGTGAGCGGGTTTTCTCTCATTTGAATCACATCAAAGGTGATTTGTGCTCAAGACTGACAGAAGACAGCCTGAATGCATGCATGAAGCTGAATTTTGACCAGTTAAGATGTAAACTTCAAAGAAATGTGAGAAAAGATGCAGCAGCAGAAATCCCATTAAATAAAGTCCTTGGCTACGTCTACACAGACATGATTTTCCGGAAAAGCTTAAAACAGAACAGTTTTCCATTATAAGTTTTTACGGAAAAAGAGCGTCTAGACAGGCACGGTGTTTTCGTTATA
>JANRFK010001234.1:74786981-74797133 GCA_030068395.1 Apalone spinifera
AAAAGCGGCTGATTTTCCGGAATAAGTGGGCCTGTGTAGACACAGCCCTTAAGTACAATGTTTCATTTATGCCATTATTAATCATCATGTCAATTATTAGTAATATTAAGTTGTATATTTTCAGTCATGGAAATGGGCATTCTTATACTGGCTCTTTGTTGACTGTTTGTTCTGAATTTTGATGTAGATTGGCTCTTCGGTTTGAAAAGGTTTTCAGCCCTGCACTATTGTCTCTTGTACCATCTATTGCCATTTTATATCCTCTAAGAGTCTAATTCTGTATTCAGACAATGAATTCTATAAATCAGATGCCCTAACAGAGAAAAAATATTCCTGAGAACTTTTCCAGTAAATTTTATTATAGTATTATATTTTATATTGTTTACTTCTATTTTACTTACATAGACAATTAGTTGAAAGAACTTGTCTAAAATTGATTTCTGGTATGTCATCCTTACGGAGAGGGCTGCTGAAAATGAAAATTATTATTTTATTTTTACAACTTCACTTTTGTATACATGCAAATATAAAGCTTTCATGTTTATGTATTCATGTCCTTTCTGTGAAAATAATAATTTCATGCTATCAGGCCTCTTACACTTGACATAGTTTAGGGCCTCAGAATGTCATAACCCAGCCTTGGCTCCGATCCTGTAAACTCATCTGCTGAGACAGACCGTTTGATAATGCTCCACATATGTATAAAGGGCTACTTAACACAGATCCATGACTAAGTTTTCATGTCATTTTAGATATTTTTTTAAACACAATTAAGGTAATGTTAAATTAACTAGTTATCGGCTTCTCTGTGTCGGCACTCTCTTTGGACAAAATTACATATTAGCAGGAAAGGCGAGCTGAAATATTTTGTTCATGGGCACTGTGGCAGTCAGCATAGCAGCAAAGTGGAATTAAAGGACACGTGACTTTTTGATAGCTTTCCAAACTCAATATGTAGGGGCTAGTAAATATTTTGTTTGGTTTTTTAATGTGGCAGTAGAAATCGCTGCAGATGGGACCTTATAAAGGTATCACGATGTCAAAATGAATTTAGTCATTCCTGTAGTTGCTGAATGTCAGTAAACAGCATGTAATGCATTAATATTATTTTATCTTTTCAAAAGATCCATATGGCATTAATTCTAAGTTATATTTATTATATTTCATGTTTGATACTAGTACCCTTTCTATGGGACCAAATTTTCCATATAATACCTTCAAGATTTTAAACACCTACATTTTCACAGTAAGGACCCTTAATATATCTCACAAAAGATATTCAAAGGTAAATTGTAATCTGTGATGCAATGCTAGCAATTAAAAGCAAAAGGGAAAAAGAGAAGTGTTATCAAATTTGATTTAAATTGTTTCAGCAAATGTAAGGAGGAGAGCAGATATTAGGAGTCATCCAATTTAAAATAATTCTTGTTTAGGACATCATCTGTGAATAGCTATGCACAGATATGCCGGCTTCAATTTCAACAAATCACCTATATACATTACATACATGCAAATTAAGCATATGCTTACATGCTTTGCTGAATTAAGACCATTGCTTACTTCTGCAGGGGAGTCCTTTACGCAACAACCAATTTCATGACAAAAAACACACTCACATTTACTCAAATACCTGTGAGAGAAGATCTAGATGGTGCTTGGTCCTGCCATGAGTGCAGGGGACTGGACTTGAGGACCTCTTGAGGTTCCTTCCATGTCCTATGATTCTATGATCAGTGAAACTGAGCAAGAGGCAGCATTCCTCATAGTGCTCAACAATGTAGTTCAACTATCCAGCTCTCTAGGAGTCACGTTGTGATCACTTATCTTCTTCATTCTACTTAGAAGGTATACGGGTGATCTCTGAAGGTTCTACATGTATGAGCAAATCTTTCAAAATATTTTCTTCTGTTTATAATTTTGAACAACCAACAAGGCTTCTTTCAGATAAGACCACTCTTCCAAGTACAGCGCCATCCTTTTTCTAATTAAGCTTTGAGTCACTGAATCACTGCTTTCCCATTATATTATTGAAAAGTTTGATATCAACTGAACTTTAATACTAGACTATGTTCCTATATGCCAAAATGTGAAAGTACCTCTAACCAGGTGTTCATTACAGCTTTTCTCAGCCCCTGTAACTGTGGAACTATAAAACACTGACAGAGTTCACTAGCTTGTTATTAATTTTACTTAGCTAATGATATAGTTGGGAGAAATGGATGTAAACTGGCATATCTCCACTGCCAGTTTACACCAGTTGAGGATCTGGCCCAACTGTTTTGAGTTTACCAGAAAATCTAACTTTCTATATTATTGAAAGAGAATAGGTTTTTTCTTCAATGTTAATAAGATTGATGATGCTTTTCTGTTTTAACACAAAGTTAGTGAAGTTACATGGTGTCCCTGGCCTCTGTTTGTCAGAGGCTGGTGAAGGATGGCAGGAGACAAATCGCTTGATCATTGTCTTTGGTCCACCCTCTCTGGGGCACCTGGTGCTGGCCACTGTCGGCAGACAGACTACTGAGCTAGATGGACCTTTGGTCTGACCCAGTACGGCGGTTCTTATGTTCTTACATATGCAATGACAAGAGTAAGTTACTGTAGAACAGAACTATATGCATAAATAAGCAATCTAACTAACTTTTCCCATAGCAAGCAAAATAATTTGTGATATTACACTCTGACACATCTTCCTACCAACCCCTCTCATCTAACAGCCCCTGTTGCAATAGATTACAGAAGCATTTTGTCTGCAAGAAATTAATTTTCTAACCCTACAATTCATTCTTCTCTAAAATGAGAGGAAAAGGTGGTAGTGCTTTCAGGTGAGAAAGCTCTTTCATCTGCACAATCCTTCTAGTAACATGCAGTTACTGTCCCATTACCACTGTAATGTCACATCCTTGAGGTAAAAATAAGTGGTAACTATATGCACTGAATTACCTCAATAGTCCTAGGGAGGAATTTGGATTGATAGCAGACTCTCTTCTATGGCCACTTAATTTACAGAGTCAAATCATCTTCTCACCTGCATCAATTTAAGTCAGGAATTAAGTCCACTAAATCAAAGGAGAATTGGGCCCTCAGACCACAGTTCCGAATTTAAGATTTTATGCTGCAAGAAAACCACAGCAAGCAATAATCTATTACTTTTTTCATTTGGAAAGAGGACTATAGAACATGTGGTATCCGTGCTAGGTTTTATTTGTTACTCAAATGTGTATGGATTCATGGCTGAAATTTTCCCATTAATTTCTCCAACACTTAATGCTTCTTTTGGCAGGTGACATTCAGTTTATCTCCTGTGAAGCTCTTCCCAACATCACTGCATTTTCGCCTATCCAATAATTCAACAGTTTCCCCACCCTCCCTCATCTAGAATGTTCTGTGCAGTGGCAGGAGACAATCTATCTAAATCTAATACAGCCTAAAATAGGAAATACTGAACTGAGAGGAGTGATTGTATGTGTCTTACACAACCATTTCTTCCTTGTGTATGGCAGTGGGAGATGTTCCACCTAAAGGGAAAGATCAGGTTTCCAGATAAAAATTTTGATGGTGAAGTAGTATAGTATATGATTGACTTGAAAATACTTCTATTATTTGCATATGTGACAACTTTTTGTACTTAATCACCTTTACTATCTTCTGGCATGTTCAGTCAGTTTCTCCTTTGGTTGGCAACATTTTCTTAGGGATGGAACATTAGGAGCAACCAGGGCTGAGATTCATGTTTTGTTTGAGAAATAGCTTTTTGCTAATAAACACAGAAGCCAGATGGGATGACTATCTGACTTCACAAACTATGGATTTTTGATTGGACCAGTATACAGAGTCCCACAAATAGTAAAACTGACCCAGTCATTATACATGGAGTAGAAACATTCACTGCACACTGCAGAACCATTCAGTTGAATTCCCCAAGAGCTATAAGAAATCTTTCTGCAGATCTCCTTGCAGAAGTCCAGTTTTATGTTTTACTATAAACAAAGTGCAATCATATGCTTTGTGTCAAGTTATTTAGCAAGAAAAAAACAAACAGTAAAAAGTCTCCATGAAAGAGCACGAAGCAGAAATGAAAGGCATCACAGTTGTATAGTTTATGCCCCTCAGACACAAACTGAAAAAGGTATCAAAACAGAGTGCTATAAATTATTAATTCAATACAGCACTTTGCAGAAGGACAAAATTCACTTGCAAAAAATATATGAAATAGAAAACGTATCTAATCAGAGCAGACACCAATGATTCAAGAAAGACAGGTAGTAAGGAACTGCCTGAACTGATCATCATATTTTTGCAGCTAGGCGTATAGAATTTTCCTTTGATGCCAAAACAAGGCAAACACATATTTCTATAAGTTTCATAAAATGGACTCCTGGACAAGAGAAATAATTTTACTATATTTTAGCCATTGTCTTATTGCTGCACAACAGCTGCCTTACAGTTTGAAGAATATGCCCTTAAAATTGTGTTACAGATAGTTTTCACAGCAGGAAGGTATTTAAATGTTTGAAAAATTAGCACTTTACCCAAAACTTAAAGTTTGTGTTTTATTAGGATTTGAACAGCCTCATGGAATCACCTGATCTACATCTATCTCCATATAGGTTGCGAGAATTGGAATGGCATATTTAATTAACCTTGTTTCATCAAAATAATTGTAACAGAAAATACTGAGTTGCTACCCTGGTCACATGATTATCACTGGATTTTGAATGCGTCTGCATTTAAACAAAACAAGCACAGAGCAAGCTGCAGAAAAAGTAAATAGAAATTTGTCTCAGCTGATGAAAAAGGCAATGGTCAATTAGCTTCGGGTGCCTCCCGCTCCTTTTGAGCTACAGCTGTAATATTGTACATTCTTCGTCATTTGAGCTGGTGCACAGAATTACAATTTCATATTATGCAGTCTAGCATTCCTCATCTCCTAAACTAGAACTGGCATAGATAAGCCAATGAAAAAAACAAACAGAATCTTGTCAGAATGTATTCCTTTTGGGAAGGAGGGGGTGATTCTAGCTGTGTACAGAAGGTGAATGTGCAGGTGCTAGGCCTAGATACATCTCTTTCTGCTAGTAAGCATATTACTGGAACAACCCCCCATCACAGGCTCTCTTGGTGCTGCTGTCACACACCCCATTAGGGACAAATCCTAAGGGGCCAAAGGTTTGACTCATAGTGAACATGAAATGGCTCTCTCAAAAGCCAGCAGATGCTACTGTATAGTGTCAGACATTTGTGTGTCATCTTAGTGAGTCAGGCAGGGAATCTCTTAGTACAAAAGCCGTGCATTTTAAACACTGAACACGTTTTCCAAATGCTTCAGATGACACTCAGACTTTGACTACTGAGTAGGACTAGTGCCCAAGATACACACACCTTTGCAATTCACAAGTAATCTCTCATAAAAATAGTCCATTTATATATATATATAAGTATTGACTGTAAGCCTGGTGCCTTTGAGTGCTCAAATACATATACTGTGTTATTTATAGATCCAACATTGATTCTTTTTCTCTTGGAAAGTAGGTCTCTTGCCTTCACTTTCCTTATTTCAGCAAAGTTCTGAGAAATACATGCTGCCTTGGAATGTACAGTCTAGTCTCTTAATATTGTGAGTAATTAATATTAACTCCTTCTGCACTGCACAATGTACATTTGACATCAAGTAATTAACTTATTCTTGTGGCAAGCACAGTATTTCTACCACTCTGCTCTGCTACATCCTCACAGAAAAAGAATAGTTTACTTAGATCTGGCACAAGCTGTAGGGCAATATGGGGCTATGGTCTTGAACAAGTTAATTTTGTTACATTGATCCAAAGATATTGCTTTAGGTATACAAGTATGGTCTTCAATATTAAGTGGTTGAATAACGTGTGAATGATTTGTCTAATTTCTCCCCATCATTGTTGAATGTACTTATGTATACATTTTCCACTGTTAAATTGTTCTGAAAGCAATAAAATATTTGACCAACTTTCATCAAATGAAAAGGTAGAAATGTGCTGGATTAAGTGTTTGTTAGAATTTCAAGAGCCACCAAGTGTAGTAGCACTACATTATTTTCCACATCAACCCTGATGGGTCAAGTTGGTACCATATTTGATTATCTGCTATTACAACATCTTCACATTTGACTTCTAGCTTTAAACTGTGATCTCTGGTATGTATCAAGATATACTAGAGTGACATTTAGAACAGAAAAACAAAATTTGACTCAATGCAATAGTTTAATTACCATTTTAAAGAAGTCACTTTGATCAATTGGTCCATCGGCCCTGTGATCAATAGGAAGGGTACTATCCTTTTCTGGGCATTCCAACCATTCAGTTAATTAAATTGCCTGTAAGGGTTAAAACCATAGACAATGGGTGCTAGAGGGTACATCTAGACTACGTACTTCTTTCTAAAGGAGAGATGCAAACTTGGTCTTCTGATCGCTTTTTCAAAAGCAGTTTTTTCAAAAGTGAAAACAGTTTAGACAGGGTTTTTTCAAAAGAACCCCCTTTTTTAAAAGAACCCTGTACACCTCATTTTTTAAGGAAGAAGGGTTTTTTCAAAAAAGGGGGGGTTCTTTAAAAAAAACCCGTCTAAACTGCTTTCACTTTTGAAAAAAAAGCTTTCGAAAAAGCGATTGGAAAAAGATACGCTAAGTAGTGCCGAATTTGCATAGCTCTTTTTTAAAGAAGAACATAATCTAGATGTACCCAGAGAGTTTCCAAGAATGCTAGAGAAGCAGGAAATGAGTTTGCAGGAAGCCAGGAGAGCCAATGAAAACAGAGTGTGTGTGTTTTAGAATTGGAGGCAGTGATTTTCCTCTTCCAGTCTTTGTGTGATCAGAAGAAAGCTGGGAAACATGAATTGAGCCAGGAAGCAGGGCATGAAGCACATATCAAGTGTAGTTTCACAAGGATCAATTCTGGGTCCAGATTTGTTCAATATTTTCAATTATTTAGATAATGACATACAAAAAATACTTATAAAGTCTGTGGAAGATCCCAAGCTAGGAGGAGTTGCAAGTGGAGGATAGAATTAAAATTCAAAATGATCTGGACAAACTGGAGAAAAAGTCTCCGGTAAACCGGATGAAATGCAGTAAGAACAAATGCAAACTACTCCACTTAGAAAGGAACAATCAGTTGCACACAAACAAAATGGGAAATGACTGCTTAGAAAGGAGTACTGCAGAAAGGGATCTGGGGAGTCATAGTGGATCACAAGCTAATTATGAGATAACAGTATAACTGGTGCAAAACAAATCTCATTTTGGGGGTACATTAAGAGGAATGTTATAGGCACGAAATAATACTTCTACTCTATTTCATGATGATTAGGCCTCAACTGGAGAGTTGTGCCTGGTTCTGGGCACCATGTTTCAGGAAAGAGGTGAACACATTGCAAAAAGTCCAGAGAAGAACAACAAAAATGATTAAAGGTCTAGACTACATGACCTATGATGGAAGATTGAAAAAATAGGGTTTGTTTAGTCTGGTGAAAAGAAGACAGAGAAGGGACATACATTTTCAAGAACATAAAATGTTGTTACAAGAAGGGGGGACACAAATTGTTCTTTTTAACTCTGATGACAGGACAAGAAGCAACGAGCTTAAATTGCAGCAAGAATGGGTTAGGAAAGTATGTCTACACTTGCACCCTCTTTTGAGAGAGAGATGCAAACGAAGACATTCAAAATTGCAAATGAAGCCAGGATTTAAACATCCCTTGCTTCATTTGCATATTCACGTTATGGCACTATTTCAAAATAGCGCTATTTCGAAATAACAGATGCTATTAAGACGCGGTTATTTCAAGAGAAAACCCTTCTCTCGAAATAACTGGTAAACCTCACTGTATGAGGAATAAGGGTGGATGTTCTAAAATCTGATTTGTCTATTTTATATTTGTTCACTTTTTGTTTGTTTGTATCCCTTTGTTATATATGGTCATGCCAATTTTCTTCCACAAGTTGATCTGAGGAAGTGGGTCTGGCCCACGAAAGCTCATCACCTAATAAATCATCTTGTTAGTCTTTAAAGTGCTGCATAGTCCTGTATTTTGTTTCAGGTAGACCAGACTAAGATGGCTACATCTCTATTACTTGCTTGAAGTGTAGACACAGACTATGTTATTTCAGGATAATGTCAGAGTGCATTCCAATTCAAGTCTTGAATCCAATGGCTCTTAATAAGTTTATACTTCAACAGGAATTTGCCTGAGTAAACTAATAGCTAGGAATTCAGAGTTTTACTTAATGTGCATAGACACCAGACATAAGCACAATGTTCAAATATTAGAATCCACAGCAATGTGTCATAAAAGTATTTCCAGGAAATATTAGGAATGATTAGAGATTGACTTTATGGGCCATACCCCAAAGTTGTTTCAAAGTTTTGATTCAGTGGGTGTTGTCTCAGTAACCACAGAATAAATACTGAGTAAATTTTGGTTTAAGACCATTTCACTGTACTGGACACCTCACTATGCCGAACAAATTGTTTTCATTGGCCCTCAATAACATGCAAATATTGTTCAAGTTATTCTGTTATCTTAATGTATCTTTTCACCAGCATCTTTAACAATCAACCCTTTCATTTTTTTCCTGAGAGAGAGAGTTGCACTGCAGATTTCCCTTCTTGGCTGATGCTCATAATACAAAAGGTCAAGTATTTTATTTGCAGACTCCTCAAAGAATGATTATTTTTCATCTGAACAGGTTATGGTTATAATACAATTGTTGTACAGAATTCTACAAATGCTTTCTGAAAGGACTACTATATGTTAACAAAGGATGTTACTATGATACTTCCTTGCTATTCACACATTCATACATTGAACTCTTCTATACAAAAGTATGGCCATTCCAAAGATATTTAATTCCCAACCTAAACTATTATAACAAATCAATGGCTTCTTAACACTTCATGGTTATCACTATTCTAAGCTCCATGACCACAAAGCACTTGACAGCGAAATAGTAAGGCTAGAATTCGCCTCCTCCTGCTCCAGAAGCAGATACTTTGATCTACTTGAGCTAAAAAGAGAATTTTTATTAGTTATCAATAGCTCAGTGACTGATACAAAGTCGAGCAGTTGAGATTCGTTGGTTAGTTTATATGTTTATTTTCTTCTCTCTCTTATTTTCTAACACATGATGTCCTCTTTTTCTTGCCTCCATCTCTATTTCTCTTCTTCCCTGTGTCTTTAGTTGTATCTGTGGAATGTAAAGATGAAGAAATGAGTGTTACACATCAGTTACACAGCAGTATTCTACTCTGGTAAGGCGTTTCAGAGCATTGGTGCATCGCTGAGGCCACGTATCCTACTCTTTCAGGCTTCAGCCTTGAAGTTGACAGCTTCTGATGGAGTAGCACTGTATGTGAAAGATAATGTAGAATCAAATGAAATAAAAATATTAAGTGAATCAACATGTTCAATAGAATCGCTATGGATAGTAATTCCATGATCCAATAATAAGAAATTAGCAGTAGGGATAGATTACCGACCACCTGACCAGGACAGGGATACTGACATTGAAATGCTGAGGGAGATTAGAGAGGCTACCAAAATAAAGAACTCTATAATAATGGGGGATTTTAATTACCCCCATATTGACTGGATACATGTCACCTCAGAAAGAGAAGCGGAGATAAAATTTCTCAATGGCTTAAATGACTGCTTCTTGGAGCAGCTGGTGCAGGAACCCACAAGAGGAGAGGCAATTCTCGATTTAGTCCTGAGTGGAGCGCAGGATCAGGTCTAGGAAATAACCATTACAGGACCGCTTGGGAATAGTGACCATTTTATAATAACTTTCAACATTCATGTGGTGGGAAGAACACCTCAGCAGCCCAGCATCCTGGCATTTAATTTCAAAAAGGGGACTTACACAAAAATGAGGTTAGTTAAACAGAAATTAAAAGGCACAGTGACTAGAGCCAAATTCTTGCAAGTTGCATGGAAACTTTTTAAAGACACTATAATAGAGACCCAACTTAAATGTATACCCCAAATTAAAAAACATAGCAAGAGACCTAAAAAAGAGTCACCGTGGCTTAACCAACACATAAAAGAAACAGTGAGGGACAAAAAGATATCTTTTAAGAAGTGGAAGTCCAATCCTAGTGAGAAAAATAGAAAGGAACATAA
>JANRFK010001234.1:74797233-74809331 GCA_030068395.1 Apalone spinifera
AAAGGGATAGAAAATAAGACCCAGAATATCTTACTGCCCCTGTATCAAACTATGTAACGCCCACATCTTGAATATTGTGTACAGATGTGGTGTCCTCACCTCAAAAAAGATATTTTGGCCTTGGAAAGGGTTCAGAAAAGGGCAACTAAAATGATTAGGGGATTGGAACGGGACCCATATGAGGAGAGGTTAAAACGACTGGGACTTTTCAGTTTAGAAAAGAGGAGACTGAGGGGGGATATGATAGAGGTATATAAAATCATGAGTGGTGTAGAGAGGGCCGATAAAGAAAAGTTATTTATTAGTTCCCTAAATAGAAGAACTAGAGGATACCAAATGAAATTAATCGGTAGCAGGTTTAAAACTAATAAAAGAAATTTCTTCATCACAGAGCGTGTAGTCAACCTGTGGAGCTCCTTGCCAGAGGAGGCTGTGAAGGCTAGGACTATAATAGAGTTTAAAGAGAAACTAGATAAATGGAAAGGAAGGGATTAAGAAGTTGCCCTGGGTCTAAGCAGTTCCTGCAATGCTTGCACAGGTTGGAAGGAGATAACTGAATTTTTCTTTTAAGTTTTACAGCACTTTACTATTTTTTATTTTTTACACCCAAAAATTTCATTGCCTGCCTGACTATGATTAAGTTGTTTAAAGAAATGTATTGCAATTGTAGAAAAAAATTGTGTGTCTGAAAACCATAGGTACTTTTTTTTTAAGAGGTATTTTATAAAAAAAGGTTGAGAAACACTGGGGTAGACAACTCATCATAAATCTACATATATAACTGAATATTGTCTTAATCTGTATGTATATGGAAACATTTATGGAGCATCTGTACATAGATGTGGCCAAATTTTGCTGAGTTACTCTTTACACTACCATAATATATTGTACGGTTTTACTTGAAACATAAGTTGTTCATAGGCTTCTGGGTTCTGATTCTCCTCTTACTTACATCAGCATAAATCAAATTTCAGTGAAGTCAACAGATTTACAGTCATACGACTGATGTAAGCAAGAAGAGAAGTAAGTCCTATATATCTATATGAATGTATAGATAGACTATGTGCTAGGTGGTGTTGGGAGGTATCTAAAATGTATGAATTATGTTTGAAATTATGAAGTCTCTGTATATCTCTTTATCAAGCTGCAAACTTAATTTTGTTTGGATGGACTTTGCTTTCTGAATGTCCTTTTGCTTTGATCTTGGACTAAAATTCCTAGGGTTAGTGGTACAGCAATAACATCGAAGAGTCATTAATGTTGATGACTGCTCTGTCTGAATAGCGGGTATGCTAAAGAGGTTTGCTTGAGAGGGAAACCAGGTCCACTAAGTTACTACAGGGGGCTCAGGTTAAGGAGTGGACAATCCCCAAAACAAAAGAACCAAGAAACCAGGTGTTAAACTCAGGGGATCATAGCAGACTGGCAGCTTGGCAAGAGGAAAAAAAAGAGGGGCGGGCTTTTTCAGAAGAGAGGTCTTGTTCAACTGCAGGACCAGCCAGAGAAGAAGCTAGCTGATGATGGGGGTGGGGGAGACACCCTGAATTCTCACTGACTGAGCCTTGGGAAGCTCCATCTGTATCTTTGGCAAACTCATGTCCTGCTATAGTTGCAAATTTCTATAACCACAGACACTCAGTCTTTCCCATTGATTTCTCTGCACTTTCTAGGACATCAGTCCTCTTTTCTTTCATAAATATCTGCTTCCCGGCACAACCTGAATGTGCTTTTTTCCTCTTCATAAGCACTTCTCCTCTACCCCCCAATTGCCTCTTTCTCCAAGATCCACTGTCCTCTTTCATTACCTTAGAAGCTCTGAATCAACACACCTTTCTGAGTCTTACAAGAGGAGCATAACCCCTGGAATAGGGGGTTTACACCACTTTAAATGTATGTTTCTAGTTTGGTTTAAAGTGGGGGGGGCAACATGACAAAAGTAGACAGAAATCAACAGCAAGAAACTTAAGTGCAGAGATAGATCCAACTAAGAGTGGGCTGTGCTAACTACACACTTATTTTTGTGCCAGAAGATGAGGTTTTCTTAGAGAAGCATGGGAGGTTTTACTGAATCATGAATAGATAATATTCCCAAAAACATTTTCTTGTGAATCCTCCAGCAAATAATTTCTAAAGACATCACAAAAGTCTTTGTCTTCCCTAGGCTCGTCCATATCTCATAAAATTCTGACCATCTCATTTATAGATCATGCACCATTCAGCTTTTTTGGTTTTCTAATCCTATGAAATCTGAATTTTAATCTGCAAGCAACTTTGTAACAGACACACATATATTACACTTCAGTCAGTAACAAGGGATGTTGCCCTGTTAATCTCAAAGGATTGGCATAGCAATTTTATCACATTTACTAAAAAATCCATACAGATTTAAGGTTGAGTTCTGGATTTAATTGAAGTAACCTTTTGTACAATCTAGCTTTAATGAAGTGCAATGAAGCTAAACTCCAGGGGGGCCATTAATCTGAAACACTCCATTAAAAACAACTACAAGGGGAGTTTTTAATAAACAGTGTGAACTAATGCCCATGTGGAAAGGTAATTGAGAGGGAACTGGTGTCTGGGCCAGATTGTTATTAAATCCTTATCACAGGTAAAGCTGAAACCCCAAATGGCAAGCTGCCATGTGATTTATAGTGCCCTTCTCTACCAACCCTTAAAGAAAAGGCTAAGTTTAATAATAAAAAAATCTTGTGACTAAGCTATAAAATAACTAAGCAATTATTTAGAATAATTTATACAGTGCAATACACTGACCTTGCTCTAAGCATAAAATCTACAAAATACTTCTGTAATAAAACTGTGAACTACTAAAAGGACTAAAGGCTTTAACCATTTTTATTGTGCAGCGCCTGAGGGAACCATAAATACACATTACACTCTAATAGGAGGGCTTAAGAAAATTCATAATTTTTTAATCTTAAAGCTTTTCTTAAATGTCCAGCAGAGCTGGTCAAATTACAAAGCACCAGTTCATGTCATATTTTGTCAATTCATAAGCTGATAGAAAACTCCATGGATTCTAAAATGGTTTGCACTTACTGTCTGAACCCCACCTCTCTCTCGTTTTATTCTTCTAGGGAACAAAAAAAAGGGACAGCAAATTCAAATGTCAAAATCTATGACCAGACTGGCCTGTATCTTTATAGGTTATACTTCTAGAAATAAACAAAATGGTTCAAATTAAGCTCTTGAAAGGGACACTGGCGAAAGAGCATTTACTTAAGATATCTAAGCAATTTCAGCTGAGCTAAGAAATTTTTTTTAGAGCTGTAGTTTGTCAAAATAGAGAAATGACCATTGTATGGTCATATTCCCAGACAATTGGTACAGGGCTCAAGCAAAAATAGATCTAACAGGCTTGGAAATTAGTAGGAGCTAGGTTCAAGGGGGGGTGTTCCAATGCCTGTTGAAGTCAATAGTTTTTCCATTTTTCAATAGGCAGTGGATCAGTCCCTAGATTGAGGCAGTGTTGGTTTGTCTCTGGATAGGTACAGATGGTTTTGTTAGCAATGGATTTTAAACAAAGCCTTCTAACATCTACTATTATGACATGGTATACATGCTGAATAAGAGGACTAACATAATAATGAATTATGAATGACAGTGAGGGTAAAGATGAAAGGGGAAAAAAGAGAGACAACAGAAAAAGTAGTAATGTACTCCAGGAAGAATGTTATCACAAAGATGTCAGATTATTTCATGTGTTTATTTGGGGTTATTTTGTTTTGGGGATTTTAATATTATAACCAGCTATGGGAAGGAAAAGCAGATGGCACTAAATTGCTGGCCAAAAGACACATTTTGGGAACAGATCTGGAGGAACATTGGGAGGTCACTTGATATGCAAGAAGAGGAAGGCTGTTCCATATGTTGCAGCAATACTAACAAATAAAGACTTGCAGTCAACAATGAAAGAAATGTTTAAGGACAGAGGGTGGGTAAAGAACAGAGAAGGAGGGAGGGGGCATAAAGAGAAAAGATCTCTAGATACTAAACCCACAATTACGTTTTAGCAATGCTTCCAGATCATGACTTCCTGAGGAAATGATGGTTTGAGATTACCTCAAATTGGCATGACAAAGTGTACAATATTGAACAGACGATAGTGATCACCAGTAGCATACAGGATCTCTCCAACGATGGGCATGCACTGCTTCTATGCCTTGGGTTTGTAAACACCCTTCTAAACTAAAGGCAGGATTTTGAAGTGTTCTGAGACTTGGCATACAGGAAGCAGAAGTTTGCAGCAATAGTAACCTTTTGTGAAAGTTTGCTCCGGTCAGCTCTACCAAAAAGGAGGGCAATTTAGCTCAGCAAATAGAGAAAAACAAACAGCTTTATTTTCAATGTGATGATAATTTAGTTTTACAGCAGATGCCCTCCAGAAAGCTCTAGTCTGTGTGCAGCATAAATAAAAATCAGAAATGATCAACAGGTTTGTATTCAACAGAAAGTACGTACCAAGGTTTAGTCTAACTTGGAAGGGTGCCTCTGTGTATGTAACACTTTGCTTGCATATCAACTACACTCTCCCTCCGACTGTCACCAGTTACTTCTTCTATAATCATGAAATGTGATAAGATAAATAATTGTAATATGTTTGGTTACTATTCAAAAAGGAAATATCGTCCTATCATTATTTATTGTCCTACTGTCATTAGACATAGAGAACAATAGATGAGCAATTCTCTTTATGAAAGCCTTTAACATATTTGGAAACTGTTCCTCACTCAGCTCTTATTTTCTCAAGACTAAACATGCCCAATTAAAAAAATCTTTCCTTACAGGTCAGATTTTCTAATGCTTTTGTCGTTTCTTTAATAAATGGAGGTAGGGGGATGGAATTCCATAAGAAATAATTAATAGCAATAGATGAACATTCTAAAACATCAGAAGACTATTCCAGAGTCCAAAGAATTTTGAGAAATAGCACTAATTTCTCTCAAATTTACTTTATTAATATTATGTTGTACACACATTCATTCAAAAAATCTATGCAAATTTATGTAAACCTGTTCTCATTCTTCACTACAAGGATTTACTGGCAATCAAAATATTCAAACTTAAAACTGGAGTTACTAGAAGTTTTATTCATTTTAAGAAGCCCTTATTGTTTTATGCAGTAACAAAAAATTGAAAAGGGGGACAAGCAGTAAAGTAGCAAAGTTTGCAGATGTTACAAAATTACTCAAGATAGTCTAACACATACTGAAGAGATTCAAGGGGATCTTAAAAAACTGGAGCAAGAAAGTGGCAGATGAAATTCAAAATGTCGATACATGCAAACTAATGGTCCTGCAGATGTGGCAGGGTCACCTAGGATCACAATTATTCTTTACCCCTTCATCACTGTAGGGTTTGTATACCTTACCACAAATTCACTCTATCAGCTGTTATAACTTAGGAAATAGATCTTGGAGTCATAGCAGATGGTTCACTGAAAAACAGTCAATGTTCAGTGGAGCCAAAAAAGCTATCAGAATGTTAGGACCCATTAGGACAGAGAAGTAAAAAATATTATAATGCTACTGTAGAAATCCATGGTACAGCCACATCATGAATACTGAGCAGTTCCATTTGCCCCACCTCAAAAAAGACACATTAGAATTAAGTAAGTATGAAAAAGAGCAAGTAAAATTATTAGGGATATGGAACTGCTTCCATATGAGGAGAGATTCAAAAAAGATTAGGACTTTTCAGCTCAGAAAAGTGAGGACTGAGCAGAGATATGATAGTGGTTTACAAAATCATGAATGATATGGAGAAAGTAAATGGTGGTTAGCCCTTCAAAGAACACAAGAACCAAGGGTTACCCAATGAAATTAAACAGAAGCATGTTTAACACAAATGAAGGAGACATTTCTCTATATAATATGTAGTCCATAAATATAACTGGATTCAAAAAAGAATTACATAAATTCATGGAGGACTGGTCCATCAATAGCTAGTAGCCAAGATCGTCTGGCATGCAGTTCCATGCTCCATGTGTCCCTAAATGTCATACAGCTAGAAGCTGGTAGTGGAAAACAAGGATGAATTGCTTGGCAAATTGCCAATTTAGTTCTCTCTCTCTGAAGCACCTGAAACTGACCACTGTGGAGATACTCTGTTAGGGTATGTCTATACTGCAAAGTTAATTCAAAATAATAGCCATTATTTCGAACTAACTTTAATAGCGACTATACATGCAAACCGCTATTTCGAAATTAATTCGAAATAGCGGAGTGCTTAATTCGAATTTGGTAAACCTCATTCTACGAGGAGTAACGCCAAATTTGAAATAGCTATTTCGAATTAAGTGCTGTGTAGACACTTTTAATTCAAAATAGGGGGCCTCCAGCCCTTCCCAGGGAGCCCTGGTGGCCACTCTGGTCACAACCAGGAAAACTTACTCTCCTCTCCTCTAGCCCCAGAGCCATTAAAGGGGTAGACCCTAGCCACAGTGCCTGTGCAAATAGCAAAACGCTATTTCAAAATAGGTTTTGTGTGTAGATGCATTAATTCGAATTAACTTAATTTGAATTAACTATTTCGAATTAAGTTAACTCGAATTAACACTGTAGTGTAGACGTGCCCTTAGTTGAACCACAGATCTGACCTACTATAGCTGTTCTTGTGTGTGTTTGTCCTTCATTTCTACTGCTTTGTCATACATTTTTAAGGTAAATATAAATTGTACTTTTTGTTCTTAGCAGGACAGTAATGGTGTCATTCTAATAATAAACATATACCTAAGTCAAGGCCCTAATTCTAAGTCCATTTCTGTTCAACAAAGTACGTAAGCATTTGCTTAAATTTGGGCACATGCTGAAGTACTTTGTTGTATAGGGATGGACTAAAATATGTACCTAAATGCTTTGCTGAATTGTGTTTTCAGGTTCTGCTACAGGACATTTCCTATGTTAAATTTGTCATGTAGCATAGTCATTCCATAAAGATTAACTGTTGTTAGCTGTATTGGACCAGTTTCTCAGCCGATAGGTGGTGATATAACCCACTGATATTAGCTTAACTATGACAGTTTACACCAACTAAGGATTGGCTTATTGTCTCTATTTGGAAAGTACACTTATTGGCTGTGTCTAGATTGCATCCCTTTTCTGTAAAAGGGATGCAAATTAGACACATCGCAATTGCAAATGAAGCAGGGATTTAAATCCTCCCTGCTTCATTTGCATAAACATGGCTGCCGCTTTTTTCTGACTCGGAGCTTTGCCGGAAAAAAGTGCCAGTCTAGATGCAGATCTTGCGGAAAATAAAGCCTTTTCCGAAAGATCCCTTATTCCTCTTTAAAAAAGGACGTAGCCATTCTGTAAAGTCTACAACAAAACCATCATCTGTTTTATTATTTTCTTAAGAAGACTCCTAGAAGACACTCTCCCATACATACTGTCCCTACCCCACATTCCCATTAAGATTTTCACTGGATGTGTGTGGTGCCATCCCAGTTTTGATTTATAAAGGATAAATGGGATTTTCAGAAGAAGGACCTATCAACAAATCTTCATGCTGTTTTCTAAGAAATTGGTTGAGAACACAACAAGACACATGTAATACCTTGCCTGCTACAACCGGAAATGAAGTCAGACTCCTGAACTCACATCATTTGCAGTGGCAGCTCATTGCTTTGCTCCTGGAGCATCATGTTAGCCCTTTTGCATCATTATATAAATGAAAAAGCACATACTAAGACATAGCTTCTTGCCACATGTTAGCAACGTCACGTTAATTTTGTCCCAGTTTTTTTTAAATGGAAAAAAATCCTGATTGTTAATTGTAATATATATATATATATATATCAGGTTTTCAAAACTAAGCTAATTTGCAGAGTTTAATAAAGTACTAATCCTTTCAGGAAATTCTTACAAGATCTGTACTTAGAAATGAACATATTAGAGTGCACATATAGTAAGAAGCATTTAGACATCAGCTATTCTAGAAGTGTAATTCTTCCTTTTTCCCTTCCCTTATAGAAGATTCATTGCCCCTTAGCACAAGGAAAATTACCTAAGTTTTCCATTTAAACCTAACTGTCAGACAACCCTCAAGACAAATGAATGGAAAAAGTATAAACCTCTTTCCCCCTTATAAAATTCCATTGGCCTTTTTCTGAAAGGAACTTGGCCTCCCTGGAATGGTTAAGACAAAGTATGAATATAACATATTTCATTTCTTGGCAATCTACAAAATTATTACTTTAATCCATTTGCAGAACTAAATGTTGTTCTTATCTAAGGCAGATAACCCAGCTGGGTTATGAGATTCATTATCCACAAGCTACTCTTAAGTAAATGAGTGATGGACAGGCCTTCCAATTCTGCACAGTCATGTGAAGGAGTTAGATCTGCCGATAAATCTCAACAAAGGCTTTCATTGACCTGACAATACATTCTATGTGGCACAGCTCCAGAAATGTTTAATGCCTGTAAATATGTGCTGGCTGGTAGTGCAGTTTCAGAGCACAATGTACAATGAAAAGTAAAAATGTAATAAAAAGAAAATCTTATCTTTAGTGCCCCCTGCAGGCCACAGTGACTTTTGCTTTATGCAACTGACCATATTATACTGCAACAATTTGATGGTCTTTGAGGTAAAACCTTTTTTAAAAAACTGTCTAACTTAGGATCAGCTTCTTTTAAACAAAATTTATAAAGGAGCATGACATTATAGTGTGTAAAATTCGGATTGTAGTTCTGATGGCTTAAATAGTAAAATGCACAAATCACAGTTGAAAGTAATTGAAAGATACATAGTGAAAGTAACCCCTACTCATTATAGGCCACAAACTGTACTATTCATATTAAACAGCTCTTTCTTAATTCAAAAATCATGGTTCCTAATTTTGAAAAAAAGAGCCAGAATCGATCACTTATTCACTGTGTCATTTTCACCTCCCACTAAGTCTATGGCTTATGGGAGTTTTGTCCAGTTAGTGTAATATCCAAGCTAAATCTCATTTTATTATTTTTGCCTGTGTTCCTAATCTCTGTATTTTCTGTCTCATTAGTATTTGCAATTCTTTTCAATTTAGTATCTTCATATTTCTCAATGTGTTGTTTACTTCCTCTTCTAAAGCTTGTATAAATGGCTTAGAACAAAACTGATGTGCCCACCAGACAATTCTCCCAGTTTATTCCATCATATATCATCTTCCTTTGTTTATATTTCATCAGCTAGTTTTCAGTTTGCATGACCATTCCTGTCCAAGCAAATCTGAATTAATGTCTTTAGTTTAATAGGTTATAATATTACTTGATTTATTAAAATGGAAATCTCTACTGTGCTCTCTTCATTCACTAATATTCTACTTCTATCAAATCAAGTTTGCTTGGCAATATTTAGTCTTTATTTTTGATCCTGTGTATTGCTCATTGTTATACTAATAACTACCATTTTGGCAAGGACCCTAAATTCAATACCTCTGGTCTTTAAAATGTGGGACAAAAACACCAAGAAAGGAATAAGACAACAACATATGTAGAATATTTCGAAACAGATAGACTTTAATGACATATGGGATGGTAAACAACTAGTTTCAGAATTCCATATAAAAAAAACCATACCAAAGACTAACATTAATCACATAAGCATAAAAGCAAAGTAGGTTGTATCTATCCTATGCTATTTCCATATTGCATACAAAACCTTGGGTGAAGTCTTGATGTTTGCCATTAACTTCATTTAGGCCATGATTACATTCCTGGTCCCTAAAAACTGACAACATTGTGAGATCCAATTCAATTTTAAATCAATATTTTAGTGTTCTATTTTGAAACCAGATTTTAAATTTTATTTAAAAATCCCAAATTCTCTGTTCTTCTTTCCTTCACTCACTTCGCTTTTTCCCTAGTTTCAGGTCAGCTTCAGTCTCCTGTGATTTACTTCTTTTTCCCACCTTCCTCAGTCTAAGTTCTTGTCTACACAGAGACTCAATGAGAGTTATAGTGATATGATTTCCAAAATACATTAATGTGTTTTATATTAATTGGGCCATACAAACCCACCTGGTGTGCACTAAATGTTCCCTACTTCACTTTAACTTAGTGTTATTTGAAACAGCACCATGTTGATGCATACTAGAGTACTTTCTTGCACATTACAGGATCTACATAGACCAGATAATGTGCAACATATTAATCCACTTTAGAATTCACAGCCCTATAGTACACTTTGCCCTACCATATACACAAACTTAAATCTCTCCAAAGGCACCAAAGACCTACCCTTATTATGACCAGCTCTACCACATCCTGCGGGGGGAAGGTCAGTCCCTTCCTCCCCTAATTGCGGACTTTGGGCTGGAAGGTGATTGCCATTATTTTCCCTAGATACACACAGGTGGAGGTGGCAGGCAGCCTGTGCACATGGAGCACCTGTCCTGGACACAGCGCCAGGAAGTTGCAACAGAGGATCTTTCTGAACTTGCTCACAGGGTGTTTGGAGAGACCTGCCTTACTCCTGACACCAGGGTGGGACACCTTCCCACCACAAGGAGGCTAGGAACATGGAAATGCACACACACACAGCAGTGCCACACATGGAGCACAAGCATGCCCACACTCTCAGAGCAGCCTCTGCTCCTGGGGACAGCATGGCAAGGCAGAGGACACCGAGCTCCTGCCAGAGGAGCCTGCAGGCAGGGGAAGGAAGTGGAGGGGACCCCAAGAGCTGCCTCCCCCGCAGGCGGTGTCTGCCTCTCACACTCCTTCCCTCTAACGCTCTTGCTCCAACTAGAACAGAGTTGAGCACACATTTCTGAAGTAGCCCCAGGATTCCCCAGAAGGGGCGGAGCCTTGGGCAGAAGGGGCAGGGCCAGGAGACTTCTGTGCTCCCCTCACACACAGATCCTGAAAGGCTTCAGGGTGGATGAGCATGTGAAGTTTTTGCCCCCTGCCCCTTGGTGCCTGTTTTGAACAGCTGGCGGTTCCTCTAGGGGCAGCATGCCCCTTGCAGGGAGGGGGCAGGGAGAGAAGATTTCACACACTCCCCCATCCCCAGGTCTCAATTGGCCTTAGGGCAGGGGTGGCCATGGGTTGGATCAACTGGCTTGGCGGGCCGGATCCAGCCCACCAAGGCTGTCTTTCCCACCCCTTCCCTAGAGCCTGATCCAGCAAAGCACATGTTTAACTTTAGTGTGAGCTGTTTCAGTTAAATAACACTTAAAATTAAGCCCGTGCTTTGCTGGACAAAGGCCTTAGTTAACAAGTATAGCCCTAGGACTGATGGAAATATTAGTATAGTACACTTCAATGGAAGTACAATGTAACTATGTAGTATTAGGCTTCTTGAGTCAAATCATTCGGAAAGTTAAACATAACCTCAGAAATAAATACTTAGGTGAAGGTAAAACAGTTAGAGAGACAAAATAAGTGTAGTTTATCATGTTTGCTCACATTCTGATGTGAGCAATATAGGTTTGGATATTGAATTTCTTGTTCACTGTTCTGATCCAGTTTTTAAGATGTGCTAGACAGAAAGAGGTAAATGCCATTTGATCTGATTAGGCAGGAATGGAATGTTTGGTTACTCTCCAAAGTATTTTAATGGGTAATTTGAAATGTGTCAATACAGCGTCCATCTCTTTTGTTTCTATCAAGCTGTCCCAATTTTCTGATTTCAATGGGTCCCCCAATTATCCTGTCTTCAAAGCATGTTTGTTTGTAGTTTTGGCTTTGTTTGGAACAAATACACACACACACACACCATCTAGAATTATTAGGTTAGCAGACTCCCAGCCTGAATAGTCGTTTCACATTTGGGCTTCAACTGCTAGGACTGATTGATATACATTTCCTGGCAGGAGCAGAAGCATTAAGCGACTATAAAAGCATGCCGAAAAATCAATGGGATTAGAGTTTTAGCATTCTATATTACAGCAAGTCTATAATAACAGTCAGCCCTCGCTTGCCATTCCAGCAACTCCACTGGTTAATGTTTATGTATCTAGTTCAATTAGAAATATAATAAGGAGGTTTTATAAGAGGAATCATTTTTAAGTATAGTTTCATCAAGGCATAGTCAACTCTCACATCATATATATAGTAGCCCAGTGTCTGAGAGTCTGTAATGCCGAAATGCTG
>JANRFK010001234.1:74809431-74822675 GCA_030068395.1 Apalone spinifera
AGGAGAGAAGACCGACATGGAGGAGAGACCTGAAAATCCCGTCTTATGACAGGCGAATTGCCTTGTACTAAAAGATTGTACGAAACTGATTATGGGATTCTGGGAACTTTTCAGAGGACAAACACATTTGTTGTATTCAATTTTGATCCATTCTTCCTCTTTAAGAAATCTGTAACTTACAACTATTCCTTTATCTATCTTATTTTGAGGAGAAACTTACTGAAGGTCAACTTAAACAGCAACAAGGGGGAAAAAACCACACAACTCACTTTACTTCCTCTCTCCAGTATACCTAGTCAACCTAATTATGTCAAAATTATTTTAAAAAAGATTATATTCTTCCAACCTTAAACACCTTGAGGAGAATTGGAAAGAGAAAGTTGCCTTCTCTGCTCCTATCTACATCAGCTAAAGCAGTGTTTCTCAACCTTTTTTTATAAAGTACCCTTTTTTCAAAAAAAATAAGTACCCCCGGTATCTATATTTTTCAGACAAACAACATTTTTTCTACCATTGCAACATTTTGGGTGTAAAAAGTACAAAAATAATAAAATGTGGTAAAATTTAAAACAAAAATTCATTTTTTTCCAAATTTCAGTTGTGTTGATGTACCCCTCAGACTTCTCTCGAGTACCCCTAAGGTAACTCGTACCACTGGTTGAGAAACACCGAGCTAAAGGAACCAAACCTGGTTTTGAGAACCATATTTACAAGTGAAATCACACATACAAAGCAGCAAATGGTGCAAACACAGGAATTTTTACTGTAACTTGCCCCCTAATGTCAACAAACATGTTATTCAATTCTGAGCAATGTGATTTATTCCTTCTGAACCCCACGTACAGTCCACACACAAAACATAGTGCCTCTAATATGAAAATAAGAAACAATGTCATTACTAACATAGTGCGGGGGATTATTTATGTCTTTCAACAACAATCAGTTCATTATTGGTCAGACATCTCTCTTAGGAAGGAAAAGATTGAATGTTTACCTCTGCATTATGTACATCCATTCCAAATCTAATAACATTGGCTTCATCTTATACACTATTATCATCCACAGCTGTTGTGTTCAGTAGCAATATTCCAACCCACTGCAGAATCCTTACTGCAAGCTGCAGAATTTGGGACCAAATATAATAAATCTTTTGAAAGAAAGGTTGAGTTTGACTTCTGGAAACATTGTTTTGCCCCTTTTATGGAGAAAACAAAACAAGTTTTTAAAGAAGGGTGGATGCACTGGGTGTTACTATCACTTCTAAGTCCCACAGGCATGTAACTAGGTATTTCCCCACCCATCTCATTACTCTTATTGCAATCCCTTCTCCCTCCTCCCTTATTCTCATCTAGCTCTTTTCATTCTGCTTCTAAGCATACTACTTTTGCCACTATTTAAAAAAAAATCCTCAACTCCTCCTACTTCTGTAGGAATCACCCTATTTCTTGGGATCCTTATTGAAACTCTCAAATTCCATTTCTCTACTTTTCATTTAGATTCCCTACCCTCTTGCTTTTACTTGTACCACACCTGCACCTAAGCCCTCTTATAATCTGCATGAGCTAGGGTTGCTGGAGGTGTTACTGCACCCCACTGCCTTGAAATGGTTTTTATTGGGTACTGGGCTCTTCTCCAACTAACCCTCCATGATCTGTCCACTGCCTTTGATAAAGTCAGCTACTATTAGTGTTGGTTTAAAAAAAAACACTTTTCTGTTCATTAATTTCAGGAGTATAACCAGGAGCTTGACTCACTCCCGAGATGGTACTTCCTCCTGGCCATTCTGGGGATTAGCTTGGCAAGGTTGACACCTCTTCCCACAGATGCATACCATCACTCCGGCTATGTCTACACTGGCAGCTTCTTGTGCAAGAACTCTTGCACAAGAAAACATCCACACTGCCATGTGCCAGCTGTGCTTTTGCGCAAGAGCATCCATGGCAGTGTGGATGCTCTCTTGTGCAAGAAAGCTCTGATGGTCATTTTAGCCATAGGACTTTCTTGCACAAGAAATCCCTGCTGAGCATCCACACTGCCCTTTTGCGCAAGAGCTCCTGCGCAAGAGGGCTTACACCTGTTAAAAAAAGAGCATAGTTCTTGCGCAAGGAGCCCTCTCTTACCACGCCACACTGAAAATCTTCTTGCACAAGAGTGGACGGGCAGTGTGGATGCTTTCCGGAAGAATAGCCATTCTTGCGCAATAACCCGCCAGTGTAGACATAGCTTTTGTGTCTTTCTGGATCTGCAGTTCCTTTCCCTGCACAAGCTGCTGCTGCTGCCTCTTGATAACTCAGCACTCTTGCCAAGTCTTTATATGCCTTTTCCTTTTTTAGGGGATCAGTCTTTCTTCAGGAATTGTACGCAAGCCTCCCATTCTGTGCCTCATTGAGAAAATGGCAGTTTTAGATTCCAACTCACTAACCCATCCTGCCAAAGACTCAATGGCTAACAGAGGAACCCAGGCCTACCTTCTACTCTGAGACCCTCTCATCAGGAGCCAAGGTCTGCAACCTACTAGATCTGTTTGACTTTCCCTTAGCCCCTTCCTTATCACCTAGCATGCCCCTCTCTCCCAAAGATTTTCCAACTTCCCCAGCTTCCTTCTCCCAGGGAAGACGCTACCTGTCCCTGCATCTTCTAAACAACCCCATTTAACCTTCCAGGAATTGACTGCAAACTTCCCCACCCAGCTCTTATGGTTCCAATTTCCTGGTTTTATAAACCCAGCCCAGATCATTCCTCCTCAGTTAGGCTTCCTCACACAGTCAGGGGTTATTACTCAAGCACCTGATTCCCCTCAGTTGTGGCCAGTAGGATTACTTACCTCCCTCATGCTACATTAACACTTCCAAGGCAAATGTGGAGTTTATCTCAAACAGGGAAAGGAAGAGACCTTAAAATAGCTGGGTGATTGGGGCACTCTCCTGGAATGTGGGAGACCAAGATTCATTGAGACCAAGGGCTTGAACAGGTTCTTCTACATCCCAGGGGAGTGCCCTAAGCACCAGGCTATTGATTATATTCTCTCCTAGTTGTTTTTCCCAAGAGATCTCATTTTCATTCTAATTCAGAAGAAAACAAATGTTGAAACCTCAACCATTTTTGCAACACAGAATTCTCATTTTCCAGCCAACCCTAGTCACTGTCTTCTCATCACACTCTTCCCTAAGCTTTTGGATTTCTTTGCTCAAATAATTATTTTCCCAAGGCCACGTCTATACTTACTGTTGGTTCAATGCCCCCATTGACACTGGTACCCCTACTCCTTACAAAGAGTAAGGAAAGTCAACAGAAGCATTTCTCCCATCAACCCTCTGCTGTGGGAATGGGACCAAAGTTCAAAACAAGGTATATCGACTCCAGCTACGCAATTAATAGAGCTGGAGTTGCGTATCTTAATTCAAATTTCTCCCCTAGTGTAGACCTGGCCCAACTCTCTAATTATGGGTGTTTCATCATCTCACTTGGTGTTTGCTCTTCTCTGCTCCCATATTCTATGTCACTCAGATCTCTATCTTTGGATCCCTTCACTTCTCCCTTTAGATCCAACCCATGGATGACTTAATTCACTCACTTGGCTTCATTTACTCTTTCTTTGGTGATGACTCACAAATAGATCTACTTCAAGACAGACCCAAAAGAGAAAATAACAGAATTCCACTTGTCATTACCTACAATCCGCAACTTAAACCCCTCCAATGCATTATCCACAATCTACACCCTATCTTGGAAAATGAGCCCTCACTCTCAGAGGCCTTGGGGGAAAGGCCAATTCTCGCCTACAGACAACCCCCAAACCTGAAACAAATTCTCTCTGGTAACCATGCTACACAGCTACATCATAAACATCCAGGAACCCAACCCTGATGCCAACTATGCCCACATATATATTCAAGGAAATTCATTACTGGAGCCAAGCACACAAGCCACCAAATCAGAGGTTCATTTAACTGAGCATCCAGTAATCTAGGCCATCAAATGCCAGCAATGCCCCACTGCAATATATACTGGACAAACTGGACAGTCTCTACGGGAAAGAATCAATGGACACAAATCAGATATACATAAGGGAACATACAGAAATCTGTTGGGGAACACTTCAATCTGCCTGGGCATTCATTAACAAATCTTCAAGTGGCTGTTTTGTTACAGACCAATTCCACAAGCCTAATACACAGGGAAGGACTAGAACTACAATTCATTCACAAGTTTGATACTCATGCTAATGGCTTAATAAAGATACCGGATGGCTGCGACATTATCAACCTACCAAACAATGAAGGTGCCAATGGTTCCTTGTCTCTGTAGTATCTGGTGTTAGTTCTCTTCCTCTCTAATGGCCTACTAATGGTTCTTATCTGCCTCTTTTGACTATCCAGTCTTTAGGTGTTTATAGACTATTCGTTTTTCCTGTTACATTCCAGCTCAGCTTCCCCCTCGATATTTTTATACCCAATGCTTCTTCTTGTTCTCCCATCTCCCTTCCTTTTCACCTATTTATTTTAGTTCTGGACATCCAACATTCTGGTCATCTGAAGAAGTGGGCTGTGCCCATGAAAGCTCATGATGCCGTCTACATGTTTTGTTAGTCTTTAAAGTGCTACCAGACCATTTGTTGTTTTTTTAAGTTCAAATAGAACTGTGTAACCCCAAAGTCCATTCACTCATACCTCTGCAGATGCATGTGGTGGAATTGAAGCTGCTCTGTAAAATATGAATATTGTATAATAGGAGGGCTGTCAAGAACACACTTGATCAAAAGAAATATAGCAGAGATTTAAAAGAAACCTCTTAAAGAGAGGGCAGTCATTCAGGAAAACCAGACTATGTCACAGCCACCCGCTAGGGGGATCTGAAGCAGTCAGGGGATAGCAAGTCTTTAGCTAAAATAGACATGCATGTAGCCTATTGTTTTAAAACCCCTTTTCTCTCATTTCCAAGGAAGTGCCACATGGAACTTTTTTCTATTTGTTCCAAAACCTCCTCCAATGACACTTCAATCTGGGACAGTTCCTCAGATTCATCACCCACAAAGGACGGTGCAGATTTGAGAATCTCCCCAACATCCTCAGCCGTGAAGACTGAAGCAAAGAAATCATTTAGTTTCTCTGCAATGGTTTTATCGTCCTTGATTGCTCCTTTTATATCTCGATCGTCTAGGGGACCCACAGGTTTTTTAGCAGGCTTCCTGCTTCTAATGTACTTAAAAAACATTTTGTTATTTCTTTTTGAGTTTTTGGCTAGCTGTTCCTCAAAATCTTCTTTTGCTTTTCTTGTTACGTTTTTACACTTGATTTGACAGTGTTTATGTTCCTTTCTATTTATCTCACTAGGATTGGACTTCCACTTCTTAAAAGATGCCTTTTTGTCCCTCACTGCTTCTTTTACATGTTCTTAAGCCACGGTAGCTCTTTTTTAGGTCTCTTGCTATGTTTTTTAATTTGGGGTATACATTTAAGTTGGGTAATACATTGAGTACTGCTTTTGTAAGGATAGGTACCTGAAAGGGAACAAATTTCCCTTTCACAGGTAAGATTTTATTACTATCAACCTCGCAAAAGAAAAAGTTCAGCAACTCAGTATAAGTATGTTTATAGCCTGTATGTAACCCAGCACGAATTATGACTGAAACATCCCTAAAGACTTAGGGTGAATTTTTCAAGACTGCCTAAAGGATTTGGATGCTAATCCCATTCATTTAAATTTTTAACTGAATTAACACTTTTAATTTGAATGGCAAACAAATCCATTAGGTGTCTTAGAAAACTTCACCTGAGTGCTGGGTTAAAGCTCTTAAACCCAAAACAGGAGAAGGGAGAAGAGAAAAGGAAGTATGGTACAGACACACCCATTAGCAGTGATAAAGGCAAAATTTCAAAGTTGATTGAATTTAAGAAAATTCATTATTTTTGCCATGTTTGTACTAGGGGAGTTGTATTTATGTAGTAGTAATGGCTCGTTTTGTAAGAGTGCATAGGTTTCCCACATGAATACTCAAAGCAAAAGAAATTCAAATAAATCTAAAAGACTACTGATTGTTGATAGATGTCTGCACTTTTTGGAAGTCCAACTTGAGATATGTTAATGGGGCCTGATTTTTAAAAGCAGGAGTCTGGCACTCCTGAAAATCAAGCCCTTTTAACTAGTAGTCATTGTGTATTCTCCATCTCTGTCTTTTTTAAAATCAGGGTCAGATGTTTTTTCTAAGGCTATGTCTACACTGGAATGCTATTTCAGGCTACCAGAGTATCCCAAAATAGCTATCTCAAGTCTTAACAGCAAGCCCGTTATTTCAAACTTGCTATTCCAACATCCCTGTAAACCTCATTCCACGAGTAGTAAAGGATGTTTCGGAATAGCGGATGATTTTGAAATTTGGCACTGTGAAGACAGTGCCAAATTACAAAATAAGCTATTTCAAAATAAGATTCAAATAAGATATGCAATTTGTGTAGCTCAAATTGTGTATCTTATTTTGAACTACAGTACAGTGTAGACATATCCTGAAAGATTTGCTCCAGGAATTACTTTGGGGAAGTTCTGTGGCCTGTTGTACAGGAGGTCAGACAATATGATCACAATGGTCCATTCTCAGCTTGGAATCTATAAAAGTTGTCTCAAGCCGAACACCCAGGAACTTCTGAAATCTTTGGCCTATTAATTTATAGGTCTCATGCAAAAACTATAATACACAGCTTTATTTCATCTTAACTTCCAGCTGTGATCTCTTGGTGTTTGCAACTGAAATCAAATTATGTAGGTCAATTTCTCACTAGATTTCCTAATCATGTCTGCCTCCATCAGAGAAATAGAGTTTACCTTACTCAAAGCAGTGGGTTGCTTTTAATATCGTATAAGCTTGCAACATTTTATGCGGCTCAGCCAAGTTCTGTTTATAAGATTAACAAAGGTCCATTTCTGAATTCCATTCTGTTTAATCAATAAAACCCTTGATTTTGAGGACAACGGGAGTTCTATCTGAATAAAGAGTACAGAGCAGCCCCTGGTCTTATTCATATTGGCTAAAACCTAGATAATCAGTGGCATACATAACCTCCATCTAACAGATCACATTCAAATCTATAGTAAGCTCTTAAGTTTTGAAAGCTGATTTGTATTAGTAATAAGTTGCTCATTTTTTAAACTAAAACTAAAAACTGAGTGCTATGGTTGGTTTGTTGTTGTTGTTGTTTTTAAGTATCTAATGTCCTACTTTCAACCAGATTCTTCATACGACACCCCGGGGTGCTTGGAAGAAGTTTACTTTATAAATATACAGCTAATCGATTAATGGAAGACTTGATGGCTGGCTTATGTCATGACCTTTACTTTCACTCATTATCTATCACTCATGAAACAAAAGGTCAAAATAGCACTTAGCCATTACGTATTCTCACTGAAGATGGTTATGTATTCATAGCTATATGAAGGCTGACATAGATGGGATCGCCTCCTTGCTTTCCCATTTTTATCCATTTCTTTTCTCAACAGAGAGGGAAGTGCCAAATGTCAGCACATACATCCAACTTGTCCCATATTCTTTTCCATTGTTTTTACCTTCCCATTGACGGGTATAACATGCAATCAAAAATGGCTCCCATAAGAATTGTCCTTTTTGATTTTTTTAAAATTTTATTTTTTCCTGACAGGTCTCCTTCAGTGACTGAAATGAAACTGGCAGGATGAACAGAGTCCGTGAATGATAGCAGAGTTTATTGAGTGGCATGGATTGGTGCATAACTCCACAGCTTTGCTATGGAAAGGTTTGTGTGGATATATTTATTGGCTTCAGATTGCTTAGGTTGGAATTCCTCTTTTTTAATTGGAGCTTTGGATTTAAACTAACTCAAAATCACAAAGTAAAACTTAATAAAAACCATAAATTTCAAATGCTGATCCTGCAAAGCCATTAGTCAATCCTGGTTCACTTCAGTAATGACCCATGTTTGCTCAATTGGCTCAAGAACCTTTTAAGGAACATGGTCTCAGTTTCGAGATTGTAGCAAAACCCAAAGCAATGGGAGTTTTACTTGGTGCCAGGTTTCATCTGGAGTATTTTGCATAGTTGTAATGAGGTATTTGATGCATCAGTTACATGATGAATCAGAAAATGACTAATCTGCAATGGGAAGAGCAGGTAGCCTTGATGTGCTGCAGTGGTCCTGGGGGAGTAGAGAATAAGCAAATTATTAAAGTCAAATGATAACAATGGCATTGGAAGAATAGTGTCCTATAGATCGACATGAACAAAAGGAGCTTTACTTTCTGATTCCAGGCAAGTTATCTCTGCTTCATCTGCATGCCTAGAAATAAAGCAATAACAATAGCATATAATAAGAGATTAGAATAATTTCAGTTTCAAGACAAAGGACTCATGTCTATACTAAAATAGCATATCAGTTGAGATTCCATTGAGAGTAATTCTGAGATAGAAATGTACGCTAATGAAATATGTAAAGGTAACATGGATGTCCCATTATCTAAAGAAGCACAAAAGAACAAGCACACATCCTCAGAAAATGGGATGTCTACTTTCAAATAGTTGGACTATGACATTAGTGAACAAGTACATTTTATAGAATTATGAATGCTCTCTATTTCACAAAATTCCTACAGTATTTTATTAGCTCTGTTCATTTAATTATGTCTTCTCTAAATGATCACTTTAATTTTTCATAGAACCAGACTCTGTTCAAAGAAGTCATTCAGGCAGTGCTAAAGGCACAATGCTTTGCAGCTTTAGGAAGCCTTTAAAAAGAACAGAATCCTACTGGACCCTAGTGGAGATTCAAGACAGTGTAAGCATAGTGAAATCATATTAATTTTTCAATATGTTGAATATGTCTCTTATTATAAAACCATTACTACAGATGAAGATAAACTAAAAAGCAGCTACAGTAACTCTTCACTTCAGGACAATTGTATTAAGTGGACAGCCACAGTTTATCAGTTGTCCCTTTCTACAATGGTACTGGCATGTCCCTAAAGAAAACCAATCATCATATTAGTATGTGATGCGAATTAGTAAGTGATGCATCTACACTACCAAGCCCATTATTCTAGAATAAGGGGCCTCAGAATTCAAACTCGGTACTCCTGCTTTTCATGAGGAATAATGCTAATTCCAAACTTGTAAGTATTACCATCAGTGTAAATACGCCGGTGCCACTAATTCAAACTAATTGGCCTCCAGCAGGCCTCCCACAGCTCCCCAGAGTCTTTCCTGGGGCTCTAAGTCTAAGGTTGCACATCCACATTAATGGAGCCTGCCTCAGACTACATTTGATGCTTCCCCATAGTGAGGACATGCAAGTCTGAATTTGTTATATTGGGAGTCCAGAAGTTGAATTTAGTAAATTCAAAATAATCTCCTATTGTAGACATGGCATGAGAGAGGCCACGATAACAGCTTTCAAGTTCCTAAAAGGTTGTTACAAGAAGGAGGGAGAAAAATTATTCTCCTTAACCTCTCATGATAGAACAAGAAGCAATTGGCTTAAATTGCAGCAAGGGAGATTTAGGCTGGACATTAGGAAAACCTTCCTAACAGACAAGGTGTTTAAGCCCTGGAACAAATTGCCTAGGAATGTGGTGGAATCTCCATCATTGGAGATTACAAGCAGGTTAGACAAATACCTGTCACGAATAGTCTAGATCGTGCTTATTCTTCCCATGAGTGCAGTGGACCGGATTAGTTGACCTATCGAGGTTCCTTCCAATTCTGTGATTCTATGGAGTTACAGAGACACAGCATATTACAATACACAGTTCATCAGAACTTCCAACACACAGAGGGGAGTGGGACAAGAACAGCAGATCTGCCATCATACCAATCTGCTAATCATCACCCTGCAAGCAAATATGAGGAGCTGCTCCATGTCCACACTATAGCTTTGGTGGGAAGTGTGAGAATTCCCTATACCTGACCCTTACAAACATCCTAGAACAAAGCCCAAATGCTTGGGCTTCATGTTTGGAGAAAGATTTGCATAGTATTCTAATAATCTTGATACAAGATATTCCTTCTGAAATATCACTTGAAAACTTATAATTTTGCTGGTCAAATATTGTCCTGCACAACTTTGTTGTGAAGTTATAAAATCTCCCTATCTAATGTTTTTAACATATGTTCCAAACCAAAGCAGAAGCTGGCACAAGGGTCTACAGGAGGGCTGGGCAACTCACAACATACATTTCTCGGGGGAAATCTAAGACTAGGAATGTGTTGAGGTCACCCTGTAGTATGACCAAGGTTGGGAAAAGCCAAGGCGTGACTGGCAGGCTGCAGCACATGACTGGTTTTTGTTTCTGAACAATCAGAGAACAGTGGAGTACAGTATAGTATATTTGCAGAACAGAGAAAGGAGGTGCTAACAGGATTGATAAGGTCATGGCTACTCAACACACAGCATGTGGGCTGCGTGCAGCCCGTGGTCTGTTTGTTTGTAGCTCGTAGTGCAGTTTGGGTTTACGAAGGGCTCAACACGCAGCCCATGGAGAGGATCTTTTGAACATGGCCTCCACTGGAAACACGCTCCACAATGGCAAGTCAGTATAATGGTCTTCTGTTGATAGGTGCAGCAACAGTCACCACTTTGCCTCATTTGCATATTTTCTTGTGCAAGAGAGGGCAGTGTAGACATAGCCCCCAGTAATTGCAGTATGAAACAAAACCAAAAATAAAGACAATCCGCAAGATTATCATTTATTTTTTCAACAAACTTATATGTGATACTCAACTAGTAGTAACAAAATAAATGTGCAGAATATTGGATAACAATGTCATAAATACTCTATATAGGGGACTTTTTCTTGGATGTCAATTTTCTGTAATTTTAACAGCCTACTGCAACATTCATCATCTTAGGTGCATTTCAGCAAACACATCCATCAGTCTATTCAAATCTATTTTGTAAGACCGATACAGCTCTGTTTCAATGACAGCCAGGTGGTTTGATCTTTTCTGTTACCTTGTTGTTCCGAGATAGTTCTGAACTAGTTCTTTCTCAGTGAAGAATGATCCCTCAAGCAAGAGCTCATGGGGAAAGTCATGGGCATCATAAGGAACTCACACTGACGATATAAAATGGCTGTTCAGCAAGGAAGAAGCAGAGAAGCTCTCTCTTTTGCTTGAGGGTGAGAAGGAAGAAACAGGTCAGGAAAGAAGGGGTAATGGTTGGTTGTCAGCAGGTCCTTGAGCCAGGATCAATGATAGAGGGATTTCTCTCTCACACACACAAACACACACACACACACACTGCAGTTTGTCAACTAAGGACTGCAACTGGCCACTCAGGCAAACAAGGGGCCTGAGGGTCACCTGTCCCTAGAAGGTAAGAAGATAGCGGGCTGGGACACAGCCAGAGGGGTCATAGCTCAGAGGGGACTTCGTGGTCCAGTAGTGAGATAGGCCCAGATAGTGAGGGCGATGAAGACAGTGGGAGCGATAGCAACAACGCACCATCAAGTGAAGGCAGAGATTATACAATAGATTTGAAGCCAACATACCCTTCCCAGTATGTTACAGTTTTATTTTTAGTAATGAAGAACACACTGCTTTCCAAAGTAGAATTTTTATCTCCTGTTACTTAAGCTATATCACTTCAAAGTAACTCCAGGAATTTTGAGATTTCATTACTTGTAATTGAAATATTTACGCATGCACATGATGGGCTCCGTTAAAAAAATAAGTAGAGGAAATCTGCTTACTGAAGATTACTTGAATCTGCTAACTTTTTATCCCCTCCATTCATGGTACTTAACCTAGATTTGTAAAACTGTGACATTTGAGTTTCTAATACAAACCTGTTTTTAAATATGATAAAAACAACAAATGGTCTGGTAGCACTTTATAGACTAACAAAACATGTAGATGGTATCATGAGCTTTCATGGGCACAGCCCACTTCTTCAGATGACCAGAGTTATGAGTTTAGGATGTGCAGACCCAAAATAAATAGGAGAAGGGAAGGCGGGGAGGAGACAGGGAGCTTGAGGGAATTCCTCTCCCTGTCTCCCAATCCCCTCCTTTTTTTCCCTCCCTCCTCCTATTTATTTTGGGTCTGCACATCCTAAATGTATAACTCTGATCATCTGAAAAAGTGGGTTGTGTCCACGAAAGCTCATGATACCATCTACATGTTTTGTTAGTCTATAAAGTGCTACCAGACCATTTGTTGTTTTTTTCTGTAAGAGTATGTCTACACAGCAAATTTATTTAGAAATAACAGCTGTTATTTCTAAATAACTTTACCAGCATCTACACAGCCAAACCGCTATTTTGAAATTAATTCGAAATAGCCACAGGGTTTGGGGGGATGGCCTCCAATATCCATGATCTCCGGACTATATGCAGGGACGTGGCCGTATACAGGCCACCAGGCTGACAGCCTGGCCACCAAAGGCCATATGTGTACGCAAGAGCAGGTGCGCATGAAGATAAAGGAGCTACAGCAGGCCTATGCCAGGGCCACAGGGGACAGCTCCCAAACAGGGGCTGATCCAGACCCTTGCCCCTATTATGATGCCCTGGACTGCATCCCGGAAATTAATTCGAAATAACGGAGCGCTTATTTCAAATTTAGTAAACCTCATTCCACGAGGAATAACACCAAATTCGAAATAGCTAAATCGAAATAAGCACTGTGTAAATGCTTATTTCGAAATAGGAGGCCTCCAGCCCTTCCCAGGGTGCCCTGGTGGCCACTCTGTTCCCCACCAACCCCTGAGCCCTTTAAGGGGTAGACTCTGGCCACAGTGCCTGTGCCAGCTGCAAGCCTGACAGCCCAGAGCCAGCAGTCGCTGCCCCGACCCAGCATAAGCCAGCAACCCAGTGGCACCCAGACCTCCACCACTCTTCAGGAGCAGGCTGGCAGCTCCCAGGAGCCTGCCAGGAGCTGCAAAAGGCGGGCGCCTTCCTGATCCAGTGTGGAGATCATGGATCTGATTGAGGTTTAGGGAGAGGCCTCCAATATCCATGATCTCTGCACTAGATGCAAGAATGTGGCCGTCTACAGGTGGATGGCTGACAGCCTGGCCTCCAAAAGCCACATGCGCACCCAGGAACAGGTGCGCATGAAGATAAAGGAACTGAGGCAGGCCTATGCCAGGGCCACGGGGGGGGCACCTCCCAAATAGGGGCTGACCCAGACCCCTGCCCCTATTATGATCCCCTGGACCGCATCCTGGAGGGTCAGATGGTCTGTGCCCCCCAGGTGGTCATCGACCCTGGGGCAGAGGGCCCTG
>JANRFK010001234.1:74825067-74843208 GCA_030068395.1 Apalone spinifera
ATTAGCTATGCAAATGAGGCTCAGCGATATTCCAGCACTGAGCCTCATTTGCATAGCTCTGGCACAAAAGCATGCCAGTCTAGACTTAGCCGTAGGCTTTAGAGAAATTGAGAATATAAATAACAGACTCTTTGCGAAGGGATTGGAATAGAATCTCATTTGCTTGACTTGAATTCTAGAGTCAATGTGAGTGAGTCATCTCTTGGACTATTGAGTCAGTCCCACACTCCTCAGTCACCAAACCTGAGTGATGCTTCAATATGACATGCAGGTTGTAATGCCAATTACTCAGTTATGAGTGCAGAGTTTTGCAACCCCATGTGCCAGGTCGCAGCTGCAGGTAGGTTTGACCTGACCTAGCCTGATTTCTGTGGATGCTATCACACCTGTGGACCAGAGCTAAAGCCTCTGGTGGCGCTCCACACAGCACTCTCTTCCCAAGCTGGTCTGAAAGGCTACCAACCTCTCTTCACTGAAATTGCTCCTGAAGAGCCATATCTCTGATGCCTAACAGAAACTAACCTGCTGATTATAGTGAGCTTATGTGTACCTACAATTAATATATTTATCTTATTAAAAAATAAAATAAATCTCTCAAACTGCTATTCTGAAAGCCTTGAATTACTAGAATATGGTCAGTTATAACCTTTAATGCTATGCGTCTCCCTACCTTTTTACCTGCTTGTGTTTTGAGCAAAAGTCTCCAGAGCATGGCTCACGCCTTCCTTTATGTTTGCAATGTGCTCGGCCTTGTGGGACCTGTCAGAAACAAATGATGAACTTCATAGTAACAACAACAGTTCAAGTAGTTCAAGCAGTTCAAGTTTGCTCAGACCAGCTGCTTACAAATGTGTAAAATCAAATTCTGACATTGAATGTTCAGTTTGGAACCTTTGGTGTCACATCACCTTGTTTTACAAAAGCCATTGCATGTTGGAGGCTGAGGGGACTCCCAGAGTATCGGAAAGAATTTGAGTTCACCAAATGTCTCTTGTTTCACTCACTGTTATAGAATAGTGTCTGCCTTCATATTCTTACCATAAGAAGGCCTCTCTCAGGGTTAAAAGTCTCATATTTTATAGGGGTCGACGTAGTTCCTACATTCTAGAAATTTTTTCATTGTCTTTCTCCTCAGTGTCTCAAGCCCTGGGCAAGAACTGACAAAATTAACTAACTAAAAAATATTTACACGAGAAAAGTGCATGAAATGACTTGATTTTTCTACCTATCAAGTAGAACCATAATTAGACAATTTTGACAGATTTTGCCACTTCTCGTGTCATAATTTCCTACCCTTACATTTCCTTCAGTGTCAAGGAATGAGAAATCCTGACAACTGATAAGCACTCATGGGTATTTACTACCTCTGATAAAAGGTTGGGAGTTTTTTTATATTGTGTCTTTTCTCTATATTTGTATACAGAGAGAGAGAGCAATTTTTGATAGTAAAGCATAAACTCACAAGTAAAAATTGACTTTTAGCACCAATAGAAAAACTAAAGGGAAGAATTTTATGAAGAGGAATCAAAAGGTCTTTTAGTAGTTAAAAAATTTTATCCCTGCATCTCTTTGTATGGATTCTTTTAGATCTTTTAGGCCCCTATGCTGACTGACCTTGCATGCAGAGGACGAGGAGCTTGCCAGTGCATTACAGAAATGATGGCACTGATGAAGAATAACTACATTGACCAGGTTGAAAAGTCATCTCTGGTTCTCTGATTTAAAAGAAACATTGCAGAGCCTTAGAAATAATTTCAAAAGTTCAGTCATTGCACTCTACAGCTTTCTGACAATTCCTATTCTGGCTCCATTTTTACATTAAAGTAAAACTTGGAATAAGAAAAGTGTTGTAGCTGAAAGACAGTGACATTGGCAGGTAGTAATATTTAGCAGCTTTTGAAGTCTTTGATCCCCTACTAGCTGCCTCAAGCTGACTTATGGCAAAGGCTAAATAGTGAGAGCCAAAGCTATTATGGTCAAACCAAGATGATATTATCAATGAGAAAAATGTAGCAAGGGCAGTGCACCTGAAGTAGGACTTAGAATCACACCTGGGGGATTCAAGATTTTCTCACTTCACACTCAGATCACAGTAAAATCTCTCCTGTGCATTTATTTACTTAAAAGGATCTTTTGAACAATTCACATCTTACTAGGATATCCAGGGTTTGTAAGTTCAAGAAATCTAAAAGAATTATAAGCAACGAAACATTTCTACTGCTAATATTTACTTCAGGGTTCAATGCTGGCTCACAGCCAGGCCAGTGGCTAAGTAGTCACTGAGCAACAAACTAAGAAGAACTTGATTCAGGAACTTTTGTAAACTGTCAATCTTCCATGCAGCAAGAAGTCAGATTCAAGGTTCAAGGATTTCACCAGAGCCTATTGGAGGCAAAGCAGAACTCCCATTGGCTTCACTGAGGTGAATATCCATCCCCTAAAAGTTTCTTGGGCAAGGATAAGATTGGGGATTGCACCATGCCTCACTCTTACACAGGGATGGGCAACAACACAGTGGTGGTTCATCAGTGTTAGCCCCTGGCAGGCTGTCACTGCTATATTTACCTACACAGCCTCCGGTACCATTCCCAGCCAATGGGAGCGGCAGGAAGCAGCATGGACTGGACACCACTTTCTGCATCTCCCATTGGCTGGGAATAGCGATCCATGGCTAGCAGGAGCTGTGATTGCCAGTACAGGTGGCTATGCAGGTAAGCATAGTGGTGAGGGTCCGCCAGCAGCTAACCCTAGCGGATCAGATCTGTCTTGCAGACCAGTATTTGCTCACTCCTGCCCTTACAGTACTGGTTGCCCTGCCAGCATAGGAAAAGTTAAAAAATCTTACAAAGTGTCAGTACAGCTGCTGTGGGGCTGTGATATAAGTAATTTGTACCTGGGGAGAGAAGGAAGAGAAGGGCAATCATCATGGTATTTAGAAACCAAAATACATTAATTAAAAGTAGCATAAGACTTGTTAAAAGTGAGCTCTGCTCTCATATCCCTTGTGTTTGGCCACTTGTACTTGGCACTCTCTCTTCCTGCAAAGCTCATATAAATAGCCCCATCCCTCTGTATCATCCATTAGTGGAAAGGTTATCCAGTCCATAATTGTGCAGCTACTGTACTCATCCTCTTCTGCTGGAATAAGTCTCAATGTCTGAAGAAGCTGGCACCAACACTGTGCAACCTCTACGCTGTACCCTACCATCAGCTCATTTGTATTGGGGAAATTGAGCCCTGAGTCCTTTTTATTGGCTAGCCTTAGTTTGACAGCTATTCATTTAGGGGAGGCTTTCACACAAATGTGAATTAGGCGCACAAATCACGCTGATTTTCAGTAAGAGTTTGTGATGCCTAACTGACCTTTGGTCTTTTAAAAATATTCCATTTATTTTTATTTGTATCTGAAATCATTCAGTCTTTAAAAAGCACCTGCAACACCTTAAAATGCAGTATGAATAAGAGGCGAGTGCAGAGGCTTCAACATAAGGTCCACACCCTTCAGAGGGTAAGGAACTGCATTTTACAGAGACTTCATGGTGATGAGTTACCTAAAGTCTTTTAAAAAATCTAATCCAGGGATATAAACTGTGTACAGAGTATAATGACTGTAAGTATCCAGTTCCAGATTAATATTCATATGCTGATTATCTGCCAGACTGGATACTACCTGACTTTAAGGCATACAAAAGACTTCCAGTTAAAATCCCACCAAATATTACTGGATTATTACAAATCACTATACTATGTGATTATTTTAAACACAGGAATATGGACTGCACATGCTGTATGTTATATTCTGACTTGAGCGAGCTCAAAAGGCACCTGCATGAGGTTTTTCAAAGCACGTGTAATACATTTCACTGGATGTGACAAGCCTTATAAAAATGAAATAATGTCATGCTTTACAAGCATTTCAATCAATGGGACCAAACACATGGAGGGCATAGAAGACGATATTTAACTTTTTCCATCTGTTGATTTAATACCACACAAAAGTTTGAGTCCCATATTGCCAATTTTCCACCATGTGGTAACCATTTAGTTGGGGTTTTAAAAGTTACTGAATTACAGAGTTGAATTACAGAACACAGTGACTATCAGTGGGCACTGGGTGTAGGCATGTCCCCCAGGCTTAGCGTAGGGTCACATACATGGGCAGTAAATCATGGCAGCATTCCTAGAGTAGCACTGGTCATCTTACACAGGAATGAAAGTGCCAGATTGCAAAACCACATGCTTATGTAGTTCTAAAAATAGAGAAGGTTAGTGTCAGATTTAATTGATGTAATTCCATCAGGTTCATGTCATTTTTAGTACACCTGTGGAAATATAGTAAAGTATGGGGGAGAGGGGGGCTCTGGGATATGATCCTGTGAGAGAAGCCTGCTAAGTTATATGGAGTCAATTAAATCAAGCAGATATTATTTTACATGGCTATGCAGGTCCAAATGTAACCCAAGAAATGCCATTAACAACAAGATTTGAAATCATTCACTGAACTTTCACATCACAAAGTACCATTTTGCACTTCTTCTTTTCAGGTTAAGGGAAGGCTTGAGTTGACAACTTTTGAAGAGAGAAGCACTTTTAAAATACATCACAAATTAGAAGGAAGAAAAACATCAATCATTTTGTTCATTCAATATCAGAGATAAAGATCATTCATTTAAAGTCAATGTGTACCCAATAGCAAAGATCTGTTGCAGAGTATGGAGTCTGATGAATTATCTAAGCAGCTTATCTGAGGGATTTCTACTGCTGTTTATCATCATAGTATCAGAGCACCAACTGCAGAAAATCTATACCAAAGATCTGCCCGAGCTTACACATCTTACACATCTAAAGAAAGCAGCAAATATACCACATTACTACCAATGGTACAATATACTAGGCATAGTAAGATACTGGCTATGTTTTCTAAGTTAGTTATATGTGCGCTCCGGGATGCAACTAGTTTTTCATCCTGTTCCCCGGACTCTAAGGGATGGGCTGGTGCACCAGCCAGGTGTGAGAGGCATGCATGGAATGCAAGCACTTTCCCCTCACTCCCTTAGCATGTGGGGACTGGGATGAAAAGCAAGACGCGTCCCACAGTGCATAGCTGCTGCCCTCCTCTACCCACCCCAAATGGCGTCCTTGCAAACCAGTGAAACCTAAATATTTTTCACATGTAGAGGGAGTACATCCTGGTTACCCATTTTCTCTTTCCATCTGGGGCCATTGTAACTTTTAAGAACAATAGAAAGGCTGGTACTGGATTAGATCAATTGTCCACCTAGCCCAGTATCCTGTCTTCCACCAGAGAAGATGCTTCCAAAGGAATTAACAAATTAGGGCAATTTATCATGTGATCCATCCCTGACCATATTGAGTAATAGCCATTGACAGACCTATGTTCCACAAATGTACATAATGCTATTTTGAACTCTGCTGCTTTAAAGTACAATTAAAATCACTCTTTGTTTTGTCGGAGTGCATCCACACTAACATCTCTTGCATTGACACAGAGAGCAGTGCACTGTGGTAGCTCTCCGGATGTGCAACTGGCCACAGGGTACTTTGGGAAGGGTTTGCAATGAATCCAGGGGAAAGCACAGTGTCACACAATGCAGATTTCTCAATACCATTATTCCAGGGGCATCCTAGTAGACATTCAACTGCTCTTCCAATTGAAGCGTGTTGGGCAGTGGACAGGAAATTGGTGTGTCTGGGATGTGGGGAGACAGTAGGCATGGGGGAGATTATAATAAGCCAGAAGAGAATCTGTCTCTCCTCGTACAGTTGTGACTATAAGACCCCACATTGCAGGGTTTCATGGCAAATTTTTTATTTTATCATGCCCCAAGCAGATTCCGGGGCAGCTGAGTAGATAGCATGTGCTATTCGGTTGCCTGGGTTCCTCAGTAATCTCCTTGTTACTGAGGAACCTAGGAAGCTGAGGAGCAAATACAGCTGCCTCGGCCACTCCAGAATCTACATATCAAAAGCATCTTTGAAGAGATGTTTTTCCCATGAGCAGCTTGCACCTGCGATGGAAAAGAAAAGAAAAGAAAAGAAAAGAAAAGAAAAGAAAAGAAAAGAAAAGAAAAGAAAAGGGAGGGAAGGTGCTAAACTGGAGCTACTCTGAACAGGTGGTGGGGCAATGGCGCTGTGGTAGGCCCCAGAGCTTCTCTGGCTGAGGGGAAACCTCTTGGGACTTCTCCATGTGGAATGAGGGACTTTGTTGCTCAGGTCAAGGGTGGGGTAGGGGTTATTGGTGCTCCAGCCGGGGTGGAGGTGTGGGCAGAAGGAATAGAGCTGGGGGCTATCCCATGCAGCAGGCTAACTGACCTATCCTGAGGCAGGGGACAGGTGACAAACACACCCCCACAGTCCCTGACTCTACTCAACACAGCAGTCTCTACCAAAGCAGCTTGCTCTGCCTGCCTGTGGTTCTGTGATTCCTTCTGAGCTCTCCTCCTCAGCTGCTGGGAGCTTCACCCTGAACAGCTCTAAGAGCTCTCTGTGCTGAGGAAGGTCCAAGCAGCACAGCAGTCTCCCATCCTTCCCTTCCTCTCCCCACAGCAGCAGTCGGCCTACTGCTGTGTTCCTAGGGCAGGACAGGAGAGGAGCATTATGCTTTAATTATTTGCTCATTCTTCCCCGAACAGAGCATCATGCACAACTATCAGATACTTCCTGGAGCCACATGCCTGTAGGACAGTAGAAATCAAAACAGTGAGCAGTCACAACAGGCATTGTGGGATACTGGTGGTAGCCAATTCTGTTGACAAAACAAACAGCAGTGTCTACACTGGTGCTTTGATCCTTTAACTTAGTCCTAAAAGCTCTATGCCTCTCATCAAAGTGGTTTTATATTGTTAGCAAAATAACAGAGCTTGGTGCCCAAAATAATTTTGTAGTATGTATGTCTCCCTTGTTTTGTTAATAAAAGGCAACTTTTGCCAACAAAACTTTGTAGTGTAGACAAGGCCTTAGACAAACTCGATGGTCCAGGAGTTTACAACCTAATCTAATGAATATAATATCCAGTAAGAACAGTAAAATAATGAGAGACAAGGTGGAAGGCAGATGAGAAATGGCAAGAAGGTGGAAGAGATTGATTCAATTAATAATGGAAATTGAGGATGTTCCATTCCAACCATGAAAAACCAACAGAAGAGTCAAGAGTGAAAGGAGAGCACAAATGGCTCGTTAAGGAGAACACAATCCCTAGGACTCCTATTAAGCTTTTCCTTCACACCCACTCTATATTCCTCTTCAGTTAAGTCTCCGTTTTACAGAATTCTATAGTATAGCAATTAAATTGATTGCTCAGGGCTACAGAGAGATTCAGCATCAGAACAGGAATTAAAACTCAGAAAATCCTTGGTCCTAAACCTGTTCTCTCACCACGACATCACTCCTCTTTCTGGGAGCATCAGGGAAGTCATATTATATGCATTTTCCTGGACATTTAAGGGCCACTTTTCAAATATGTTTATTTTTGCTATACCTTTGCTTTTGCAGTCATGAAAGAAATGTTAATTTCCCCATAAAATATCAGATGAGCCAGAATAGTCTTTCCTGGCTATTCTTCAGGTTAGAAGCTCAAGGTGGGTAAGTTAATATCTTTGATTGGACTCAATTCTGTTAATGAAAGGCAAGCTTTCAAGCTTAGACAGAGATCTTGTTCAGATTTTTAAACTCAGATTACCTGATGCAATAATACTTACTCTAGCTAATTATTGTTTTGGCATGAATCACGTAAAGTCCATAGAATGTAGATGTTCTAAACATTTTTAAAATACCAATTAGCTATATAATCGTGGCTACCATCAGTAGTACTGACTATCCTTTTGCTAATAATGCCACAGCTCACAGAAGCTCATTAGCAATCCCCATTAAGAAAATCATTTAAGCATCCTATAAAATCAAAAGAATATGAGTCAGAGAATTAGCAAGTGGCCTTTTATTAAATGCCACCATTTTGGCATTGTTTGTCAGATAATGCTCAAAATGAATGAATATATAATCTCCAAGCACCCTCTACCCCAGAGATAATATTCTCTTTTCTTCTGCAGTATTTCTATTGCGTTTTGGATGTCCAATCTGCATGCATTCAATCTGGGAGAAACTGGACTTATGTTAGTCTCTATCAACCACCAATATTTCCAGTACTTCAAAATGTTATGAAAAGTAGAAAAGACAAAAAAGAAGAATACAAGCTTATTTCCCAATTCAGTATGCTAGAGGAAACATCCTTATCTGATTGTAATGGCTGCAAACCATAAAAATAGTCACTAGACAAAAAGAGGAATTCTGTATCTTACTTCTATTATAATATGAAAGCAGTTCATTAATGCTTAAGAATCAAGTCTCCACAGGAGGTTAATACTATACTCTTTCTGCTGCTAGCATAATAATTTTCCCAGGGACTTCAAAGCCTTTCATAGCACCCTATGGAAGACAAAGGCTGTTGCAGATTAAGAGAATGAAATGTCTGCACATCACCCTAGAGCTATTTGTTTGGACATTTACAAGGCATTTACTGTAGATGTTAACAAATTGTGCCACTGCTGCTACAGAATGGCTAACTAATAAATAAGTCCACTGTTATCCATCTTTCATTATATAGAGACCAAAAGGCCAACAATACAGTTTTATTTGTGTCTAACCGTCGCCTTCAGAGTGATGGAAAGAGGACAGGAACAAAGTACAAGAGTCCCTCTCAATTAAAAAAGGATATTGTTATCAGCCTTTGAGAATAAAATGATGCATTTCAGAACCCATTCAGAAATCAAATTAGAGCCTAGATATCATAATGCACCAGCCAAGGAGAAAATGCAGTGTGCCTTTCTTGCAGTTTGTATACCAATCTGTGGCAACCCATGTGGACACTCACAGAAATGAGACACCTTACCTCAGTTGTAGCACTACCTAAACAACCCACCAAGCCAGACAATAGCATGAAGATTTTGGATGCCCCAGAAAACTATCCCATAAATCTGGCTACGTCTAGACTACAAGCCTCTTTCGTCTAGACTACAACCAATACTTTTGAAAAAGCAAGCCGCTTTTTCAAAAGAGAGCACCCAGGCAGTCTGGATGATCTCTTTTGAAAAAGCACAGTTTGCATTACATAGCGCTTTTTTCAAAAGCGCACTTTTGAAAAAAGGCATTCTTCCTCGTAAAACGAGGTTTTCCGCTCTCAAAATAACTGCTGCATTCTTTCAATTTACTTTCGAAAGAATGCAGCAGCAGTCTAGACACAGGAAAAGTTTTTTCGAAAAAAGTCCACTGTAGTCTAGACACATCCTAAATGTGAAACCCTAGCGTGCGCTTTTTCTGCTGCACTTGGGATGTATGTTGAGTTTTCTGAATAGCTGAGCTACAGACCTTGCCCAGCCCCACTACTATTATTATCTGGGTTGTATGTAAATAGTAGCCTTCCAGGTAACAGTATAAAGGTGTTTATCAAAATGCAACAGACAAACAAGTCTCTCTTAATTTCCAAATGTCTCCTTTTAAAGAATACATTGGTGGAAGAGGGCTTGGAGATTACATAGCCAAGACACTATATATTTTCCATAGTAAATGAAAATAATTTGAAAGACATCAAGAAGTGCTAGTGGAGCCAATTGTCTTTTTTCTGCATCTCCCCTAGCACAAAATTGCAGCTCAATATTTATCGAAGAAGAAAGTGATGGATTGATATAAAAAGTCAGGTACAGCACAGACCAGGGCCGTCCCAAGGGGAGTGTGATGCCTGGGGCAACCCCACTGCAGTGTCCACATGCCCCTGCTCCACTCCACCCCACCACTGCTCTCCCCTACCTCAGCCCAGGGAATGACAGGAGACCCAGCGTGGCAGCAGCAGGGGTTAGGGCTCCCACCCTGTGGAAGGTGGGAGCCAGAACAGCCCAGCAGCCAATTCTGCTTCAGCCTGTTACGCCACCCTCTCAGCCTGCTGCAACCTGCTTCTCCATGGCTGCAGGAACGAGAATGCCCTGCGGTCAAAGGGCTCTGCTTCCTCCTGCTTCTGAGAAGCTAAGTGCAGCCGGCAAGGAGAGGGTGGCATGGCAAAGTGGAGCGGAGCAGGCTCCTGGCACTCCAGCTTCCACCACCCATGTGGTGAGCTGGGGGGGGAGCGACCCCCTCCTGCCATCCCATACCACCCACCATAATCACCCGGGTCTCTCCTGTACATAGGATGTTGGGGCAACTCCCTCAGGGCCCCCAAAAGCTTGGGGCCTGCAGCGACTACCTTGATTCATCCTATGGATGGCACGCTCTGGTACAGATGCAGACAGATGCTATGCAAGCTGCTGAAGAACAAAGCTAACACAGAAATGGGAGTATACAGCAGATCTATGACAACCTTGGGGTATCTAGGGCTGAGCTGAAATTTCCTACCATGCTGCTAGTTGTAGCCAAAACCTAATTTCCTAATATGCTAGTTGTAGCCAAAACCAAACAGAACCTGTCCAGAGGTGAAAAGATATCCTACTACGACAAAAGGCTAAATACCCTCTGTAGGTTCTGTTTCTAAGTCAGAATGTTATTTCCCACCAAATATCCACTTGTCATATGTTTCACCAGTTGCACAAGTAGAGTGGCAGTGTGCAAGCACTCAGAATGAAATTAGACATGGGGCTCCTCTGTATCCTTCCTAAATCCTTCCTATCCTGCCAATAGTGAACATGTGTCCAGAATGCAGTAACATGTGTCCACAATGCAAATCTACTGGCAAAGGCAGCCATCCCTTCCTGCATTTAAGTTGCACTGATACTTGACACTGAAAAGGGCTGAAAGACATTTATGGCTTAATTAAAAGGCATGCTGCAAACTTAGGTTGCATTTTTGAGCACTGAGCATAGTTCACTCTCAGATAAGTCTACACTACTGCAGTAAGTCACCCTCAGGTACACAACACCAGCTACATATATAACATAATTGGAATCAACATACCTTAGGTTGAGTTACCATGGTGTCTACACTGGAGGGTGGGTGGAGGTGTGGAGGGGTCAACAGGACCTTATTCTTTTCATCAGGAATAAAGTAGCAGGGTAAACTGGAGGGTCTGCAGTCGATTTGGTGGGTCTTCATTAGACCTGCTAAATGAACTATTGGTGCATCAGTCTTGGAGCATCAATCCTGGCTGTAGTGTAGAAGTAGTGTAGGGGCAATTTTAACTTTTTCTACAGTGCTGATGCCTTAAATAAACCTGCATACCCATCTACAAACTATCAAGCTAGCATCATTATGGAGCAAAGCTACAGCTCAACTGGCCAAATATAAGATTCTCAAGCAGTGAGACTTCTATCAGAGTATAATCTAACTGTTCATATCCAAACACAAGATCCACATCTTTGATAAGGACACCTCAGTATCACCCTCCCCCGTAACTATAAACATGTTAGTTCTGGTCTCCATTATCTCACTATAACTACATCGTTCAACTGTATGGAAAACCTTGTAAGTGTAGAAAAGCACCTAGCAATACTGTAGATCAGTCAGAAAGTTGTTTACATTGTTTTGAGGAAGACTGGTGGAGTGTAGAATACAAAAGTGTTATAGATACTGCTGATGGGTGAAACTAGATCCTTCTGTTCAGATAGGTTACTGTCATTCCCACTGAGATCACCCTCCTATTTCCACAGGTCACAAAAAGAGTTTGTGAAGCCACATCACTGCCAGCAGATTTACTCCATTGAAAACTGAATAAAAACTAATTTTCCCCCTTTTAGACAGTCTTAGACTCAGGAAAGGGAGATGATCAATAAAATCCTAAAAAGGGAAGTAGACTGAATTCTCAGATCACTTGTGGCCGGATTTCTTTTCCTGGTTGGTCTCACTTTTCTCTTGTATATTTATTTCTCTCTTGTGTGTTATCAATCCTTAGTCACCCCATGATAAAACAGCCACAATTAACGTGCCAAAAAGTAACAAAATATGGGACACATCATCAATCATGTAGTAAGGAGCTTTGAAACTAAATGCAAAGTCCTTTCAAACTTGTAACTGCAACTCAGAAGTAAAGTTATTTATTTCCTTTTTTAAATCTTATTTTGCATGTTTGTGCTAACATTTCCGTACAATGGTCCTGCACAGTTTTTCCTACATACTGCATCAATTCATTTTTATGGGGAGATTTGTCACATTAAAATACACATTGCTCATTGAGCAGATGCATGCCTAATATACTTTTGAAACACTCCGTGCACAGAGCTAACTGAAATGAGATTCATTATTCTCACTCACAAGAAGCTCATATCTCACCACACACACGCACGCACGCAAGTCATCTTCAGCTATTGAGAAGCTAGGTAGGAGGCTCCCTTTGAGACTGAACAACTTCACAGCATTAAAAAGAGGCTGTCTTTCTAGGTCAGGGTCAAAGCTATTAATGAGGATACTGTGGAGCGTACTGTGATTGTCTGCATCCTACTAAGTCTGTGGATAAACGAACAGGCTTAGCTCCCAGTACAGCAGCTTGCAAGTTTTCAGATGCTGATTTAGATTTAGACAACCCAATGTCACTGGTGATGGGGGATTTTATACAGGGAAAAGCCGAGGGAAAACTAAGTATATTAAGATAAAAAGAAACATGAACCCGTCACAAATGGTATGTCTTGGAGGCCTCTCGTGTATAGTATTTATAAAGATTCATGACTACTCATTAACCTTCAGAACACCACGCAGCCGGGGAAAAGATAAAAAGAACAGCATTACTTTGTTTAGTACTGTCAAGTCTTAACTGTCAGGGCTTGTGCAATTAAAGAAATTTCCATATGAGTGTAGGTATTGCAGTGTAGACCCCTATTACAGATACACCACAGTGTTGCAAAATGCAACTTACGTAGCTGCAAACACCAGAAGAGAACATCCACACAAGAAACAGCACTGACCGTGCACCACCAGCACGTGCATAATATCATCAGTAAAGACAAGGCCTAAGCTTGCTAAAGCAGTAACTTACCAAGGCTGCACTGTTCACAGGAAGCTCATGCCCATGGTTATGTCTGCGTTGAAGCTGGAGGAGTAATTTCCAGCATACCACACATATTCCCACTAGGAGTATCTGTGTGCACAAGTAGCTAAACATTCAATTACTCAATTGTATGCACAAGCTCAATTTATACTAGCATGAGTGATTAGGTGTCCAATAGTTGGTGTTTAACCAGATTCTGATTTTCAGAATTATCCAAACTAATGGCCTATGGCTGATAGGATGCAGAAACCACTGCCTATCATGCTAACCAGTACTGTCTTAACATTTATCTGTACTCCCATGTAGATATATATCCCTCTGTCACCTTTTGTCCTGTACTTAGGGTGCATGTACACTTCACCCTTAGTTTGAAATAAGACGCACAATTTGTGTTATGTAAATTGCACATCTTATTTCGATTCTTTTTCAAAATAGGCTATTTTGAAATTTGGTGTATCTACACTGTCATTCCTTATCCCTCATACAACAAGGTTTACACAGATGCCGAAATAGCGCATCCGCTATATTTCGCAATAGCAGATGCGTTCAAAAGAGGGGTAGCTATTTTGGGATTCCTCTGATATCCAGAAATAGCATTGCAGTGTAGATGTACCCCGAGACTGTAACTTTTGGGAAGACCCACCAATGAAGTGGGAGCAAAAAGAGCAATTGCCAAGGGGTCCAGGAGATTTAAAAGTTCCCACTGGCAACACAGCAGGACTAAAACAGGCTTTCTGCCCACCTTTGCTCTGCGTTGCTCTCGCAAGCAGCTGGCACATCCCTGAGTGACAACTCCGCAGCTCCCATTGGTTGGTAACTGCAGCCAATAGGAGCTCCAGGAATGGTGCCTGAGGGCAGCAGCACGCAGAGACCATCTGGCCCCACCCCAACTAGGAGCCACTGCCATTTCTTCTGGGAGCCACCTGAGGTAAGTACTGACCCCCTGACCTCCTCTCACACCCCAACTGCCTGCCCAGCCACAACCAAGCTCCCGCCAAGAGCCAGACCCTGCACCTTCCTCACCCTCTCAAACTTCCTCCCAGAGCCTACGCCCAAACTCCCTCCTAGAATTTGCACCCCACACCCACTCCCACACCCCATCTCCCTGCTCTTGCCTGGTAAAAGTGGGAGGTTGCAAGTGAAAGAGGGAGAGGGGTGGAACATGGCCTCAGGGAAGGGGCAGAGCAGGGGATGGGCAAGGGTCTTTGAGTTTACCTGATTAGACAGTTGTGATGTTGGCTGATGTCCAGCTAGCTAAAAAGCACCCCATTTTCATACTTGGAAATTCCTATTTGAGTCTATGGGTTTTCCAATATAATGTTGTAACCCTTGATCCTTCTGTGGTTAATCTTGGGGGTTTTCCCACACTTATCCTTTGATGGTTATTGTCAGGCTTCCCATCATTATCTCTTGTTCATCATTTCACCTTTGGGAGTGTCTGCCTGTCTCCAAGGATCATCAGTTCTGCTAATTCATTCAGCCTTGGGCACAATGGCTGTATTCTGATCTTCTCCCAGCTTCTCACATCTTCTTGACCATCAGGACATTTGTGCTGGCTTTTGCACTTATCCTTAACTATGCACATAATCCTTCACTCACACCAAACAATTTTACAGAGCATTTCAGACAAAGGAGTACATAGTCACTAAAGAAATAACAAAAAGACCCTTTCATAACTTAGTTTGCAATGCAGACAAGAAGCACAACTTAATTTGTGATGCTAACAAGAAGAAAGGCATGGTGAAGCAGAGAATCATATAGAACTTATAAGCAAATCATTATATAGGATGTATTACCATCTTTATACTTATAGTCTTATACCAACACTAAAACATTAAATTTTGGCTATTACATGGTAAAATGAGTGGGGCTCCTAAGCACTATGATAAAAAAAAATAACAATGATAATAAGGAAAATCAAAGGAGAACAAGTGCATATGAGCACCTAAAACTGCAGGAATTCTGTGGAGGATTTAACAAAACTATCCAAACCTATGAAGTCAGTGCATGGTCAGGATTTATTGGGGTCTCCTGGGGATAAATTTTAGACAGTAGCTTTCCCCTGTTTATGATCAAAGAATTTATATGTTAGGAGGACTATTTGTTTTATATCTATCTATCTACAATATAATATTGACAAATAATAATTATAATAATAAGAGTTATGAGTATAGAAGCTGTTTGTTCAGAACACAAATCATTTCCTTTGAAGCTTCAGGGGCTGTTTTCACACAAATCTGAAATGTTAGAGTTGAATTGCTTTTGTTGAAGACTAATGTAAACCTTTGATGTCATAGAAATGCTTTTAATGTTTCTTATTTCTTGTGTGTTACACATAAAATATAAGTGGGGAGATGATGTCGATAGGATACCTTACAGAATCTTGTGATAAATGTATTTATCATTCATGTATGACTGCTTCATCTGTCCTCTGCACACCAATCCATAACTGCTGAAATTACTTCCATTGTTCCCAAGTTCAAGTCCACTGACCATTTCATTGCCGAGTAACTCTCAAGGTTCCTCAACAAATTCCAACTATGTAAACACAGCCAATGTCATCCACTCATTAGCTCCCAATATCTCCATAGGCCAGGAAGCAGACCCCAACTGCTGCCATCTCTGTCCACTCAATTTAGTTGTTGCCTTCTGTGGAAGAAAGGAGCAGGAAAGACACTTCCCTGTATCTTCCTCCCCCCTTCCACTTAGCTTGGAATAAAAATGGGAAAGGACACAAAAAAGTTCCTTATGAAAACAAGAGCAGTAAAATAGATATTTAAAACATGTTCATGCTCCCAACTCAGGCCCAGCCATTGGTCACATTCAGGGTCCCGCGCTGCCCAGCTCTCAACCCTGCCCATCCAGCCGCTCACTCATTGCTCTGACTAAGAGCCGCACAGCCATGCGGTTCAGCCATACTGCCTTGGACCCCGCAAACTCTTTGGCTGGGCCTGTCCCAAATCATACTGATACACCTATTATACCACTTTGTCCCATCTCTCTCTTTCACACTCACACAGGCCCATACGTAGGAATTCCTGTGCGGAACTGCTTTTTTAAAAATGTGGACCACAATTTTTTTAAATATAAAGGAGTTCAAAATAGTTATGCCGTGAGTGTGCATAAGAGAGGTTAATGAAAAATTTGAGTGGAAACAGTGATTGGTAAAATGATTTTGTTAGAACATGCTAAAAATGTATACAGTAATAAAAGTTTTATAGAAATTACCTTCTGGGATCAGGGTGGGCAGCACAGCTGCCATGGCCCCCTCTTCCTTGGCTGCCTCTGCCTGCTGTTGCTCTACCTGCTTGACAAGGCCAGCACTGGGTGAGTGCCAGCAGGGCTTCCAGCCAGCAAAGCTGGGCCTGAATCATACCTCGTGGGTGGCAGACGCCATTCCTCCGGCCCTGCCATGTTGCCATCAGCCCCTCATGGCCATTCCCCTGCAACACAGCATCTCCCATCCACCTAACATAGTGGTTCTCAAACTTTTTAGCCCATGGCCCACCTGGCTCAATGCAAACCTTTCCGTGGACCACGAGTTGCTAATGGAAACTCATCATTAATTACATAATTACACCCGAGCCATTTTGCTAGTGCTGCAGCTATGGAGAATGGTTTAATTTAACCAGTAAGAAAGGAAATATTAATTTAAATTATTAAACAGACTAAGTACTTTAACTTTCTCATGTTTGTTTACCAAACTGCATTTTAAATACAGTAAAATATTAATTTATGTCCAACACAAAAGGTTCCCATGTTTTCTTTATTTATGGCAGGGGTGGGGAACCTTTTTTGGGTCGAGGATCACTGACACACAGAAAAATCAGTTGGGGGATCACACAAGTGAGAAGAAAAAAAAGCCCCTCCGAAAACCCCCAACCTCCACTTATGTGGCCGCCAACTGAGACATCTCACTCTTTTGGCGCTCCAGCCCCACCAGGGGAAGGGGAAGAACAGGGAGAACTGAGGTTCAGGGCTTCCCATAGAATCATAAGGTTGGAAGAGGCTTCAGGAGGTCATTGAGTTCAAGCCCCTGCACAAATGACCAACTCCAGATTTACTCTTCTGGAGTTTCAGGATTAGTGGATTTTGTGGACTCACCTAGGCTTGGAGCTGGGACAAAAATGGGGGGTTCAGTATGTGGGATGCAGCTGCCAGTGAGAGGAATGGGGGTGCAGGTTCTGGGTGGGAGGTGTGGTACAGGAAGGGGTAAGAAGAAAAGGTCTGGGTGGGAGATGAGGTGCAGGAGTGGGTGAGGGCGCAAGGTCTGGATGGGAAGTAGGCTGGGAATAGGGTCTCTGGCCAGGGGAATGGTGCAGGAGCAAGGGAGGGTTCAAGAACAGGCTAGGGAGTAGGATGCCTGGCTGGGGGAAAAATGCAGGAGCAGGCTGGGAGTGTGAGTCTCAGCATGGGTCTGGGCATGAGGGAAAGGGGAACACTTACTTGCCTTTGCACCCAGTGCTGCTCCTAGGCACAGCCTCCCACTGCTTCCACTGGCCAGATTCCAGCCAATGGGAACAGTGGGGAAAAGCCTCCAGGCAGTGCATCCATTGGAAGGAGAAGCTGACACTGGTGCTCCAGACTCGTGGAGGGGGAAAGGAGAGGCTGAGGCTGGAGCATCAGCATGGGCTCTCTGCTGCAGGAGGAATGAGAGGGGCTGCACTCAAGCTGCAGAGCCCACTCACACTTACTAGGGGGATGATGAGAGGGCACGTTCACATCCTTTACACCCCCACTGCATACGGGCCTGAATACACAGAGAGAGAGAGAGAGAGAGAGGGGTACACAACTGAAACAAATTCCTGCAACTAAACCAGAGAACTTGCCTTTTGCTTTTCTGCTTGCGCTGAGTAGCAAATTATGCCTAAGAAGAAAATAACAGGGTACAGCTATAGTGTGCTGTGAAAATGAATAAATCAGAAGTGATCACTGCTTGAGCTCAGTTTCTGAAGTGTTGATTTTAAACAGATCTGTGAAGGAAGCTGATGAGCAGAATAATCTCTCTAATCACTGCAGATGAAATCCACTTTTTACCTGCATAAAACTTAAGTAATCAGGCCATGTGCAGAATACCAAATGAGGGGATGGGAAGAGATGACATAGAGGGCGTGTCTAGACTACATGGCTCCATCGACGGAGCCATGTAAATTAGTGTATTCGGC
>JANRFK010001234.1:74843308-74860008 GCA_030068395.1 Apalone spinifera
CAGATCCGCGTCTAGACTGCCGCGCTGTGTCGGATCAGCTGATCGTCGGCACAGTGCGGCAGCCATGTGTATTTTAATGAAGCGAGGATTATTTAAATCCCTGCTTCTTTGACTATCCCGAATACACTAATTTACATGGCTCCGTCGACAGAGCCATGTAGTCTAGACACACCCAGGGATACACATCTCTACCTTTGAGTAGGCCATGGGCCCATTATGCAGCCATTATACAGAACCACTCTATTATAGGCATTAAACTAACAGATACATCATTGCTCTGAAGGGATTGCACCTGCATAAGCCCGGACTGGATGGTCCTCCCCTGGCTCATTATATTCTGGGTATTTTGGAACCCAGCCCCATCACAAGGCTTAATTAAGTGCAGATTATTTGCACCAGCCCATCACACTGGAATAGATTTCACTATAATGGGGCCCCACTACAATAGACAATATGCCAAAACTGTTACAGGAGTAGAATGAGGCTATGGCTACACTACAAACTTTGACTGATGCATATTACTTCACTATAAAGCTGCCACCATTATTTTACTGCTTGTGCATATGCATACTTGTCTCTTTTCATTGGTGCTATGTGTACTTACCAGGAGTGTGTCAGTGCACCATGGGTAGGTATTGTAGTGTGCAACGCAGCACCATCCAGTACACTGTCTTTTGGAAAGTTTGATAATGTTGGTGGGGCAGAAATGACTCACACAGGAATGACTGCCATGTGTTCATATGCAGGCCTTGTGATTTGAGTGGAGGACAAAGCCCAGACACGGGGTTGGGATTGGATGGAAGGTAGCATTGGAATTGAGATCTAGGGACATGCAAGGATCAAAACTGAGATCAGAGTCCATAGATAAGCCAGAATCAGCACAATAGCCAGCGGTACCATATAACAGAGCTACATTACAATTATATATCTGGGCACTATCAGTATTTAACCTACAGTGCCCTTGAAGTTCATTGTAACCAGATGTCACCTGTATAAAAATGTGAGCCACATACAGGCTGATTTGCCCTGGGCTCAGCACTCACCTAAGGACAACCAATGGCAGCCCATCAGCAGGCAACTCCAATTTCAAGGGGCCTTACCCTGTACTCTGGATCTGACAATCACTGAAGCTACTGTGAGAGAAACAACAGAGGAGAAGGCAAGCACATGATAGTAGCTCATCCAGAGAGGCCAGAGCTGTTTTCCTGGACCTGAGAGGGGTCCTAGGAGCACATGCAGTGACAGTGATGTGAGGTGAGGGTACTGCAAGAGAGGCGAAGAGGGTCCTTCTCCAGAGTTCACTGCTGCTGGAGGGGAGAAGGCTGGGAGGAGTCCTCCTCTGGGCCCAGCACTGGGCAACCTACCTGAACTTCAAAACTCCTCATCCCAGGCTCAACCTCAGAGCGCTCACCCTCAGCCCTAAGCAGTCTCCTGTACTATGAACCCCTGATACCCGGCCCTACCACACAATGCATAAAATATTAAAACCTAAAACAACAAATCCAAACATATCCTGAGACACTAACAATAGCTGTTCAACTTCACTCCTTGCAGTCTGAGCTCAGCCTTCATTTGTATGCAGTCAACCTATATGGCAAGCTGTTTAAGGACAGGACCTTCACTTTGTGTCCATTTGTAAAGCATCTCGCACAACACTGGCCTTATACAAGTAATAATCAACCATAAACTGTACTCTATGTCAAAAGTTTTGCCTTTTACAAAGGTGGGTCCAAAAAAAGAAAGCTGGAATTGGAAGGTAGGTCTACCAAAGAGTTTACACTTAAATTCTGCTGAGAGTAAGAGTCCTAAATCTTTAAAATTCATTTATATTTCTAGAGGTGCATCCATTACTGTTTAATTTTCATGCTAAAATTACCTGTCAACCACTAAGAAAATAGAGTAGGCGTATTGAGCTGTGGATACTGCATTTTTATTTTCATGCAATTATATATCATTTTAAATCTTTTTCACAAGCTCATTTTCTTTTCTGTTCATAACATTTTGTTTTATTGCTTTTAATCACTTCTCAGCAATTTACTAAACAAATATTATCAGCTACTCTCAATTTATTTTGAAGATTTAGAGCCCAATGAAGTAAAAATTTGCAATCAATGCAAAATAACACCCTTTATCTACTCTGGGATCCCTGCTCATGAATCATGATATGACAGTATCTACATCTACAAGGTGCAGCACTATTTCTAGTTCACCTTGTTTAGTACCAGATCACAAAATCTTCATAAATCATATCCTGTTTTTATATATCTGATCTGCAGACACATTCATTTTTCAAACTCCTCATTTCAAGCAGCATTTATTTTCAACTTTAATTTCCGGACCAATCTTGTCATATAGGTTATGACACCCCTTAATAGGTTTTGTGTGTATGCGTGTGCGCTCTTTAGAGAAAGCAGCATTGTATTTTCTATGAACTACCTCAGCTGTTAAATCTAAATCCTCATTTAGTGATCCTCTTGCCTCCAAAATCTATTGCACCGCAACAACTGTAGATATAGATATAGCCTAGTATCTAGTGCTAAGGACAGTTTATAAACATAAAAGGAGGCAGGGTCCTGTAACAAAAAGCATTACATCTCTTTCAGTGAGAATAGGATTAGGCCCACCATGTTCTGTAATCTTAAAAGTAAAGGTCCCAATCCTGAGAGTTTTCTGAACATGTAAGGTAAAGTGAAGTCAATTCAGTTGAATGGTAAATGTGATCCTTGCTGATCACAATTAATGGGAGCTGCCTGTCCTCATCATCCCTCAAGGGACAAGTTCTCAGCCTCAGTTCCATTCTCTCTGTACCAGCCAGGCAGCATGAAGGGACCATCACCTAGCCATAGCTGGCAGGTTCAGAATTCCCTCTTTCTTTTCACATTAATAAAGAATTCCATCACTAAGGAGCATGTAGCATACATACTAAGGGATGTAGCAGGATCAATGATGGGAAACTCCACTTTGGTCTCCTAAGGCAAATTTCAGCTGGCATAGTATATTCTAACCAACACCAGAGCCATCTTGCCTGAGTTAAAGCTGCCCCTAGACTACTATAATTTATGTTGAGGTCAGGGCAGTTTGAGAACCAGGAAACTGTAACAGGCACCCTAACAGCCCTCGCTACTTAGTTTATCTTGATACAGGAATGAATATGGCCCTCGTTTGTCTCAGGTTTATGCATGGAAAGAAAACACCACTCACAGATCTTCCCACTACCTTGAAGATGTGGACCTCAGCTTATTCCATGGCTCCTATCCCTACTCTAAACCCTGCTGAGATTCTTCGTGTCAGGCCATTTTCTACCAGTGCAGGTATTTCAAAAATACAATTGAACCACAATAGTATAGGATTGGGGGGGTTTCCCCCTTGTACTATCTGAAGTTATTGTGATCTAGCAGTCTCTATGCTAACACTTATTTTGCCCAGACAGTGGTCTCTATGAAAAAATTAGCTCCCTGCTGGCTTTTGCCACTGCTCAGCCAGCTCTTGCCAGAGCTGCACACCAGGGCACACCCACTTACTTTCATCTCTGCCCCCTCCACAATGGGGAGAGCAGAGCCCCTATCAGCAGAGGGGAGGCTAGGAGGAAAAGCAGAGCCCCTAGCACAATTTCCCTGGTTCGGGACTTGTCAGGCCCTGAGGGTGCTGGATGAGGGAGGTTCAACCTGTAACAAAATTTTCCAGAACTAGAAAATAAAATCTGAGAACCTAGTGGATCCTCCAAAGTGTTTATTTACAGCAAGGAGAGTTAAATGGTTTATGTACAGAGAGGAAAATGGGTGTGTTGAACCAAAATTATCAATCTCTAACCAAACAAATAAAGGGAAAGGAAAGATGCCACTGACATCAAGCAGGGTAGCCAGGTGTCTAGATTTTGACAGGAATGCCTTGCAGTTCTGGTTAACAGACCCTCTTTTGCACCCCAATCCCCTTCCCCAACCCTAATCCCCTTCCTGCCCTCAGAATCCCTTGATCTCAGCCCAGAGAAACCTTCTTCACTCCAAACTTATGCCCAGCCCCACCCCAGAGTCTGCATCCCCAGCTAGAGCCTTCACACACCCCCATGCCAACCCCTCACTCCAGAAAATTAGTGAGTGAGGATAGGGAAAGCAAATGACAGAGGAAGGAGGGGATGGAGTGAGCAGGAGTCTGGCCTCAGAGAAGGGCTGGGGCAGGGCCACAGAGGGAGGAGAAGCAGTAGGCAGGGCAAGGGTGTTCACTTCTGTGTTAGCAGAAAGTTGGCAACCCTAACACCAATAAACTCAAAGGAGCGAAATAGTGATCCATAGGCTGTAGGGAAGCCTCTGACCACATCTTTTCCAGCAGTCATATCCTCTACACCAGCATCCAGGAGAATGGTGTTGTAAAAGCCCCAATCTAACTGCGCAGAAAGGTGTCTGTTTCAGGACTCTACCACCACCTCGGAAAGAAAACAAATGTTAGGTATTAAGTTCAAAGTACACAAATAAAACAGAGTCTTTTCTCCTTACTGCAAAATGAGTCCCATGGCCAGTGAGTTTTCACACTGTATCAAGTCTGTGTTTTGTTTTTCTTCTGGCAATTAGAAGTTCTTTGTTGAAGTGCAATATATTTTAGGACTGTGAAAAGACAATTTAGATATTACAAAGCCCAATGATGCCCAATGGACATGACAATGAAAAAGCATGGTAGTAACAACAACAAAATCACCCTTCCCCCTGCCATCATATAGGCTTCAATAGGGTTAAGTGAGCTCTCCTCAGAGTGTACTATTGTGCTGCTGGTACAACAAATGGGTTTCATTTTATTGTGTTTGATAAGGCTTTTCAATTGATTCTGGTGAGTCACTATGCCTTACAGCACAGGTTGTTATTCTCAGAACAGCATCTAGTGCCCTTCACAACACAGTGATTTTTCTTAAAATAGGAAGCTGTTATCAAAGCTAAAACAATCAGTGGTCACAGTTTCTACATTTTTGTGAACCAAATTCATCAATTCTGCATCAGCACATTAACCATAATAACCAGAAATACCAAGAGATCAAGGCAAAAATAAAGATTTTTTTTCTCTCTTTCTTCAATGTTTGGAAGCATGAAGATCCAGTAGAATCCATTATTCACAATCCAAATCCACAGCAAGAATGGTGTCAAATTATGTGTTTTCAAATTTCATTGTTCTTAATGAGACTAAAAGCACTTTTCACTGGATAATTAGCAATGCCAAGAACCATGATTTCAGTTTTAGAATGCAGATAACCAGAGCAGAGGTTTTTCTATCTCCTGTATGACCAAATTCCTAAAAGTGAAGCTAAGTTTGTCTTTCCTTTGCCTTCACATTACCTTGAGTTAATAATAATGACAGGTGAACTTCAAAAAGTTTAAAAAAGATGGATAGGTTTTCAATAACAAAAAGTTGATCAAGTTATTAAGGTGTGGGGAGGAGCACCAGTAATGGCACTCATTAACATATTTAAAACTTAACAGTCTCATATTTCATATTTCAATCTTTATATAAAATAATGATACAGGCACAAAATAGGATATACATATCCAGCTGATTGTACCATTCAAATTGATAGGTTACATGAGGTATTTTGTCTAAAGCCTCTTCGAGTTATGCATATTTATATTCATAAGCCAATTGTCATAAAGTTTGGCGGTTCCCAATATTTATTTCCCTAAAAGATGTGCTGAAAGGATTAACTATTTGTACAGTGTTTTAGGAACCCAGATACAAGACACAATAAAATGCAAAGTAAATTTATACTACCATTATTATCCACATGTTGTGAAACTTATTTTGCACCTGTGGATTGGAAATTTCAAAACAACAGGCTCTCCAGCAAACTTTGAAGTTTTTCTTTGGAGATGTGTCAGAACTCCTGCCAGAGTAGTGTCCTTCTTAGTATTCATACTTGTGATCATATCAAGTAAGTGCAGGGGCCATAAAACAAATGAAGAGTTAATTAAACTTTTTCAGATCTTCCATTTGAGTTTCAGACTTTTTTCTTTTATCCATACAAGTTTGTCTGTGATTCTTTTTTGGCATTACAGTCAGACAGGGATGCTCTGTAGTGTAGCCAAACACTAATTCAAATCTGCTAGAATTGTTTTAAATCTCTCTTTTTTTTCTTTAAACTCCTGAAAAAAGTTCAGAACAAGAGATTTAATCTTATTCAACTCCTTGCTCCATGTGTGTCTGTTAGCAACTAGAAATATGTATAAGCCACAAACCACATTATGAATTCATTTTTCCCCAAGATTTGAGGATATTCAGAATCACTAAGCTGGCTTGTCCAGCTATTAGAACAGAGTAAGACCCAGATCCATAAAGGGATTTAGTCCCCTAAATCTTACATTTAGATGCTACTGTGGTCCACAAACCCGCATGCAGCTGCTGCCAAACCCTATAAGTTCCTAAACTCATTCAGTGCCTAAATTTTCACTGTAAAAGTTTCTTAGCTGCCTAAGTTTTTGCCTCTGGCTATGTGCACTACTGTCTCAGGTAGATGTCCAGATGCCTATCTCACTCCTGAACCCTAGTACTATCATCAGAATAAGTGAAGATAAGTGTCACCCCACCTAACTCACCTGTGGGGCCCAATACATTAGGCATACTTACAGCATGCTTAACTCCACAAAAAACAAGTAGTGGGTGCCTTCAGCCCAGTGATTATGGTTCTCACCCAGACCGTGGGGGACACCACTTCAATTACCTCATCTGCATAATGTAGAAAGGAGGTTTGAACTTAGGTGTCTCACTTCTTAGGTAAGGGCCCTAATCACCAGACTATGGCATGCCCTGGAGTACAGTACTCTCAATTGCTCTTGATGAAGCTGTTCCATTTTGTGACACTCATAAAATATGCAGTGAAATACAAAAAGAGTGAGTCAATAGCCCAATGGTTAGGACACTCACCAGAACAGGAGGGAATCCATATCTAATTGTTTTTTCCACAATAAGCCAAAAAGAAATAGAACATGGGTCTCCCACATTCCAGGTGAGTACCCTAACCCCTGGGATAAAAATTCCACTTCCTTCCTACCCATTTTGTGTGGAGTTACACATGCACTACCATCATGCTTGCAAAAAAACAGAATTGGTGTCCAACACCAGGAGATGGTCTCCAGCTAAGCATCACAAATAGAGCTTCTTCTCTGTCAGCTGAATTTTGGTGCTGAACTCTATGTGAGGGGTACGGCTTAGGACACCCCTTCTTGTCAGCATTTCCCACTGGCAAGTTTAGGCAGCTCCCCACCTAGTGTGGCTCCCATTCTCAGGCACCCATTTCTCCACATGCATTGCATCACGGTCCTAACGTGACAGATCCAAAGTTTGAGGATGCCATTAATTTTCCGGGTATTACAAGCTAGGTATTACAATGCCTATGTCTCTTTGTGACTCCAGGCCAGGAAATCTGGAATTTGCAGTGTTTCTAGGTGTTTGACTCCTGAGATTTAAGTTAAGAAAAATCTCTATTAAAAAATTTACAAAGCTTTGGCCTACAATACAGAAAAAAGTTCAACGCCATCCTCTAGTACAGCAAGACCTGTCCTTCTATACTCAAGAGAAGCTTTACATCTGTTCCTGAGCTTTCCTTTCAAATTAGCTGCTTGTCAATTCTATTACCAAACAAACATGAAGCAGCTGTAGCTCTCAAACTATGATTAGTATTAAACCCTCCAAATCCAGCCCAGCTTATACAGCCTCCCTGCAGTTCTACTCAATTGATTAACTCCAACTGGTTCTCTACTAAAACTAATCTATTAATTTAACAATGTGCAAAAGCTTCAAATAAAATGCTTCACACCAGAGGGATCCAAACAATATATTAAGTAAAACATCGATGGTTGACACCACAGACGTGTTTTAGGAGGGATAAGTAACTTTACGTTTTAAATCAGTGAGTTTTCTTTTGCCTTATGGCACTAAAACTGTGGATTATTTTATTGATTCTACACTCATTGTTGTCCTTTGCAGAACACTCAAGGACTGGGATAATGTTATTTTTCATCTTCTGAGTGTGGTAACATAGATGACTCTAGGAACCACATACGAATCAGCCTACTATCTGCTGCCTATAATGTTTGTGGCAAAGTACTGAACAAGTGATTCACAGGAAAGCTGGATTCCAACTATGCTAAAGAATAGCATTTCGATCTGAACTTTCCACAGTATATACCACCTCTGTGCAGTAAACAAAGTATGAGAAAAGATGACAAACTATAACCATCAATTTTCATTATCTTGTTACGGCATACTGAGATGTGTAAAATGCTATATAGGAAGAAGGCTAGTTACATACAACATATCTATTGATGGGATGCTAAACAAACCAGTGAGGGGTTGTGTCACTGCCTGCCCTGTAGCCCTGAGGGGATCACAATGCTTTGCTGTTGTAGCTCCCAACCTGGGACACTCACAATCAGCCTACAGGTTGGACCTTATTGTTCTGGCATCCTCCATTGTTGGCTGTTCTGCTGCAGACTCCTCTCCCTGGGGCCCTCAAGGCTGGGGTTCCCCATCCTGCCACCGCCCAGCTAACTCTGGCCCATCTGAGGCTCCCTGCCCACTGCCACTGGGGGTTCCTGGCTGCCTCCAGCTCCATTCAGCCACTGCTGGTCCCGGTAACTCTGAGTGTTCCTCAGAGTTTCCTGGCCCTGAGGTGTTCTCAGGGTTTCCCAGTCGGTGGCCCCAGCTGCCACCGGGGATTCCCCTGCTGTAGCCCAGACTCCCGGCTGCCGCCTGGCCCCACTACTGGGGTTCAACCTGTACAAGCTTGAAAATCTCATCCTGAGTGTGCATATAAACAGCCCTGGTTCAACAGCTCTGACCATAGCAGCCTTTCTACAGCCCCAATTTGGCTTCTTCCAGCCCTCATTACTACTTGCAGGGTAATCACGATGCACTCCTAGTTCAGACCTTTCCTAAAACCATTTGCCCAGTAATGATCGGCCCTCTCCTGGACACAAAAGCACATCAGCGCTTATGAACTTAATTTGGGTAAAGACACCTTCCATTTAAACACAGCACTGAGTTGATTTACATTAATAGTAGATCGGGGGGGGGGGGGGGTTAACAAAAAAGATAGGATAAGTGATGCCAAGTGAAAGGAATACAGCTAAAAGGGACTACAAGTGCATAAAAGTCAAAACGTATCAAAATGTCTAAAATGTAATCTATACTGGCTTTCTTCAAAATGTTTTTCTCACCTCTATTAAGTCCCAGAAACTTCAAAACACACACACACACACACCCCTCAGTTGAAGGGTCCACTTTCCTCAACTTGCAAGAGTTCTTTTCGCTTGTGTCTGGCTAGTGATGATGCCAAACATGGCTTCTCTCCTTGCTTATATCTTCCAAAGTTGAAGTTCAATGACTTATTTTCAGAGGCAGAGTGATTTCATGCTGTTCTTCCCTTCATGTGGGCTTCCCATCCCTTGTATGTAAATTACACTTCTATTGTTTTGATTTCAGCATCATCAACTGACACTGGAGACAGATAAATAGCTTCTTTCTCTCCTGTGGAAGAATCAGTTTCTCCCCATGTGGCCTCAAAACATAATATAATTTCCTCATATAGTGTTCATATTTACATGTCACAATTATATTAATCACAAGGTGTCACTAGCTTTCACTCTTATAATTCAGTAATATTGCATACACTCAGTTGATTCAATTACTTTCCTCCAGAACTATGAGGGCCAGAAATGTCCTTTTTTTAAATGAAAGCTGAGATTCTTACTTCCCTCTAGGAGCTGAAGCTTAAAGAAAAACACCAAATATGAGCGTAGCAATAAGAACATATGAGTTGGCAAGACTACCTTTTCAATTAGAAAGTAGACTTTATATACTACATAGTACTATTAGATGTTACATGCAGATGGCAACAAAAGAACAAAGGCCCAAGTGATTAAACTGTAAGCCTGGGATTTGGGAGACCCAGTGCAGTTTCCTGCTCTACCTCAAATTTCCTGTATGGCCTGGGACATTGATTTCAGGGAATTAGACATCTTAATAACTTAGCTCTTAGTTCCCCTGCGACTCAGTTTCTCATCTGTAAAATAAGAACAACGCCCTACGTTTCAAGGCGTAATACATTAAATACACTCTGAGGATAAACACATAACAATTATAAGGCATTCAGATGCTATGGATTGGTAGAAGTAGAGAACCATCTCAGACTAAAAAACACTTGTTGGAAAACAAGAAGTGAGTTGGCAAAACAACTAACAACTAACGATGACAGAATGATTAACATAGAACACCGCATTTTTATGACAAAGGCCATTAAGTAATCATGATCCGTGTTCTACGGTGGCTGCATCCCACAAGTTCTTTCCCAGGCTAACCCTGATGTTTGTTGCAGTAGTCATAGGGATCCTTGAGATCACAAATTAGTGAAAATAATGCAGCAAGCAGTCAGAGTTGCAAAACACAATGTCTATATTTAAAACTCTGCAGCAGTAATCAATCTCCACAAGAAGCAGTAGCCAAACTGATGGAAGAATTATTCTATCAACCTTATGCTGTCTACATTGGGGGTTAGGTCAGTTTAACTATCTCTCTGAGAGGTGTGGATTGTTCATGCTTCTGAGAGTTGCAGCTATCCTGATATAATTTTCAGTGAAAACCAGACCCAAGAAGTCAATGTTACATGTTTGAGCAATGTTTGTTTCCAAAAAAACAAGCTTATATTCCTCAGGACACATCTACCCTAAAAAGTTTGGTTGATCCGGCTATGTCATTCTGGAGTGTGAAAATTCCAGACCTATAGCAACATAGTTAAACCACTCTAACCCTTAGCATGACTGCATTAGGTTGATAGATGAATTATTTATTCCAACTTAACTATCACCTATCAGGAGGATGGATTAAATACAGCAAAGGGAGAACCTCTCCCACCACTGTAGAAAGTACCTACACTGAAGCACTACAGCTGTGCCACTGAAGTGGTTGAAGTGTAAACATAGCCCATCTCTGGCCTCATACAAATACATGTCCTTCTTAAAATCTGATCATTTTTTTCCTGTCCATCTCAACATCACAAGAATGCATTACTATGGCAAGGCCAACATTTCAAAGAAAAAGTCACAGTTTCTGAATATTTCAGAAACCCAAACTGAACTCCCTACCACCTTAGAGGTATGGGATTCCATGTTCAATATATGGTCTTTTTCATTGTTGTTTCTTTTCCAAAGCAAAAATTATAAAAATCAATAGCATTAAAAACAGTTTTAAATATTGGTTAGACTGCGTGGAGATATAGGTTCATAAATATAAACTGAATGGTGATTGGGCAACAAAATAGCAGATGAAATTCAGTATTAATAAATGCAAAGTATTGCACATTCGAAAATACAATCCGAATTATACATATAAAATGATGGGATCTAAATTCGTTATTACCACTTAAGAAAGAGATCTTGAAATCACTGTGGTAAGTCTTTGAAAATATCCACTCAATGTGTGATAGCAGTCAAAAAAGCAAATATGATATTGGAAATAATTAAAAAATGGATAAATAAGACAGACAATATCATATTGTCTCTATATATCTATGATACGCCCATCTCTTGAATACTGTGTGCAAAAGTGGTTGCCCGTCTCAAAAAAAAAAGATATAATGGAATTGTAAAAGGTTCAGAAAAGGGCAAAAAAAGTGATTAGAGGCATGGAATGGTTTCCGTGTGAGGAGAGATTAATAAGACTGGAACTCGTCAGCTTGGAAAAGAGATGAATGGAGGGAGTGGGGATATGATAGAGGTGTATACAGTCATGACTGATGTGGAGAAAGTAAATAAAGAAGTGTTATTTACTCCTCATACACAAGAACTAAGATCAACAAATGAAATTAATAGGCAGCAGGTTTAAAACAAACAAAAGGAAGAATTGTTTTCACATAGCACATAATCAACCTGTGGAACTTGTTGCCACAGAATATTGTGAAGGCCAACCCCATAACAGAATTTTTAAAAAGAACTGGATAAGTTCATGAAGGATAGGTCCATATGTGGCTATTAGCCAGGAAGAGCTGGCCCAAGGTACGGGCCAACCAGGCTACCGCTCAGGGTGCCCCATTGTAGGGACCGCCGCGTGGGGCTGCCAGGCCGGGCGGGGGGCAGCACCGCGCATGCTCCGTGCACCCGAGGCGGTGCCATGCATGCACCAGGTGCCCAGGGGCGGGGCCATGCATGTGCCTCGTGCCCAGGGGCGGGGCGACACATGTGCTGCGCACCCAGGGGCGGGGCCTCGCATGTACTGGGTGCCCGGGGGCGGAGCCACGCATGCGTCGCACTCCCAGGGGCGGCACCATGCTCTTGGGACCTGTGGCACACAAATGGCTCGGGCCAGCTCTGTAGCCAGGCAGGATGGGCTGGAATGTTTCCCCTAATCTCTATCTGCCAGAAATTGAGAATGGGCAACAAAGGATGGATCATTTGACCTGTTCTGTTCATTCCCTCTGGGGCACTTGGCATTGGCCACTGTCAGAAGACAGGATTCTGAGCTAGATGTACCTTTGGTCTGACCTAGTATGACAGTTCTTATGTTCTTACCTAATAGAGTTTCATTAACACAAGTATTGAGACAGCAATGCATGCTCTTGTTCCTCTTTGGTTTATCTTGGTCTTAGAAACTTAGGTTAAAAAAATTAGACAGCCTAATTGGTATGAATTTTCAGCGAAAACATGTTTACAGTTTCAGAGCAAACACTTAAATATTACCTTATAACATGGGATACAGCTATTATAAGTGAAATTAATGCATGCAGCAACCTACAAGAATTTCATAAACACTAACACATTTTTTTATAAATCTAATCCTTATTTTACTTATAACACACACAAAAGACAGATCGGTTTCTGATTATGCATTTGTCAGTATTCCACTGAGTCCTGAGGGCCTTGGCGTCAGCTAGCACAAGGTCTGCCAGTAATGACACTCTGCTTATGAGACCAGAGACAGAATGGACATAGAGAATGAATGCCTAGAAGTTTTCTTTTCAAGACAGGAAGCTTGCTCTGCCACTGCCTATGCCTCTGAGAGTGAGGTTAGATTGCATTATCAACAATCTACAGCCTATCCTGGAAAATGACCCCTCACTCTCAGAGGCCTTGGGGGAAAGGCCAGTTCTCGCCTACAGACAACCCCCTATCCTCAGACAAATTATTTCCAGTAACCATGCAACACACTTCCATCATAATCATTCAGGAACCCACCACTGCAATCAGCCCCGGTGCCAACTCTGCCCACACATCTACACTAATGATTTCATCACTGAACCCAACCGCATCAGCCACCAAATCAGAGGTTCATTTAACTGCACATCCACTAATGTGATCTATGCCATCAAATGCCAGCAATGCCCCACTGCAATGTATATTGGCCATACTGGACAGTTTCTATGGGAGAGAATTAATGGACACAAATCAAATATCCGAAAAGGCAATACACAAAAACCTGCTGGAGAACACTTTAATCTGCCTGGACACTCATTAATGGATCTCCAAGTCACCATTTTGTTACATTCTGGCAAGCCAATTCCACAAGCCAAATACACAGAGAAGGGTTGGAACTTAACTTCATTCACAAGTTTAATTCTTATGCAAATGCTATGAATAGTTACATTGGCTGGCTCCCATACTACCTTCCACATCCTAATGACTTAACCAACCATCCAAACAATGGAAGTGCTAATTGTTCTTATCAGCCTCTTGTAACTATTTGAACCATCTACTCACTCTCTTTTTTCCCCTCCCCTCCTTTTTTCTCCTTTTTTCCTCCTCCTCCCCCCTTCCCTTATTTATTCTTGGATCTAGACTTCTAATACTCCATTCATCTGAACAAGTGGGTTGTGCCCACGAACGCTCATGATACCATCTACATGTTTTGTTAGTCTTTAAGGTGCTACTAGATTATTTGTTAACAAATACCTTGTCAGTGAACATTTTAGTTCAGTTAGACAAAAGTATATACAAAAATTATACAGCATTCCAGAAAACATAATTTAGGGGGGAAAGGATTACATTTTTATAGCTCAGGAGAACATCAGCAGTGACAATGGACAACATTTAATAATATATGGAGATATACCTATCTCATAGAACTGGGAGGGACCTTGAGAGGCCATCAAGTCCAGTCCCCTGCCCTCACAGCAGGATCAAGTACCATCACTGACAGATTTGCCCCAGATCCCTAAATGGCCCCCTCAAGGATTGAGCTCACAACCCTGGGTTTAGCAAGCCAATGCTCAAAACACTGAGCTATCCCTCCCCCTTTTAAGCGCTACCAATTCAACTGTCTAGGGAAACTATAAATGACGTCCAGCATTGTATCCTGAGACTTGGGGTGAGGGAAATAAACTGCTAAGGCTTACCAATAATGTGCTGTCAAGGAAAATAAATGGTACACCAAAAAACATCATTGGTCTAAAAACCCTGTTCTGCAAATGTGCCCTTTTAAGGTGATTTTCTGCAAACACAGATTGAGGGCACCGAGGAAACAACTGCAGCCCTATTCCCTTTGAAGGTGCATCACCAGCCTGCACCTTTGGAGTGCTGCTGAAAGGGTATTTAGGCCATGTCCCCACCCACATTCTGCCCTGTGGCCCTGTTCCTGCATTCTGCTCTTAGCCCATGGCTCCACACTCCCTGTTCTTCTTTCCATCCTCGCTTTGCTTCTTCCCCTGAGATCTGTCGTGTTTTTTCATCCCTCCCTTTGCAGACCTCCTACCCCACCTATATCTCATACCTCTTCACTCCCTGGGAGGCAGAGAGGCACAAATGGTGGAAGGGGTTTCAGGGGAGAGGCCTGAGGAGGAGCAGGGCCTGGGATGTGGTGGCACTAGAGTATGGATGGGACAGGAATAGGCCTCAAGTGGAATAGGGGATGGCACCAGGGTGCAAGCACTGTTACCCTCCCACTTCTAAGGATCTTCTGGCACACAGGCCCAGCCTCTCCAAATACAGGAATCAAGCATCATTAAAGTTTTATGATCAAAATCTGTCAAATAAGCAAAAATGGACTAATAGCTCTTCCTCTCAAAAAGTTACTTTTTATTGTATCATGTATTGACTAAAGTTATAAAATGCTAGTTTGAGAATATGTACTTGTCCATGCTAAAAAACTTAAATGAAACTTCTTACTTAGCAGAACTAGCAACTTTCAAGGCATCTGTAATATCCAAGAGTCACAATCATTTTCAGAATACAGAAATCAAAATATAGTGGACAAAAAATGACTTTATTTTGACATCTAGATATTGTGCCGTGGGATCATGACTTGAATCAGGATATTATGGTGATGCATCAGCATGATCTCATAACTATTTTGGAATGTACTGACTGAGCACTGAAAGACAGCAGCTCAAGCTCCACTTCCAATCAGTCTTTGCTCTTCCAAATAACAAAAAAAAACCCCCAACATATAAACCTGACTCACAACCTATCTTTTATACAGCTTGTTATATCTTCCAAGAGCCAGATATTTGAGGAGGGCCATCCACAATTGTAAAGAAAGAGAAATTGACTATTAAGAGAGTTCATTCACCACTAGAGTTTCTCTTAACCTGGAACATTTTCAAATTTCCTAACCATAAATAAAACAGATAGACCTAGAACATACAAAGTTCAGATCCCAAAGTTCAAGGATGCTCAGAGCTGGTATTTTGGTTGAGGCTCATTGCTAGCAAATGCATCCACAGTACTTGGAAATATCCATGCAAGCACAACTTCATCTCTTTATTTCCATCACTTCAAAATGTCCTCGAGACACGTTCATAAGGATTTTGTTATAAGTTGAGCTAGGAAGGTGCCCATTTTGCAAATGACACTGCACGGAAAATTCCCCATTTGCATGGGAGACAGTAAATGATCTGACTCTTCAGGGATATTTATTTTCAAGAAGTGCAGACAGCAAATTCTAAACCAGTAACAAAATCCATTTATGAAAAAAATGTTGATTTGTTTTCTACGTTTTCATATACCTAGGCTCCATTTATTTCCATTACCATAAAGAAAATGAACCATTACACTTTTTAAACAATCATAGCTAGCACATTTTTGAAGTGTTTTAATTTCAAAAATACTAACTGGCAAATTAGAGTGTAAATAGCTTTTCTAAAATGGCACCATTTTAGACACTGTTTTCTGACTGATAGTATGACTTTGCCCTGAGGGAGAAGATTTCACAATTTTGTACGTATAATGTAATGATGTCTTTTTGCTGTTAGTGTCACTGAAATGAAAAATACTTTAAAATATGTAATTATTGTAAATAAAATTATATTCATTATGAAGAAGAGAACCTAAGTCTCACATTGTGGGAGCTTGAGAAACTCATGCCTAATTTTTTTAAACACCAGGAACGTATAGTCTCAGCACACTTCTCAAATATAATGAGGAAAATGAAATAGTAAGCGTAATAAATATGGCCCCCAATCCTGTTTAACTTTATGTACAGTGAGTAGCATCTTCATGGACCCCTCAAAATGCACAAAGTAAGCAAATTAAGATTTTTCAGGATCAGGACATATATCATTAGCAAACTATAGTAAATATATAGGCATATATTTCAAAAGTTTGTTAATTTTCATGTATTTTTGTGGGTACAGCAACACCTGGTGGACAAATAGGAGAATTTAAAGAGAAGACATTTTGGTTATCTGATATACAGCTACGTCTAGACTGGCATGATTTTCCGAAAATGCTTTTAACGGAAAA
>JANRFK010001234.1:74863232-74873696 GCA_030068395.1 Apalone spinifera
GCCACCCCTGGCTCCATGGCAGACAAAAGAAAAAAAAAACAGGAAAAAGCACTACATGGCAAAAGGGTGGTGTCCAAAAGGCAGAGGGCAACCACCAAAACTGCTAGAGCTGTCAGTCCCTGCAAGAGGTCCTAAAGCACAGAGCAGGAGACAAACGGCTGTCCGGCGAGTCCCCTTTAAGCACGTGTCTAAAAGGAGCTCCAGCCCCCGCCCCGGGAAAGGGCCAGTGCCCTTTTGCCCTCTTCAAAATGGTCCCGGGCTTCTGCTTTTGCGCAAAAGCGCACCGCCAATGTAGACGTGCTTTTGCACAAAAGCGCATCGTTATAATGATAACTCCGTGCCAGTCTAGACGCTCTTTTCCGCAAATACTTTTAACGGAAAATACTTTTCCGTTAAAAGCATTTGTGGAAAATCATGCCAGTCTAGATGTAGCCATGCACTAGTTACAGATGTTGGCAGGGGGAGACGACAAAAACACAGCAATCATATTTTTCCTTAGATATCTTCTGAATAGACTCATTGAATAGAAGGAAAATCTACAAAGATGTATTAAAGGGGTTCTGTACTGTAAAGAAAAATCTTCTAGTGAAATATGGAGATGAAGAGTTTATAGTTAACAACATATCAGTGGGAAATGGGGAGAGGGTAAAATCTCCATGCTAGTGCTGCTGGATCTCTCTGAAGCCTTTGAAACCATGTACCTGAAAGTATTACTAACTTTCCTACTTGACACAGCCAATGACTCAGCATGAGTGGCTCCAGTGATTCCTCTCCAACAGATCTCAGAGTATGATGGGTAATTTCTTCTCCCTTCAAAGACCCATACCTAAGGGTCCTGCAGGGATCCCTGCTATCCCCTACTCTTCAATATCTACATGAGACAACTAGGAGCGATAGTGAGATGATACAGGCTTAGCTGTCAACAGCATGCCAATGACACAACTATATATCTCAACCAACATCACCACTTTTGAAATGTCCGAATATTTACAGAAAATTAGTTCTTGAATGAAAAGCTGATTCAAGTAAACCCAGGTAAAACCAAAGAGATGCTGGTCAGAAAAAAAAGGAAAGCTTAGAAGAGTTGATCAAGTCATTATCTTTAGGTTCCATCAAAGGCACACAGCCCTAATTTGTCAAAGTGGTGTGAAGCCTTAGGGTTCTATTCAACCCCTCACTAAGCTTGTATAACCAGAAAGCATCAGTTTACAAAAAGGTCTTTTCTCATCTCCAGCTTGATATGAGACTTTGTCCCTCTCTCCCAGACAAGGACTTGGCCATATTGATCCATGTATTGTCACTACCAGACTGGATTACTGTAACTCATATCTGAAACTGAATATGCAGATGATGTAGCTGGTACAGAAAGGGGCTATTTGACTTCTTTGGGGGTCAGGGCTGTCATGAACACATAAAGCCTGTGTTCAAGTTCCTTCACTGGCTCCCAGTCAGCTTCTGTTGCTAGTTTAAGGCTTTGATCCTGATTTTCTAACAATTAATGGATCAAGCCACACTTCCATCAGAGACTAATTTTTGATCTCTGCACCATCAGGATAACTGAGCCGCTCTGGGACAATGAAATCTCAAAGCCCAGGATAAAGCATGTGAAAGCTGGGGACAAAGCACTCACTGTTCAAGGGATTTGGCTATGGAACAATCTTCCTGAAGAAATAAGGTGAATTGAGAGTGAAACCATTTTCAGGAAATGTTGCAAAGCAACATTCTCTTTGAGAAAGCCTTTCAACACAAGTGATGATCATAGTTCAAACAATACTTTTATTTACAAATGTCTTCCATCACCACTTAAAAAGAAAAAGAAATCAATCTATCCCAAACAAAGTTGACCCTAAAAAGGAAGAAGAGAGAGAGACTTCATGAAGTCCACTGCATCTTGGCCATTGCTATTACAGATATGGACCACACTATGAAATCTTTAAATTACATCTACACAGCACGCTCCTTTTGGTGGTGTATAGAATACAGACATTATGCACAGGAATAACATGGATATAAATAGTAGCGTAGATGGTGAGTTTCTGCATAGGCAGAGTAAAAACACACAAGAACCTTTTGGATATGTCCCATACATGGCACTCTAACCAACCTAGTAATGCCTCCCCTAAAAATTGCAGTGCAGTGTTCTGCTGCCTCCCTGCTGCTGAAAATTTCCTCTCTGCAGGGAAAAGCTCCTCTGGCAGGGGAAAGGCAGCACAGAAAGGTTTTGGCAGCTCCATGATATGCAGCCTTTCCCTGCAGCCCCACTTCCCACCCCATCAACACTTTCACCAACACCTGTGGTAACATGGTGTAGCAGACACAGGCTGCTTTTTACTGTGGTGTCTAATTTAGTAATTCATATACTCTACCCACTGATGAGGGAAGTTGTAGTGTAGCCATAGACTGTAGTTTCAGTATGTCAACCCACCCATGCCAGGTGACTTGGGCTCTTGAGGGTTAAGCTGGGAGGATTGCTTAATTTGGTGTAGGATGGGCCCACATCCAACTCTATACATGGTCAGTTAAATAGTCCCTTGGTGGGAAGCCCAGTCATCACACAGCCAGCCACGGTACCTAACTGCAGTGTGGACATGCCCTTGTCTCTAGCCCTGAGGATTTTGGAGAAAAATTGGACAACAGGCAGCAAACATTAGTAGAGTGAAAACCCACAAGGCAGAGACAGCGAAGTGAGGTTAGCATTTGTTGTTCGGTTGTTTTTTATCTTTTGCCTGGCCTGAAGTGCGCTGCCTTTGGGATTAGCAACAACCCTGCAGCACCCCGTGCCGAGCCCAGTGCAGACACTGCGTCCGCCCAGCCAGGAGCAGCACATCTGGGGCTTTCCCCCATGTTTCAACCTCCCGCCCCGAAAAAAATCCTCTCCACCCACCACTCTTAGGCTATGTCTACACTCACAGCTTCTTACACGAGTAATATACAAATGAGGCTAAGTGTGGAATATCGCTGAACCTCATTTGCATACCTAATGAGCCACCATTTTTTTCAGAAGAGGCTCTTGCGCAAGAAGGAGCGTCTACACTGCCCCTTCTTGCACAAGGAAAACCCTCTTGTGCAAAGCCGTTACACCTATTACTTTTCAGGAAGAACGGGTTTGTGCAAGAGGGTTTTCCTTGTGCAAGAAGGGGCAGTGTAGACGCTCCTTCTTGCGCAAGAGCCTCTTCTGAAAAAAATGGTGGCTCATTAGGTATGCAAATGAGGTTCAGCGATATTCCACGCTTAGCCTCATTTGCATATTACTCGCGCAAGAAGCCGCGAGTGTAGACATAGCCTTCCTCTGCCCCGCCCGGCCCCTTTGAGCGGAGGCACCGCCGGCACCGCTGCGCTCAGACACCCCCTCAAGAAACTGAACAGCGCCCGTCGGAGACCGACACAGCCGGGTAAGAGCAGGCGCTTCGCTCCCCCATTGCGCATGCGCACATCATGCTTACGCGTTTGATTAAGCGCCGGGCGCGGCGGATCTCATTTGCCCTTCGGCGGCCTCCGTCCTCATTGCAGGAAGCGATGAAATCTTTCCCACGGCGGCCTCCGTAGCTCAGCCATGGCGGAGTACACTTGCGTGAAATCCACCAAGCTCGTGCTCAAGGGAGCGAAGGGGAAAAGGTGCAAAGCGGCCGGGGCGTATCCCTCCGCGCGATGAGCCCCCTTCCCCCGCGCGTTCAGGCTTCGCCAGCCCCCCCCCTGTTCCAGCCCTGAAGTCACCGCGTCTAGATCCTACTGCGCGCTGCTCCCCCCCTCCCCGGGATAAAGCGGCCTTGACTCGCTATAGCTTAAGCTAACTGGCACCGGGTGCAAACTGCCCCTTCTCCCGGCGCGTCCACACTGGGGACGTGCCCGGGTCTGAGTAAAGCGGTTTAAAACCTACTTGTGGAATGGGTACAACGTCAGCCTGTGGGCAGCCAGGGTTGCAGAGCCTCGGGCTGCCCTGTCAGCGGGAATTAGCCCCGCTGACTTGCCTCTTTGCCCCCGTGTTCCTGCGTGTTGGGGGGGGGCTGATCCAGACACACGCAGTTCAGGAAGGTTTTTTGGGTTTTTTTTTAATGTAGCCATTTTTGTCGTCTCCCTTTGCAGTAAGAAAAAACACAAAGATAAGAAAAGGAAAAGAGAAGAAAATGCAGAAGATCAGCTTGATATTGTTGGTGAGATGGCTTTCAAGGAGGTGCATGGAACATAGAAATAAAGAGAGGAAAATGTAGGGTGTTTGCTGTGTTTTCTTTTTTGGACTTCTAGCATGATACATACCACTTCTAAATCTGTAGGGGATGTTGGTTTTAAATCTATAAATCATGGTGTGTGTTGTAAAGAAATAGATGACTTTTGCTGGTTAGTCAGTTAATCGGTTAAACATTATATTTAGCTGGTTAACCAATTAGATAGGCGTGGACAGTGGGGCAAGGCTGGAATGCTCTTGCCCACAGTATGCAGGCCAGGCCTGCCGCAGGCCAGGCCTGCCACAGGCCCTCTAGGGCTGGAGCAGCCCACTGCCCGTTGTAGGCAGGGAGCTGCTCCAGCCACCACTTAACCATAATCTGTAAGCATCAGCCAATAAGATGTAAGTGGTTAACCATTCACATCCCTAATGCAGAACACTTTTGTTTAGCTTCTGGAATGCTTGTAGAGTGTTTTACTGCATGAGCAGAATGATCCCAAATATATTTATCAGTCAAGGTTTCACAGCAAACTGCCTAAACTGTGGGGCTACGTCTAGACTGGCATGATTTTCCGCAAATGCTTTTAACGGAAAAACTTTTCCGTTAAAAGTATTTGTGGAAAAGAGCGTCTAGATTGGCACGGATGCTTTTGCGCAAAAGCACTTTTTGCGGAAAAGCGTCCGTGCCAGTCTAGACGCGCTTTTGCGCAAGAAAGCCCTGATCGCCGTTTTAGCCATTGGGGCTTTTTTGCGCAAAACAAATATCAGCTGTCTACACTGGCCCTTTTGCGCAAAAGGGACTTTTGCCCGAACGGGAGCAGCATAGTATTTCCGCAAAAAGCACTGATTTCATACAGTAGGAAGTCAGTGTTTTTGCGGAAATTCAAGTGGCCAGTGTAGACAGCTAGCAAGTTTTTGCGCAAAAGCGGCTGATTTTGCGGAAAAACTTGCCAGTCTAGACACAGCCTAGACGTTTATAATGCTAATATATATTACTAGATAAAATCTATTTCCTACTTAGAACAAAATCTCAAACTCTCTCTCCCCCCTTGTGGATGGCTAGCCATCAGCTATTGCTCAACATTTCTAAAATAGCTTTCAATTTTCCCTCCAAGCCCTTCCTGCACCACTTCCTTTTTTAGTCACCATGAACACCACCACCTTTCTGCTGTCACTCAGGCACCTGTACATCATCTTCAACTCACATCTCTCTCTAGGACCTCAATTTAAGTTACCTTGCAGTTTCTTTCTGAAAAAGTTTCTGTAAGGTGTAGCCTTTCCTATCCAACCATACAGCTTACACTGTGGTGTAGGCACTTAACATCTCAATCATTGGAACATCCCTTTCTCTCTCTAACAACTGTAATAAATTTAATTTTGTCCTACTTGTATCTATTCAGAATGCTGCTGCAAAGATAATACTCAGACCCTTATATTTTGACCATATCATCTCCCTCTTTGCAAGCCTTCACTGGTTCTCCCTTCTCTATCACATCACACATAAATAGCTTCTCTTCACTTTCAAAGCTTTGCACAGTGTATCCCTACCCTTCCTCTAACTTCTCATTCACAGTTGAGACATTGATTTGTACCTCTAATCAGTCAATGCCAGCCTTATCACATGTTTATTGAATTTTCAAACAAGCATCTTTATACTTTCTCTCAGGATGCTCCCTCATGCTTAAGAGCAGCACGGTGAAATCACAGGAATTGTAGCAATAGAACTGGACAAGGGAGCTTATATCCATGCACTTGACAATGGCCTTTTCATATTTGGAGCACCACATAGTTATCCTCCAAATCCTCTCCTTTGCCATGAAGCCAAATCAAACTAATGACAAATTGCTGGTATGCTGAGCCCATTGCCTACCATGCTCACAAATACTGTCTTGGTACCTTATACTCCCTTGTCTGTCTATATCCATCCATAGTCTATTGTCTTATACATTAGTTGCAAGTTCTCTGCGGCAAGGACCATGATTTTGTTCTGTACAATACTTAGTGCAATTTAGCTGTGGTCTATGATAGCATAGCACCTAGGAGCATAACAGCTAATTTGAATAATAGTACTTTACTAAAATCCAGTTGTGTGTGGTGTTATTTCTTGTTCTTATATTTTAGGAAGCTGGTGGGCAGTAAAAAATTTTGGTGAAATCACAGGAACTGTAGCAATAGAACTGGACAAGGGAGCTTATATCCATGCACTTGACAATGGCCTTTTCACACTTGGAGCACCGCATAAAGGTTTGTATAAGGAAAAGAAAAACTTTGCAGTGTCAAAGTATGAAACATATTTTGCTAGATGAAGAATTTATTTTCAAGCCAATAAACTAAAGGTATTTTTAGAGTAAATCTAGTTAACATACGTTATACAGGTTGCACTTCCCAAAGCCACAATACTCTGGTCTGGCAGGACCATGGACGTTCTTTGATCAGAGAATCCTGATAGCCTGACAGGAGGGCAATCCAGGAGGGCTGGACTGAAGCAGCGGGATGAGGTAGGGGCTGCTTCAGTCCAGCCCCAACAGCCTGCAGTACTGGGACTGGGCCAGCAACAGTCCGTGACACTGCAGAATCCAGCTGGTGACAGTCCATGGCAGAGAGCCCGTGCAGTCCACAGAAGTGGGGCCAGAATCTGTGGGCTGCTGCGGGGTAGAAGCCTGTGCTCTTGGCTGCCTGCCGCGGTGGGGCTGGCGGCAGCCCCAGCAACATGCAGCAGCCTCAGCAATACATGGCAGTGTGGGGCTAGAACCCCAGACAGCCCGCAGAAGTGGGGTCAGAGTCTGCAGGCTGCCATGGGGCTGGGACTGGAGACCAAACACTCGGCAGCCCCAGGCAGCCTGACTGGGACAAGAGCCAGCAGCTTGCAGCAGGAAGTACGGTTGGGGCAACAGCAGCCGGGCTAACAACCCAGCAGGGCTAGCAATCCAACAGGCAGCCCGGCAGGGGCTGGAGGTAGTCCATTCTGCACCCTCTCCATCCCTTCCCCCCCCCCCCCCCCCCCCCCCCCCCCCCCCCCCCCCCCCCCCCCCCCCGCCAGACAGAAAGTCGGCAGCTGTGGCAGAGAACCTTCTCTAGTCCAGCACATTTGAGCACAGGGTAAGAGATGTCCAACCTGTATTAAAAATATTATTCTATAGCTGCATAAACCAGCAAAGAGGATAACTGAATCCTAATGACTGACTACTAATCAATTTTTCTAAGCTCATCTTGATGTTTTCCATATACATGCAATTCACTTCCTTTTCTGATGCTCACCTGTTGGTGAATGCCTTTAACAAGATGGAAAGCAGTGTGACTCTTGTAAGAAATCATATAAAGCCTGTATGGGATGAACTTGTCTTATAAAAAAAGAAACTCACATCAGACCAGGACTCTCATTTTACCACCCACTGACTCCCACTCCGCATCAAAGGGTGCTGACCAATCCTTCTGTACTTGTAATTGTTATATAGATGTTCTGTGGAAGTGGCCTGGTAGCTGATCTTTCCCTCAGTCTGGGAATGAGAAAGGCACTGCTCAAGTAGGGAATCCCTATTCTGGAAGTAAAGTGAATTTGGATGTCCCTCAACCCCAGAGTAAAGTCCAGTCCAGGGATGGTGGCAGTATATCATTCCTATTGCTACAAAAGAGATGGTGGGTTTAAAATTAGGGATGTGTCAGTGTACACATTTCAACGATTAACGGAAGAGCCCAGGCTCATTGGTTACTTAACCTTCACGGTTACACACAAGCCCTCCCCACTGCATTGCTGCCTATGTCAGAGGCAGGCAGTTTCACAGGAGACTGTACGAGTGGGGAAATGCCTCCGCCTTCCCTCGCATGTTAATGTGTAACTGCTGACAATTTCAGCAGTTACATGTTTACAAAAACAACCCGCATTTTAACATCCTTATTTAAAATACTGAATTCTAGTTATGTGCTCAAGTTAAACGGTGCAAGTACATTTTCTTATGAGAACAGTATATGTTGCATAACCTGAGATTCACAGAGTAATTCAGTGGCTTTAGATACAAGTTTTTCATGAATTGCTGTAAATTCTCAATCCTAAATTAGTTAGGGGCAGGGATTGTGTTTGTATCTTGTAGAATGCTAACCATATAGGTGTTTAGCTAACTCCTCTAAAACTATTTTTTTTGCTTTTACAGTAGTTGGATTCTTTTTTTAAAATGTATGTCAATATCTAGCCCTGCATCATTGTCTTTTCCTGTATTTTACACTGATAATTCTTGTGTAATCTCTCATCTTTATTAGTCTCATGAATTAGAAGATTGTATAACTAACACTTTATTCCTAATACTGATTTAAAAAAAAAATTCTTTCAGAGGATGATGGCCCTAGTCCTCCTGAGCAGTTCACAGCAGCAAAATTGTCTGACACCAGGTAATGACCAATGTTCCCTCTAAGATTTTCCAGCCATGAACAGAGTGAGTATTGGCTTGTGCACCAGTGCTTGTGCGCTGGTTTGGGTATGTGCCACCATGGCACCTAATTTATTAACACACACATGTTTCTGGCCACCAGAGCAGAATTTCTTCCCTCCCCCGGCCATGCAGCATTTCCTGTTCTCAGCCACTGGAGCAGACCCCCTCCCCAGCCATGTGGCATGTCCCGTTACTGGCCGTTGGACTGTCTTTCCCCCCCTTCGCCATGCAGCAGATCCCGTTCCTGTGCCTAGTCACCAGAAGACCCCCTGGCCCTCCCCCCACCACACGGCCATGGCAGATCCTGGCCCCATGCCCCAGTAGCTCCCTCACCACGCTGTCTCAGCTAGCCCCCCTGCCCGTCCGAGCAGCTACCTGCCATGCAAGTGCTGCTGAGTGGCTCTCCAGAGCAGGTGGGCAGGGGTTGAATTTTGTATGTGTGGCCATGAAGGCATACACCTCAGCAGGAGCTATGCTAATGACTCCAGTGGATCTTTGTAAAATTTGATGTTGTACAGGTTTTACTTCAAGAATGAATATAAAGTCTCATTTAGACTGCTCTATTTTATTTCTTACCCTGAATCAAAGATAAATATCTTTCCTTAAAATCTACTTTATTATAACTAAAGATGTTAATGGTTAACTGGTAAGACTCACCCTTAATGGTAAGGCTTACTGTTTATGGTTAACTAGTAGGGGCTGGAGCAGACTGCCTTGGGCAGGGGGTTGCTCCAAAGGCTTTCCAGCCCAGCCTGGGGTGTATCACGGGCCCAGCCTGGGGTGTATCACGGGCAGTGGTGCTGTAGCCGAGCCAGAGCAGCCCTTGTGTGTAGTGGGCTTGGGGCACACTGTGGAGAAGGTCACTCCAGCCCAGCCGGAGCAGTCCCCGTCCGGATAGGGGAAAGCACTCCAGCCTGGCTGCAGCAGGTGGGAGTCCCTCCCATTTTAGCAGTTACACTTAACATTTAACTAGTTACCCAATTAAATGGGATTTTTTTATTCCTAATTATAACATCTAGCTCTTAGAGGTATAGTTAAAACCAAAGTGCTGAACCTCTTATTATTGAATGTTTTAAACTTTTAACATTCAAGTATTCTGTATCTCTTTTACCCATTTCTCTAAGAATTGCACTGAAGTCTGGCTATGGCAAATACCTTGGCATAAATTCAGATGGTCTTGTTGTTGGACGATCAGATGCAATAGGATCAAGAGAGCAATGGGAGCCCGTTTTCCAAGATGTAAGCATACTCTATTACAGATATCACTTACATACAGGTGGTAAAACAATGAATGACAGCTACTACAAGATTATAAAGAATAGTTAAATTGTACATTATTTTTTTAAGTATTTAAAGTATTTTTAAAGACTTCAAATCAAAAAGTGTGTCTGTTTTGGCAGCACTATACAATGTAAGAGTAAATGAGACAGGAGATATCCAAGGCTGGCTACTAAGAATTCCTTAGGCAGAATGTGAGAAGATATCTCTGGGGCCTTCTGGAGTATTCTAGAAAAAAATCTTAAAATGAAAGGCTTGTGTCTAAATATGTTCATAGTACTAACTTGAGTGGTGGTATTTTGACAGGGGAAAATGGCTTTATTAGCAGCAAATAGCTGCTTCATTACCTGCAATGAAGAGGGAGATATAGAAGCCAAAAGTAAAACTGCGGGGGAAGAAGAAATGTTAAAGGTAACATGTATGTGTGTGCATACACCAACACAAATGTACTACAACCGTGGTCACCAACAGGTTGATCACGATCGACCAGTCAATTGCGAGGCCTCAACCAGTCGATCGCGAGGTGTCCTGTCCGCCCCGCCCCCGTTTCCCGCCCACCCCCAAGAAGCCCCACCACCTACCTCAAGTGAAAATGGAGGT
>JANRFK010001234.1:74873796-74893806 GCA_030068395.1 Apalone spinifera
GACAGGCCAAATGTTGGAAAAACCTCTTCCTACAGAAGATTTTTTTTTAAAGCATCAGTATAAGGGTTGGGGATAGCAAGTGATGGAGAGGAGGAGAATAGAGAGGGTTTCAAGGCTTCAAGGAAGGGGCGGGGTGGTAGATCTTGACTTGATCTGTCATTTAAAAAGTGATCTTGGGTGTAAAAAGGTTGGAGACCACTGTACTACAATATTTAATATAGTATGCATATATATACATGCACACTACAAATATATTATCAACTTGAATGATATAATGTAAAATGCAAAACTGTACACTATCCATAATATTTAGGGAACAATCGTTCTAACATCTTAAATTTACATAATACCTTTCATCATGAATTTTTCTAATTGACTTTGCAAACTGCATATAAAGGAACATCTTCATTCACCATTGAATTATGGACCTCTCCACGGGGCAGCTTTTCATCAGATCTGCTGCATAACCACTTCAGACAGGAAGAGAATTATACTCACTTGAAATTGCAGGCATGCAAAATATGGAACAAAACTGGCTTGTGCCAGGTAACCAAGATTCAAACCCCTTGCTCTTGTGTGAATGCAATAATATCTCTGACCACAAGTAGTCTCTATCTTTTTCAGTTGGAAGAAAGCAGATTGTACTCCTGACAGCAAATTAATAGTATTCTACATTATTTGTTCGACACTTGCTCAGAAGTGTACCACATCCTGGTTGCCAGTAACAGACAGCATCTTCTGATTTCCTTGGAGATCTTAGGTGCAAATAGTAGATGTCCCTTTTTAGTAAAAACAAGACTATCACAGTTTGTAGTAGAAACTTCATCTGTAATTCAACATTGGTTAAATTAGAAATGTAATGTATTATGTCATTCACGGACATTAAAATCAGTCAAAAAATTATGCCTTGATTTCTAATTTCTAAAATCCCATAAACTTAATTGAAAACTTGATATATAAAATTTGCTAATAACTGTCTTCTGAGATTATATGCTTCAAATAGGCATCAAAGTGCCCTTTCATCTTGTACAGAAATGTTTCAATCAGTTAATGCTCTTGCTGTTTATGCATTTCTGAACAAGAGTTGTCTACTCACTTAAATGTAGTATTTGATACTAAAGATACAGAATATATGGCGTTTAAACATTTCACAGGTTTCTTGAATGTACAGTGTTTGTTTATATTAGGGATGTTAACTAGTGTGTATTTGTGTAAACATAATTGTTGAAAATTTAGTGGTTAAATGTTTACACATGGGCGTGCAGGCAGAAGCTAGTGCGCTCATGAACAGGTAGCTTAAAAGCTGGCTTCCACTGACCCCACAACCCGCACTGCCTCTGATTAATTGGCAGCAGCCCAGGTAACTGATGGTGCCATGGGAGCCGATATGTGCAGGGAGCCAGCTTGAAACCTCTTCCCATGTGTACTGGCTCCTGCCTGCCTCCCTTATCCCTCGTGCTGCTGCCTCTCTATGGGAACATCTAAACTACATCTTTTTTGATAAAGGGATGTAAAATAGACGTATCAAAATTGTAAATGAAGCCGGGATTTGAATATCAGCCGTGGCTTTTTTTTTCCTCTTTCGAAAAGCCGCTTTTAAAAAAAAAAAAAAAGTCAAGACGGGGATCGTTCGACAGAAATCCCCCGTTTTGAAAGATCCTGTAACCCTCAAAAAATGAGGGTTAAAGGATTTTTCAAAACGGGGCATTTCTGTTGAACTATCCCCACCTTGACCATGGGGTTTTTTGGGGTTTTTTTTCCAAAAAGCGGCTTTTCGAGAAAAAGCCGCAGCCGCCATTATGTAAATGAAGCACGGGAAATTCAAATCCCACTTCATTTACAATTTTGATGTGTCTAATTTACATCCCTTTATTGAAAAAGGGATGTAGTTTAGATGTACCTTATAAGGGCAGGTGGTTTCACGGAAGCCGGTGCTCATGAGGAACCAGCTTTTAAGCTAGTTCTCCCCCAAGCACCAACTCCCACCCACCCTCTCCACTGCCTCTGCTACAGTGGGTAGGAGCACGTGTAGTTGTTAGGATTAACTAATACACCCAGGCTTATCAGTTAATTGTGTAATCAAATACATGCTAACATCCTTATTTTTGTATAGAATTACGAGGTAGGAACAAAGGCTTTATAAAAAATTAAACCGGAAGAGAATGGAACCAACTCTTTTGTTAAGTAGTGTTTGGTTATATCTTAAGAAGCTGAGAAACTTAAAAAACTTCCTCAAAAATTCAACACTTGTCATTTTCTTAGTACCAGGAGAAGTTAGAATTGAATTTATTTTTCTTACAAGCAAGTGTAGTTTGTATAATGTATATTTTCTGTTTTCCTTTTCTCCTAATAACTAGATCCGTTCTTGTGCAGAAAGAGAAACTAAGCAGAAAGATGACATTCCAGAAGAAGACAAAGGAAATGTTAAACAGTGTGAAATCAATTACGTGTATGTAACTGAAAGCATTTAGCTGCCAGCCTTCTGCATCTAAAATAAACTATGCATTCCATGCCTGAGTAAAAAGGATTCCCATTTTCCCATGTTTAAAACTTTTCAGGACCTTGAATTCTGATCCATCATCTTTCTAGTCTAATGAAATTCTCTGCATAGTCTGTCAGCACTGCACATTAAACCACTCAGGCTATGTCTAGACTACATTCCCCTTTCGAAAGAGAAGGCAAATGAGGCAAATCGAAAGTACAAATGAAGCATGGATTTAAATATCCCATGCTTCATTTGCATATTTGCATCCTCCTGAAAAAATGAGTATGGGTTTTTTCGAAAAAGGGTTGTTTTTTTTTCTTAAAGAACCCCCATCTAGACTGCACTTTCACTTTCGAAAAACCCTTTTTTGAAAAAGCGCTTGCATACAAATATGCAAATGAAGCATGGGACATTTAAATCCGCACTTCATTTGCACTTTCAATTTGCCTCATTTACATTCCTCTTTCGACAGAGGAATATAGTTTAGATGTGCCCTCTGAGAGGTTCCTGCTAAATGACAGTTTCCCTGTGAGAACGAAGTGGATGAATAGGTTGCATCTGCAACATTTGAGACCATTATGGATTCTCTTCATCTTGTTCTAGTTTTAGGGTTCTAAGCCACCAGTCTAGTCCATGCATTGAACTTTGAAATTACGTTCAAGTATTGAATTGTGTTATATTACATTTCAATGTAACTGGCACTATCGTCACACTTTATTATTCTTTGCAGAAAGAAGTTCCAAAGTTTCCAAGATCGTAAACTCAAAATAAGCCAAGAAGACAGCAAAACTCTCAAAAAAGCCAGAAAAGAAGGCAGTTTCCATGAGACACTGCTGGACAGGTATTTTAAAATCCTAATAATAATTCCAGCTGTTGATTAAATGAAAGCTATTGATAGATAGATCTGTGATACGCCTGGAAAGCTAAAGACAACTAAAGTTAAAATTACCTAAATGTTCTCACTGTAGTCCGTTTTTTGCTGCCTGCGTATTTTTGAAACTCACCTTTTGAGCTGAAAATTTTCAGACCTGCCTGGTTTCTATGAGGGAACTTTTATAGAAAGCTTGAGCAAAATTAAATTGAATACAAGTAGAGAACAATAGTAAGTTATTATAAAAGCAAAATTTGTACTTTTATGTTTTCAATAACCTTCTCACCAAAATGGGGATAGAAAGTTGCATTTTTATAGGAAAACAGCCATTACTGAGTATTCTTTTCCCATTGTCTGCTGAAAACTAGTCTTGGATTGGCCAAGCTATGAGGGTCTGAGAATAGCACTTTATCCAAGTGCAATATTTGGGGAATACAGAATATCCCACTACTCATCATTGTTGCAAGCAAAAGAAAGCTGAACTGTGTACCTATAATTAACTAATTCAACTGCATAGAACATTGAGAACATTTCTTTCCACCACTGAACAATTGTTGGTATGTGTATTGAAGACATTGGGGTTTCATAGGAGCTTTTGCCCCATTGCATTGACTTATGTTGCTGAAAATTTTATGAACCTGGCATAATTTCTGTGATGTTTGCTGTGTATTCCAGTGAACCCTTTCCTTGTTAAATGTGATGTGTCATGCCAGAAATGTCCAGCTTAATAGCTTTTGATAATGGAACCCTTTTTCTTTACATTTCCTGCCTTTAAAAAATCCTAATAAAAACAGTAAGAGATTAAGTCTTCATGATTCATAAATCAGAGAATTCCAAAATTTTAAGATAGCATGTGCAACCAGCTGGCATATTCCATACAGTTCTAATGCAAGAATAAATACTAGTTGAGTATAGTAACAAAACCACTGAACAAATCATTAATACTAAAAGGCCTCTAATGTCATTTGCAAATGCTCCAAAGATAAGTGGAAGCAAATGTTACAACAGCCTCCTCATATGTCTTATGACTATCACACTAATCAAATGTACATGGCTTTTGTGTAACCTAAACTTTGTGTCTTTCTTTTCATATAGGAGATCAAAATTGAAAGCTGATAGATACTGCAAGTGACAAACAATTGGCAGGTTTGCTTGCTTTTATATCCTTCGGTTGCCCATCTGAACATACTATCTGAATAAAACATTTTGCAAAAAGTGATTGTATTTATGCAAAGACTTTCTTGTTCTTCCTTCTCATTAATGTTAGTATCTAATGTCACTCTACATAAGAATGTCATTATTTTGATGGAATGCCATCTAGCTTATTAATAAACTTTACAAATATTAAAATTTGGTATGCAAAATTTTATCCAAAAGCAAATAGCTTTAGCAATTTAATAGATGAAGGTTGAGAGAAGCAACTCAGTAATCTGAGGGTCATGATGATTAACAATCAAGAAGAGAAGAGCTGCATACAAAACCAAACTATAAAGTTGCCCTGACAAATTGTACTTCCAATGACTAAATATTTTATCAGATTAATGTCTCTCTGAGCATATTGGACTGAAGTCTCAGCTTGACTTCAGTGGTGTCATGAGGCCTTATATCAGCTGAGGATCTAGAATGGTTTTCAACATTTATAGATGTCATTGTGGGTCTGTAAACATTAAGGCTGCGTCTAGACTGGCAAGTTTTTCCACAAAAGCGGCCGCTATTGCGGAAAAACTTGCCAGCTGTCTACACTGGCCACTTGAATTTGTGCAAGAACACTGATGATCTAATGTAAGATTGTCAGTGTTCTTGCGCAAATACTATGATGCTCCCATTCGGGAAAAAGCCCTGTTGTGCAAATGTATTTGCGCAAGAGGGCCAGTGTAGACAGCTAAAAACTGTTTTGCGCAAAAAAGCCCTAATGGCGAAAATGGCGATCGGGGCTTTCTTGCGCAAAATCGCGTCTAGATTGGCACAGATGCTTTTCCGCAAAAAGTGCTTTTGCGCAAAAGCATCCATGCCAATCTAGACGCTCTTTTCCGCAAATGCTTTTAACAGAAAAACTTTTCCGTTAAAAGCATTTGCGGAAAATCATGCCAGTCTAGACGCAGCCTTTGTGAATACTTGCGTAAACTGTGTACTTGAAAAACAGTATGAAGGAATGAAGAAAAAGGCTGTCAGAATAAAAACTGAGGCTCTTCATTAGAAAAGAAGACCACTTAATTACTTGTACACTTACTTATCATATGTTGCTGATGTTCGAATGCTCTTCCAAATGTTGCTAACTTACATCTGTTTCATGGACTTGTTTCTAGCTTTTTAAACTAAACATGTTAAAGAATGGTATAAAATGCAGAGAGTGTGCATTCTTAATTAACTAATATGTAGAATGCAATTTGCTATGTGCTTGTTACCAAAATTTTATTTTAGTAAAGTCCCTGAATAGGAACTATTCCAGCTACACTGATTTCAACACAATTCAGTTCTAATCAGTCTTCAGAAAGTACTTTGTTACCATGCTAAGCCTTTTCACCTCAATTCTTATGTCTCAAGAAGACCATTATTTAAGTTATTTACATGCAATGTGAAGTCTAGACTGTTCTTAGTGGTTTTTAATTCTTAGTTTGTAGTTGCTTATAAACTAAAACGGGGTAGTCAGTCAGGAGCTCATGGGCCAAATTTGGACCTCTTTTGAATGCACCCCTACATATTTGTATTTACTTACTTGAATCATTATTGTTAGCTGGAATCTGGACCTTGACAAAAAATAATTGACTATACTTGACCCAAGACGTAGACATGGGATTGTTAAAAAGAACAGGTAAAGTCTGAGCATATAAATACTCATCAGCATAAGGCTAAAAGACAGTATTGCCAGTTTAAAGTGACATCACTTTACAGCTAGCCTATGTAAAAATGAAGCAGTGTGAACTTAATAGTCTATATTCAGAACAAGTTACAACTGGTTCTTAACCCAGTTAAGAAAGAATTACAGTAGCAGAGCCTTATACTCATGAGAGCATGTGTCACTGATGTCAGGGAGTCATAGGACAAACAAGTTCATAGCTTGTACAGATTTATACAGTTGAAAAAACTCTCATTTTGCTGTTCCTTATCACATGAAAAACTGATTATTTGCTGCATCAGAATTAGAACTGGTGCTTGAGAGAGGTTATAGGTTCTATGCTAACTACACACCTCGATTGTTGACTCTCCCATGTGATTTTAATGCCAGAAATCTAATTGTCTGTTTATTTCATACTATTAAAAAGATAAAGGATCCTAGTTTTTAGATACTATGGAGCATTTGAGTCCAATTCTTAGTTTCTTAGAAAAAAAAATATATATATATATATTTTACAAAAATAAAAAAACATAACACTTGGCTATTTATCACCTATTTTTTTTTATCCATTGTTGCTGTTTGTCTAGAGATATACCAGGTCATGCCCTGTTTATCTTCCTGCAGCAGAGAGTCTGCACCTAATGCTTTCTCATGAAAGGATGGGAACCAGCAGTTGCAATGTTCCTGAGACTCTACCCAGTCCTAAAAAGATTCCTCTGTGTCTGAGAAACCATAGGAAAGGAAAGTGCTTGGGAATATGACTCCTACAATGATGCAGGGATCCCACGTGAAAGTTAATATAGCTTCCTGTTGGGAAGTAGCTTTTCAAGGGGAGTCCTTGCCTCATGGCTCATTTGCTGTTGTACAGCCAAGGAGTTGAAAAGAGGGTCGAGAGACCTGCAGAGCTTCTGTGGACTCAGAGGGAATATGCAAATAGCATTTTGCTTCCATGTAGATCTCTGCAGATCTGCTTATTCCACAGGGGGTCAACCCAATAGAAGAACTGATAGAAACTCTGCCATTTTTCCTTCACAAGACTTTTTGTGTGAGATTTTGCCTGAGAAGAGAACTTGCTGAAATGAGGAAATTTACAGCAATACTACCAATACAATTATAGTGGTATAATTTCCCATGTAGTCAGTCTTATTCTTATATAGTCAAGCCCTTAAAAGAGGAGAAACTCCGGAAGGTATGTAAAACCTATGGGGTGATAGAAATAAATTAGATTACAGAGAATACTAGGGCAGCTGCCGAAGCCCCAGGTCCCTTTTGAGTTGCCACTGAAGTGCCACTCTGCGGCTCTAAGGGCTGGGAGGGGGCACAACAGTCTGGGCTGCATTAAGGGCTGACTACCTTCGGTCTCACCTCTTCTGACCTTGGCCCTGCCCCTTTCAGGAGCACCAAGCAGCCCCCTCCCCAACTTGTGCCAAGGTTCACAGTGGCTGTCTACCCCTCTGCAACTACCAAATGCATCAAAGATGAGTGCAAGAAACCCCACAGTAGATAAATTGTAGCCTAACCTGACTTTTGGAAAGGTTTTCTTTAATCTGTTATTATGCCTTGAAGTATGAGGGTTTATAGCCCTTCCTGAACGTAATTCTAATTCAATGACTGGACATTCCTTTGAACTATATAAATGCTTAATCCTTTTTTGTATACAGTGACCTAAAGACAAGCTCCATGTAAGCTCGAAAGCTTGTCTGACTCCTCCACAGAAGTTTGTCCAATATAAGATTTTCTCACTCAGCTTGAGTCTCTCATCCTTTTGTAAATACTTTTAAGCTTGGCAATCTCAATATTGTTTAGAATGAGTCTTTCATAAGATATGTTGCTGGATGTTTTGGTTTTTTTAGTATTTGCATCTATCAGTTTTATATTTGTTGCTTTCCAGTTTCACTTGTTCCTGGATTGTGAAAAAAGATAAATAGTATTCAGTTTACCTTTTCTGTGCTTTTTAATTTTGTTGAAAACTTCCTTTATATCGTCCATTATTTACTTCCTCTCTAAATAAAGTTGTTCTGGTCTTTTCAATTCCCCCTCATACAAAATCTGCCCATGATCTAGTCATATTTGTCACCCATGTCAGAATTTCTGTTTCTCCCACATTTTTGAGGTAGGATAACTAAAACTAAACACAGTATTCCAAGTATAGGGTACTATAGTTTGATGTAATGGTTTTATATTCTCAGTGATATGTTCTTTTTGCATGCATCCTCATGTATTTTCTTTTGACAGTTACTATAGAACAGTGGCTCTCAACCTTTCCAAAGTACTGTACCAGTTTCAGGACTCTGATTTGATTTGTGTATGCTAAGTGTCACTTCACTTAAAAACTACTTGTTTACAAATCAGATAAAAATGGCACATTGCACTATTGCTGAAACGTTGCTCACTTTTTTATTTTTACCATATAATTATCAATTGGAATATAAATATTGCACTTTCATTTAGTATTCAATATATAGAACAATATAAACAAGTCATTGTCTATGAAATTTTAGTTACTACTGACTCTGCGTTTGCTTTTTGCAATGCCACTTTTCATCCATTTTACAAAGATAATTAAAAAATATATTGAACTCCAATTCTTGTACAGAGCCTCAAGTCAGTCTGCTTTAGCCTTTTACCATGTTGAAAACTGGTCTTTCATTTCTATTCTTTATTTCTATTTTATGGCAGTATTTTACCTGTCAGATCATTTACAATGAAACAAGGAGTGTGCAGGTCATTTAGAATGAAACAAAGTATGAATGCATTAATTTAGTTACCAAATTTGATCTTTGAGTTTCTAATTATTTCATGGACTTCCCATGAAATTAAATCCCTCCCCTTAGACTTCTTAATGCCCCATCCCTCCCACACCCACACAGATGCACATCAGATGCAATGTATTTCTGTCTGGGTTAACAGTAGGACTGTATGTGAGAATTTGGCTTGAGTCCTTTGGGGCACCACCCTAAAAAAATTGAGGCGTGTAAAGCCTTAGTCAAGTGATGACACTAATCACATACTGCTGCTGAACCCTTAGAGGAGGGAGGGTATATGTTGGTATGTAACACAGATAATACCCATAAAAAGATATTTATGTAATTAGTGGATAAACAGTTTTTGTGAATGTGTTCAGACAGCATTTTATATAAAGCTTACCCCATAATGAGATCACTATCTGATTGGCATAGCTAAGATTAAGACAATCTCTACATGAGTAGCAAAAGTCCCTGGTCTTTTTAAAAATCTGGAAATAAAGACCAAATAGCCATTTACAGTGTGTCTGGCATTACCCCCAATGTTTTTCAATTGTCTGAAATATAAATTAGGCATAGGCAGCTGAATGAAAGACTGATAGGTAAAGAATTATCAAAAAGTTGGCAAGTGTTAGAAAACTTTTAAAAGCAAAGCTCAGTACCTATTTTAAAGTAGTTTGTGATCAACTATTGGGGCCGCTCATCTGCCATATATCTCCTCATGCTGTGACTCTCCCTTAGTTACCTCTTACCACACTCTGGTAAGTTTCCAGCATGATAGTTCTTAGCTTCAGCTAAATTTCAAACTCTTCAAAAACCTTCAGAACTCTTCTGACTTACTGACAAGACTGTGTTGTGAATGATACTGACCTGTCTGAAAAAATATTGGGACCTCAAGAAGAACTCTGTGGTGCTTAAAAGCTTGTGTCTTTAACTCAGTGTTTCTCAAAGTGGTACACAAAACCACTTTGAGAAACTGTTAACTTGCCGCGCCAGTTTGTTTAATTACTGGCGCTGCAGAGCCTCACAGTTCCTATTGACTCCATTTTGCCATTTGCAGCCAAGGGGAGCCGCAGGAAGTGGCACGGGCCGGGCCACTGCTTCCCACAGTGAAATGAGGCCAATAGGAGCTGCGAGGCTCTGTGGCCACGGTGTTAGTAAGTCAAAAAACAAACATGGCCAGTTACAGGTTTTTCAAAGTGGTTTCACAGACCACTTTGAGAAACACTGCTTTAACCAACAGAAATCAGTCCAATAAGAGAGAGTACCTCACCCTCCTTGTTTTTGGATTTAATACAAACCTGCTTGTACCGAGAGCTCTTTGATAATGATAGATTCAAACCCTCAGACTTAAATCCCTGCCTTCTCCTGTGATGTACTAATTCCACTGAAAGATAGATATGTCAAGACCTCTTCTGTTTAGAAAAATCCCATATAGAGTATGCTAGCAAAATGTATTGACCTGTCCATTTATAGCCACATGTATTGGGAGGGTATAAAGATAAAAGCAATTGCTGATTAACAAAACAATTCTTTTGTGAAGGGTCCATGCAGTGTTTCCCAAGCAGAAAAAAGATCAGTGACAGTCTATAATACCAAACTGATAAACCTTCCTACTATTGAGGGTTAGAAATTGTGTGCTCAATTCCCTTCTTTCCTTCATGCAAAATCAAAATTTTCATTAAATCCTACCTTTTTTCTTCTATGATATCTCAGAATGTATCCTTTCCTCCATTGTTACCCTGACTCCTATCTATACTTTAGTACCTTATTCAAGAAAAGTTGTCCATTCTTAGCTAATACAATAACTATGGTATCTTCTTATGCTCTGCTCTCCCTTGACCCTATCTAATTTTCATGCTGTTCTGATCTCATCATATATGTCCCTTTATGCATTCTTCTTTTTTAAAAACTGAGTTCTATTGGAAAGTAATAAATATACATCATTGTAACTAGCTACAATTACTCTATTTGTGTTCTGAGGGTGTGAGAGGTTTCATCACGTACTTCTGTTTCCTTATTTTGATATTATGCAGCTCAACTAGTCTAATGTGGAAGCAACATAAGTGACAAAAAAAACCCACCCCAATTTGTATAGTGCACTATTTTTTTTTCAAAAGAGTTTTTCCATGCATCTGAGTCCAGATTTGATTTAGGAATCCAAAATTTTAAAAAAAGTAATCCATCCTTATCCTATTTGTAACAAGGTTATCTGCATTAACTGCATACTTGGAAACTAGAAACAAGCTGTTCAGCTATTCTCTTGTTGGCTTTTGATGAAAGTCAGTTTTCCACAGAAATGGTGTAATATACTCTTATAAGCTATCAAGATTAAGTTAGCTGGTTGCTTTTCTGCCAGTAAATCAAAACAATAAATCCAGATACCACTAGTAAATATGAAACCAGTGTTCTTCCACATGTAAGATATGCTCCCCTCCACCCACCCTGCACAGACACCATTGCAGAAAAAGAGTGAACCGACAAATTAGTGTAGGTTATTTTCTGTGCATTAGGTACTAAAACAAACTTTCAGAACCCTTTGATGAGACACTCCCAAAGTGATTATCTCTGTAGAGATACAACAGCAATTTTCCCTATTTCTCAAATCTGTACACTCACTTCACAGTGTCCATATCACACTTCTCATTGTTACCTTAAAAGGCTTTATGCAACTCCGTACCTCTCTACATCTATGAACTGACTTCTTCCTACACACTGCTGCACACCCTACATTTTGCTCAAGGCACTCTACCACTTTATTTCTTTTATCTTCTTCTGACACACTGCCTTCTTCAGTGCCTCCCACTCAGTACAGTAACCCATTGGCATTTGCCTATCCATTCCCTCATCCTCATATCATCCGAGCTTTATTTATTTGTGGGACAGTTCAATACCTAAATAGTTTATGCAGTTATTCAACTTATATTAAAGAATGTATATCTTGTTTGTGCTTTAAATTATGTTGTGTTGTGCCTAGAAAGTGGAGGTGTATTGTAAAAATCAAAAGAAACAAAATTAAAATGTTCCCATTCTAGAAGGCCTAAATAATTAACATTCCCACAAAGCCATCCACCACTGTTGCTATTGTACTTGAACTACAGTGGATTGCCTATATTTTAGCACAAAACCCAGCACTAAAACAATGCTGTAGTTTGTATTTTTTAATGTAACCTCTTTAGCGTCTGGGCTTTGTCTTCTGTTAGCTGACATTTAGAGCATTATAAAACCACCTATATACAGTGATACATCAATAATAGACAAACTGGCTAAGGCAGTGGTTCCCAACCTTTTAGAGCATATCGACTCCTTTTCAATCTGCTAAAATTTTGCAACCCCTCAAAGGGAGCGGCAGGAAGTGGCGGTCAGCACATCCCTTGGCCACACTGCTTCCTCAGCTCCCATACCCTCCATCCCCTGCCCATCCACAGAGGATATGGTGAAGGGGCTCTTGTGGCCAAAGGCAGATCCCGCCCCAGCACTCTGCTTTTGGACAGGCACAGAGCCTTGGAGGAGAAAACTAAGGATAGGGCCTGCTATGGGACTGGTAGGGGGAAGAGGGCTGCAGCATAAATGGCAATGCAGCTGATGGCAGGAAGACGGTTTTGCCTCCTGGGGTATCAAATATCCCATCCCGATGGCTGGAGGCAGTGTACATGCAGCTGGTCATGGACTGTCAGCCCCAGGCAAGAATCTCCAAGCAGAAAGTTCCAGTCTTGCAATGGGCCAATTCTTTTCTTTTCCTTTCCTAAACTTTCCACGGACCCCCTACAATACCATTACAGACCTCCCCAAGGGTCTGCAGACTACAGGTTGGGAACCACTGGTCTAAGGTGATAGATCTAATGCTACATCTGTGTTATCTCTGTGGCTGCATGCGTGAGTGATCTGCCTGTCTGCTGCATTCTTGACCCAGCAAAAAAAAGCAAAAATTCTCCCCCCATTTAAGAGTTTCAGGAGACTAAACTTCTTTATTATATTTTTCTACTAAAAAAGAAAACCAAATAGACAGAGAAATTAGATAGCGTAATACATACAAAATTAAACCTAGTTCCACAGTTTTATTCAGCGTGGCCTAACAAACATTTGAATCGTGGTACTACAGTCTCACTTTTGTAGAACAGATAGATTTTTTTTTTTCCTTTCGGGATACTCTCGATCTTTATATGTATTTTAATATGTATTTTAAGGTAGGTTCCATTTGGGGTTAGTGTTTTAAGTTGCTGTATCAGCTGAAAACCAGTCAAGTATCACTCATTTAAAACAAGCTCAATGCAATCAACTAGAACCTGTTCATCAAGTTTTTGTTCAGTGAAACAAGTATTGTATAAGAGAAAAAGTCAAAAAATAAAATACATTAATGCAGCATTTCAGCTAAAAAGATACATGCACAAGTTGGAAATTCAGCTGCTCAGACATGTTTTTCTCAATATAATATTTTATATTATTCTATATGGTATTAAAAGTATTGCTATAAAGAGATATTTTCAGATTAAATAAATCATTTAAAAAAATTATACCACAGTTACTGTTGTTTTAAATTACTGTATGAGTTTCAATGAGTTATTAAATGGAATTACTGAATACACTTACATTCATTACTTATGCTATTTTGTTTTTCATTCTACTTGGATATTGCAAACATTAAAAATAATTTATTGGAAATTAATTAATTTGAGAGGGGAATTCCCACAGAAAATTTAGATTTTTTTTGTCCAAAAAAACATGAAAACCTACAATTTTGGGGGCATAGATGAAAAGTCAAGATTTTCCGCGGAAAGCAAACACTTTCCTAAAAAAAAAAAAAAACTTGCCAAAACCCCAATTTTCTGTTGAAAAACAATTGATGGAAACTTTTAGCCAACTTTTGGCAACCCTGTCCCGCACACTGAACCCCTCATTTTTGTTCCCACCCCAAAGCCTAAGGGGGTCCACAAAATCCACTAACTTCGGAACCCCAGAGAAGTAAATCTGGCCTATGGGAAGCCCTAAACCTCAGTCCTCCCTGTCCCTTCCCCTCACCCTGTGGGGCTGGAGCGCCAGAGGAGTGAGGTGTCTCAGATAAGGGACACATCAGTGAAGGGTGGGGGTTTTGTGGAAGTTTTTTTGCTTATCACTTGTGTGGTCCCCAACTGATTTTTCTGTGGGTCAGTGGCACCCTAACCTAAAAAAGGTTCCTCATCCCTGCCATAAATAAAACATTGAAACCTTTTTTGTTGGACATAAAGTAATTTTACTTTATTTTAAATGAAGTTTGATAAACTAACATGAGAAATTTAAAACGTTTAATCAATTTAATAATATAAATTAAACCATTCACCCCTAGCTGCAGCACTAGCAAAATGGCTCGGGCATAATTATGTAATTAATGGTTAGTTTCTATTAGCAATGGGTAGTCCACGGAAAGATTTACATTGAGCCGAGTGGTCCAAGGGCCAAAAAGCTTGAGAACCACTGGTCTACAGCATAGAGATATCAATGGTTAATTGGTGGCCCAGCTGAGCTGAAGGAGCCCCCCACGCAACGCAGGCAAGGGGCTGCTCCAGTCTGGCCGGGCCAGGCCCCCTCCCAGGCCATAGCAGTCCTTGTTCATGGCAACTCTGCACTGTTTAAGCAGTTACATAAACTTTAATCAGTTAACTGATTAAACAGGGTTTTACATTCCTAGAAGAGGATCTTAGTTTTAAAATTTGCTTTACAAATATTTCATTATTGTGTTGCCAAAGATTATAAAATCACATCTCTAAAAATTCATCAACCCCTCTTCGTAGGGCAGCCATTGGGCATAGGGGCACCAGTTTAATAATGCTGCGTAGGGCCCCACAAATTCTAAGGAGGTCCCTGGTGCTGAATCCTCCCAATTTCAGTAGAGATCAACAAGAACTATAAGTGCTCAGAACTCGTGAAAAGCAGGCCTCATGTGACTTCCCAAATTGAAACCCAAATTGCCTTCCTCTGACTCATTCCTATTTGGTTATTCATGTGAGTAAAGGCTTGCGAAATTGCACTCTTGTACTAACTTTTTTAATAGTCAGTTTTACATTGCTTCTTACGCAGTACTACTATGCCTCAGTTTTTGGGATGCAACATGTACAAAATATGGTCTGATTTTAATTTTTTTAAATAGCTGCTTTTGAATTCAGCCTTGGAGCTGCACACTTCTCATCCTGGTTTTGCCACTATTTGCAGTGTAGCTTTAGGCAAGTTACATAAACAGACAACAGTAAAACTCCAGTTGTCTGGCATCCAGTGGTCCGGCACCACCTGGAACCCGGAAGTGCTCCAGGCAGCTAGACAATTGGAGCTGCTCTGCCCCGGGCTTCCCCGACTCAGCCGCTGGTCAGTTTCAGCAGCGGCTGACTTGGGGCACCCGGGGAAGAGCAGCTGGGGTGCTGCCAGGTTGGTCCTGCAGCACTGCCCCCTTATTCCCCCCCACCTCACCCCAGACCCCTCATAGCCCCCCCTTCCGATAGGCCGGCATAGCCGATAATCCAGCACCCCCTGGGTCCTAAAGGTGCTGGATTATCAGAAGTTTACTGTATTTAGATGCTTATAAGGAAAGTACCTCCCCATTATAACTATGAATTTTAAGAAGCTTTCACATCTTACATTATATAATTTGATCATTTGACGTGAACACCTTCGGGTTGGATGTTGCTGGTAGTATTACAGATACTGGACCAAATTAATCCTACCATTAGAGGTAACTATATTCCATTTGTATTAAACTCTTCAAAGCTATAGATACAAACAGAAAAAAAACCCACATTAATTACAAAAAGAGTGGACTGAGTTGGTCAGGTCCATGCAACCTCCCTAACTGCCCACAGTCCTGCTGTTGTGTTGGTAACTCTATCCTTATCTCTAAAAACTATTTCAGCCCAAGGTTGGATTGCTATCATCTCAAGAACTTTCCATTTGAAATATCTGTGTGTTCCATCTTCTGCAGATGAAATTATACCTGTCTTAGATTTCTTAATACATTTCTTCATATCGTTCATGACTTCCCCACTATGCAAGCTTGCAGGAGGCAGAAGAGGAAACAGCCATTTTGTCTCTCTCAACCAAAGGGCTTGATAGTAGAGTTGCCAATCCTCTAGAATAGGCCTGGAGTCTCATAGTATCAGCATCTGTCTCCCAGTGACTATTGCAAGCAATCCTAGTGATTTTAATAAGCTATTTTAAGAAAATGACACAACATCATGTTTGAGGGACAAAACCTCCCAGGATAGCTTCAGTCAGAGTTGGCAACCCTAGTTGAGACTGACCTAGAGCCCTGCCTATGAGGCCTGACTTTCAGCAACACATTGTAGGCTTCCCCTTAGTGTTGCCCTTATTGCAGGGGACTCTTCCTTATTTATCTTTGTGCAACAAGTTTGGGAGTTGCTGAATGCTGTAAAAACTACAACAAATACTCTGACAAATGTGAGTACTGATTAATAATAATATCTGGAGATGCGGTGGGATAAAGAAGCTAACAAAACAGTCCTTGATGTTTTAAAGGCATTGTTGACAACCCTACTACACCAGGAGCTGGCCAGCGCTTGAGGCCAACCGGACCTACTGCAACCAAAAGGAAGAGTTATTGGTTTCCCAATGAGGGGCACCAGCACTTCATACTGAGCTGCAACCCAGCCAACCAGGAAAGGCCTATCTATGGGCAGACTTTGTGGACATTTAGTATTTACTGCTGAGGGATAGTTGCTCCTTTATTTACTATCCAATATTTCCATATCTGTTGAAATAGCTTATTTTGAAATTTGGCACTGTCTACACAGCGCCAAATTTAAAAATAAGGCGCTAATCCAAAACGTCCCTTAACCCTCACACAATGAGGTCTACGGGGACGCTGGAATAGCAAGCCCATTATATTTCGATATAATGGGCTTGCTCCTAAGATGCACTGTGTAGACATAGCCTAACACTTCTGGAAATTGGGGGCAGGGGGTGCCCCGGAGGGTACATGTTAACAAGATATATGTTTCCTCAAATGGAAACCTGGGCATGATACATAGTAACAATAATGATTTGCCCATCCTTACAGTCTTACATGTAGTGATCTCAATGCAATTTACAAAGTTTCATAAAACAATTATGAAGTATCTATCCCTGCTTTACAAATGATGACACATCAAAACTAGTTTAAATTCACGCAAGAAGCCTGCCGTAGATTGGGGAATAGAATCCAGATGCCCTGATTCTAATCTGTATGTAGAATCAGCCTCCTTATTATAATTACTTGTTATTTAACATTGATACTGTAATAGCACCTAGAGATCAATCATTTTGGGACCTGACTACGCTAGACATTTGCCACAGTAGCATCCATTCCTTTATTCTTCTGTATCTGCAACTGGCTGTACTGTGAAAATGGAAGGGGAATCTGTGGGTTTGGTGGGATTTAGAAGCAACTCTCTGTATTCCTAAAGCCAGCTAATCTTGTCCACCACTTCAGAGTCTTGAACAGTTCAAAACTGTCATCTCTCAAATGCTTTTAGCTAGCTGCAAGATGTCTTCAATACACAGCTAGAGAACAAGTGGGTCTCACAGAAGTACAAGCTGAGAAATCTTTCAGTGTGGATGATCCAAAGCAATGGACTCAGATAATAGAAGATATTATGTTGACTACTGATCATTGGTTTGAGATGTTGCAATATCCAACCACGTTCCCAATGTGCTATAGATTCTGCCTTAAGTCTTTCTTTAAGCAGCCAAAAATTCTTTACATAACATAGATTGCAAAATAGGACTTGCCACACTAGGTTGGAAAAGTGATCTATCTAGTCCAGCATTCTGCATCTGACAGAGGCTAATAGATGCCTGTGAGGAAGAGGCAAAAAAAACCCAGTAGTGGGCAATTATGAAATAATCTGTCCACACGAGAAACTTTTTTATTTAGGCTGCCCAGGCAATTACCAATTAATGACTGGTTTATTCTAGGTGGCGGCATTAAGGATTATAGACCTTAAACAGTTTCACTCTCAGCGGATGCCAGGTAGGCTGTTTTTACTGCCCTTCCCTTTTTTGCTATGATGGCTCTGGATCGCCGCAGCAGGGAGTTCCACAGAGGCGTGCAAAGAAAGCATTTCCTTGTGCCGGTTTTGGTGTGCGCTGAGCGCTGCTGCAGCCTAAATAACCTGGCCCAGCGTCCCGCCCGCACCCGGACTCCTGCGGGGCCTGTAGCTGGGCGCCGGTGGAACGTTCCTCAGCAGCCCTTCTGCCGCCTCCCCCCCCGGTAATTTTCCCGGGGAGGAGTCACGAGGCGCGCCCACTGTGGGCGGTGTGGACTCAGGCTGTGTCACGTGACAGCGCTTTGGCCTGGGTTCCTGCTGACCCGGCTCAGGCCGCAGTGCGTGTGCCGTGCGCGCGGGGCCCAGCCAGGATGACTGTCTCGCGCTGGCTGCTACTGGCGCTCGCGACCGCCGCAGCGCTGGCCGAGGACCCGGTGAGCGGCGCGCGGGGGGCTGGCGCGGGGCGGCGCCGTGGTCGCTTCGCTTCTCCCCGGGGAGCCTCGGCTGCTGCGCGCTTCGTGGTTAAGCAGGGCGCGAGAGCTGCACCTTGCGGGAGGGGGCGCGGCAGGGCGCCGGGCTGTGCCACCTGCCGCGTTCTCCTCTTGGACAGGGGTGGCCCTCGCCTGATGCTGCCTCTGGGTCCCCCGGGCAGGACGCGGAGCCTTGCCCGCACTAGCTGTGCATGGGCCGCACCTCCCCGAGAGAGAAGCCCCTGGGCTGCCACGCCTGGATTAGTGGTGGGCAAGTGGGAGGGTTAGGAGCCCGGGAGTCTGGATGCTTTTAGTTGCTCGTCTCATTGGTATTGGTCTAAACTAGGGATGTAAAAGGTAAACCGGAACCGGTAAGCCTTGTTGCCACCGGTTAACTAGGATCCGGGGGAAGGGAGGGGCTGGAGCCTTGCCGGCCTCGGACAAGGCTGTTCCAGCCCGCAGGGGGCCAGCCACGGACAGGGGCTGCTCTGGTTCAGGGCGGCCCTGGGGCGTCCTGCAAGCAGGGGCTACTGCAGTGGGGCCTGGGAGCCGAAGCCCTGCTGAAGAGGTGCTCTGCCTGAATCATGCTTAGTCGGCTAACTAACCTGTTAGGTTGGTCTAACGTTTAACAGATTAACTGGGGTTTGACACCACTTGTCTAAACATTCAGGGTGAAGAACTTTTCTGAATTGAAACTTGCATTTTTTTCATTGGGGAAAGAAAACACTTGAAGGTTTGGGTGTAGTAGCCAAAGTAGGAGAAATCGATCCAAGCACGATAATTCCTACTTGATTTAAAAGTCTCAGAGGGATAGCTGTTAGTCTGTAATTCAAAAAAGGAGTGGCCCTGTAACACTTTAGAGACTAACAAAGAATGTAGCTAGTATCATGAGTTTTTGTGGGCACGACCCACTTCAGATGAGTGGAGTAGCTGAAGAAGTGGGTTGTGCCCACAAAAGCTCATGATACTATCTATATTTTTTTCTTAGTCTCTAAGGTTCTACAGGACCATTTGTTGGGTGTTAAGTTTTCCTGACTGATTTAGACAAGCTGGCTGTCGAAGTAACAAAATGCATCTGCCCTGTCTAACTTTTGTAACCTTCCTGCACCTCTGAACTAATCCTCTCAATGCCTGTAACGTCATTTCAGCAGTAAATGAACTGAATTGCATGTATACCAGTGGTAGGCACCTGCAACCGAAGGACCCCATGTGGCCCATTGGGTTCTATGTGTGGCCCACAAGGCACTTTGTTTACTATTTCCCACCTGAAGGATGCCAGCGTCTGCTGGTTTCCTTCCACATAGATTTTGTTTTCCCTACTGGTATTATTAAAGTGACATACATGTAAAGCAAAAGCACATGAAGTGGTGAGGTGCATGCCAATTGCACACAATCCTTGACTGGGAGCACTGTGCGCCCCCTGCATCCAGTCAGAGTTCTACTACAGTTTAGTCAGCTCACCCCACAAGTTCTAGATACACAAGCACAGTTAGCAAAACTGTGGTAAAGACAGTCTCTCAATCTCACAGCCCACTGAGATGGAGTGGAGGGTCACTGATGCAGCCCACTAGCCTAGGTTGTCTTTCACTGATATAA
>JANRFK010001234.1:74903393-74931813 GCA_030068395.1 Apalone spinifera
CTTGCGCAAAAGCCTCTTCCATGAAAATGGCGGCTCATTAGCTATGCAAATGAGACTCGGCGATATTCCAACACTGAGTCTCATTTGCATAGCTCTGGCGCAAGATTGCGCCAGTCTAGACACAGCCTCAGATTTTTACATCTGCCTGTCTCTAGGCTTAAAATTTTTCTTTAGGCTTCTATTTAGAAGTGGTGCTTTTCTCCAAGTGGGTTGGGCATCTGCTTCTTACACTGAATATTAGTGTTAGCTGGAGCTGTTTAACACCTCAAAAGTGCCCAAATATAGGTCTTAAAAATCTATTTTTAGATAGATATGAAAATGTTTGCCTATAACTATACGTATATTTTAGGCCATGTAATCCAAATCAGTGGAGTTGGACCATTTATAACATAACTAAATTTGTGATGTTCTTTCAGATGAAACAGATGTGAAGCTTTTGTACCATATGTATTTGGGAAGTTTCCTAAAGTAGGGGTCTTTACTTCCTATCTGAAAAGACTCAAGCACATGAGTGCTGAATAAGGCTGTCTAGACTATAAAGATAAATCGGAAAAAGAAACTCCATTTGCGGTACACAAATTGTGTATCTTTTTCCAATTTACTTCCAAAAGAGGCTTTTCCAGAATTGTGCCTGTTTTAACACGGCCAAATTTTGGCGGAAACCCCCCTCTTTCGGAACATCCCTTCTTCCTCATAAAATGAGGTTTACAGGGATGCTGACAAAACGCGTCCACTTTTCTGACTTTTTTTTCAGAAGAGCGGATGCGTTCCTTGGCATACTTCTGGAAAAACTCTTCAGTCTAGACGTATCCTAAGTGAAGAAATGGAATGGAATTTGTTTATTAAAAAAAAAAAAAAAAAGTGCCAGTACTAGGGTTTTGTCAAGGGAAAAAAAAAAAACGCCAGCGAAAATTTGTCGAGCAAAAACAAAAAAATGCCTGGGAAGTTGGGGCCGAAATGTGGTCATGGCCCCTTTAATTGCCACGGGTCCTGAGTGGGCGTCCATCCGGTGCGGCATGAGTGCTCCTAGGACCGGCTGGGGGCTGTGCCAGAGGAAAGTGCGCCCCAAAAAAGGTGATGGTACGCTGTACTGGTGCGTACCGTCACAAAAAAAGCACAAAAAAAGATATAACCCTTTCATGGTTGGAAGTATGCAGAAATTATCAGTTTAAAACATTGCCAATGGTTGACCAACCAAGTGATACTACTTGGTTAGTATCAGCCAAGCACAGTCATTCTTATTAAGACACTTACTGTTACAAGAAAAGATCCAGGCTCTGTCCTGAATTGGTATGAATAAGGATTGTAGCTAATCCCCATGATTTCAGGCGGGATTACTCCTGTGAGTAAGGATTCCAGACTTGGGTTATTAAATGGTTGAAGATAATAATTTTTGCTTTAATTGTTTTTCTGTTTTATTTTGCATTTTAATATACTACCTTGAACTCTATTAACTTAAACATTTTTGCCTTCTAGTTGAAGACTGTAATTCATAGTATTAAAGATCTAGCAAATGCATTTATCCCTAGTGGCAAAGTGATTGAAATTGTGGATACTAAGTTGGTAAGTGTCTTCAATTTTGTTTTGTTTTTGATTACTATCAAACTGCATGCTGTAGCCTCCAGAATGCTATCATAGAATCCGTAGACATACAGGTCTAGAAGGACCTTGAGAGGTCATCAGTTTCAGCCCCCTGCACAGTGACCGGGCCAGATACACCTCAACTGTCCTGGACAAGTGTTTGTCCAACCTGTTCACAATCTCCCTTGGAAGTCTATCCAGGCTTTAATTACACTTATAATTAGAAAGTTTTTCCCTTGTTGCAGATTAATCCTACTACTCCTACAGAAACTGAGACTTCAGATGTTATACTTGCCTGCTCTTAGATTCTATTTTCTGGAGTTTTCTGAACTAACTTACCTAAAACCAAACACTAAATTGAGGGGGGAAAACCCACAAGTGTTCGGCTTCTTGAGTTCATAGGAATTCTCCCAAAGTTTGAACTTAGTTTTCCTATCCAATTGGAAAATTCATATGCCACTTAAAAAAAGACTTGGTTTCTTTAACAAAACAGATTTATTGAAATGCTGTTCATTCTGCTGTGCTGAACTCCTTAGTGTAGTCAGTTTTTTGTCCATTACATGTGCAGTAAGTGTCTGACCAGAACAGTACTCGTGTATTTACCAAATGGTCACAGAACCCTTTTTTTGTTTTTGGACTAATAGCAGCATGGTGGTCCCTCCCTTTTAACTGCTAGCATAAATAGGAAATATATAAGTATAGCAAAACTGATTTGAAACAGTAAAGTTCTGTGAAGCAGCAGTACTATCTGGAGTTAAAAGTAGCCTTCTACTATGTTCAGTTTTGCAAAGGGCAAAAGGGATAATAGCAAGAGAAACTGCAGATATAGTATTTAAAATCTACTGATCATTATTGTAAAATATGTGCATACAGTGCAATTTCCCTTTTCTTCTTTGTACATTTTTAGACTTCTCAGCTGTTTGACTAGCTGAAATGATTATCTTAAACTCTTTAGATAATGAAACACACTTGAAACAGTCATAGTGGTTCTGAAATGCCTTTTATGTCTTGCTCTTTGAAGTTAAAGATTCTTGGGTCAAATCTTCAATCTAAGCTTGGTATAGGACCTGATCAAGGTAACATGTCACTCATGCTAGCTGTGCTTGAGCTAGTGAGCTAAAATAGCATGTGGATATTGCCTTTAGACTAGCCACATGAGTACAGATCCGAGGGGTCAGGAGTGCTTGTACATGGTCATCTAGTTCAAACTACAGTCCTGCTGCAATGCCCACATTGCTATTTTTGCCATGCTGGCTTAAGTAGAGTTAGTGTATCTGCCTTCCTTGAATAGGAAGCACACTTCCAATTGCAATGTATGCATAACATTTGATGCCTCTGTTCTCTTTACTCTGAAAGTACAGTAGGCCAACCCTGTTCCTACCCAATTTACAGCAGTCTCATGTCACTGAATTAGAAGGCACTGTGGCATACCACGTCCTACTTCCTCCCATTCCTCTGGCAGGGAATGGGTGGTATAGGCAGGGGTTCCCCTAGTCAGCGTTACTGTTAATGATTTCATGGACTTGTCTTGGTCTTAACTGTGACTACACTTACCTTTTTATTAATGTCTGTGGTCTCAAAAATTAAGTGGCTATTGTGCTCATCTCCATTGTACAGATTTTAATAAACTAATTTTTATTCTTAAGGTGGTTCCTTGCCTTTCATTTTCTTCCACAGCCCGCAAATATTGGCAGCAATGTGAAATATCCAATTTACGTCAGCCTAAAAATATGTAAATATAAGGAGAGCCCCTGTTTAAAGACAAAGATATTATTCATCTTCAGTTACAATTTAAACTAGATTTTTTTTTCTTTTCAGGTTTGGTTGATTTCCACTCTTCCCTACCCTTTCAATGAAGAGCTCAAAGGGATAGCAAATGCTTCAGGCATTCCTTTAGGTAATATTGTCAACATTTCAGTTTCATAGTGTCTGATTCCATTTTTTTTTCCTTCTCTAAAAGTGCAGTGTATTTGTCAATCACATTAGCCTCCATTATCTAATTATTCAATATACAGTTGGTAATTTAGTGAAGCAATTTGTGATGCTTTAAATGAAGAGTACCTATAGGAACATATTGACAGCAAATGATACTTGAAAGATTGTAACATGTAATCTTTTGTCCAGCTGGGCCATCTCCCCAATAGCCTTGTGAAGCAAATCTACTGCTGGGAGTTATAGGGGCTCTCAATCCATGACTGCTAGATGTCTCAGTCCTCCTTTGGTGAGGTTCTTTGCATTTCTTACACCCAATGCGCTATATGACAGGGTGGGGAGTTAGATTGCTTTCTTTCCCAGAAAGGCTATGTCTGTACTGGCAGTACTATGTAAGGTACGTATACCAAAGTGAAAAGCAGGTTGTATCCACATGCAAGTCATAGCATTGTAGATTGGAGACATGCTGCTTTGGGCATGTAGAGATCATTGTAGAATAGATCCCACCAGGATTCAGGAGTAACTTTATTTGGCCAACCAATGCCTCACCCTGTACGCCAGCGATGGGCAAGCAAGGGTAGTAAATGAGCCATATAGGTGGCCACAGAATTGTCATAACCAAGATGGGATAGAGTAGTTTTGCTAACTGCGCTTGTGTACCTGGAATTTGTGGGGTGGGCTAGTTGAATCACAGCAGCACTTTGATTGGATGCAGAGGGAGCGCACAGCTCTCAATCAATGTTGTGTGCAATCAGCAAGCACCTCACTTCATGTGCCCTTGCTTTACATGCACGTCACTTTAGTAATACTGGAAGGCAGATAAAAACTACACGGATGGAAACTATGGGCTGCAGGTTGCCCACCACTGCTCTACATTGCTGTTGATACCCATGCTAGGTAGGCATGCAGTGTGTGTATTCTACATGCTGAAGTAAGGTGTGTGCGGACTCCCATAATATATCTTTGTGTGCTCCATTTTCTCTACCAGAATCAATGTAGATCAGGAGATCCATTGATTTGTGCTTTTCCCAACACTCTTAGCCATGTGGGAGCATCATGAGTAGTGAAATGCTGAAGATTTTCTATGATGCAAGTTACTGAAGATACAGATGTCCTTGTTCTGCATCAGATTTGGGTGGGCACATAGTTGCTCAAGAGAATATAGTCCCCACATCAGTTTAATTCTCAAAATACTGAAGCTCCTTGTATCTTGTGAGGCTCTTGCCTTTAAATGAACTGGCCATTTGACTTAAACCCCAAGAAAGTAAAACTGAAATTCTAGCAAAGTGGTGTAGGATGCTCCTATCTCCAATAGACTTCTTTCTAATAGTTACTGGTTTTTATTGACAGTCTGGCAATTTGAATGTTCCTTCTTTTTGTTTTCTAGGAGAAATTGTTCTATTCAATGTCTTCTATGAAATCTTTACCGTATGCACTTCCATTGTAGCAGAAGACAAAACAGGTAAAGTCTGTTCTTTGCTACTTTTATTGTGAATCTTATGGGAACAATGTCTTTCTGGCTTTTGTCTTGTGTAAATACTTTTTAGTTGAGCTTTCCTAGTAATCCACTAGGAATTTTGCTGTTGCTGGCGTCTCTTCTTTGCTGTCTTGCTGGATGAAGGGATTTGTTCAAGGTCATTTTCCTCTGCCTCAGTTTCCCCTTTTGGAAAGTAGAGATAATACTGAACTTTAAAGCACTTAGATCTGCATATAGAGTTCTATGTACAAGTTAACTTTATATGGAAGGTGCTCAGAGGTGATGGCAGTATAAAACTTTAAATCTGATCATCTTACGTGGCTGATTCCCTACTGAATGAAAAAATCATAATTGCCATGTTCTGTGAGGACTAGATTTCATGTTTTGTTTTCTCATTCCATTCTTTCCCCTTCCTAAACTGGACAGGCACTAACTTGAGTTGCCTCAAAAAGAGTCTTACATTTCTGAAAGAATTCAGTGAACAAATGGCATGAGGATTTCATTTGCTGTTTTTTCCCCCTCATGGAAATTAGTTCTTATATTGCAAAATCACTCTTCCCATGAACATTTACAAATAGAGTAAACCAAATACTTGATTAGAACAAAACCCTCATACGTAGCTGTGGATTAACCCAGGTCTAGGCAAGATGTGGCCTGCCTAACACTTTGATGTGGCGTACGACTGCATCTGCCGCTTCCTATTTATACCCTGCTGCTCGTGCCACTGAATTTCCAGGTAGTAGGATCCTGTTTCAACGGCTCCTGATTCACAGTTGCAGCAGGAGCTGGAGCTGTGAGCACTTTAAATAGCCAGGCTGTGTGTGGGGTTTTTTGGGGTTTTTTTAATTATTTTATTTCTTTATTTCAAAACGTCTAGCCCCAGACAATTCTGGGGGAGACTTGTCCCCAGCCCTGCCTCTTCCACATCAGGTCTTTCCCCCTTCTGGGGTGGACCCAGCCCGTAGCCATGGACAAAAATTCATTAAGTGGCTTCCCCTAAAAAAAATTATTGTCCAACCCTGGATTAACTAGAAAATTGGAACTGCTTTAGACTCTGGAAAACTAATAGCAATCTATAAGCTACAACAACTTCGCCTGTGTCACAGATTTACTAGCATAGTTGAAATGCCCTTCCAAATCTCCAAGAAGATATAGCATTTTTAAAGTTATCTGATTATGTATTCAGTCAGGTGTTCTATTGTGTAACTTTGATAACATTCCATTTTATTAAAAAATTATTTGCAATGGGGAAAACTGGGAGAATTGTATTTATATGCTCAAATAATGTTGGGGAGTGGAGTTCATTTTGATATTGAAAACAATGGGACATGTTTCATTCATCAGAGGAAAAAAATGCTGAGGTTAGAAAACATGAAATTTAAAAAAGGAAAAGTTCTAGAAGCAGGCTTGTTCCGAATATATTTTGGCAAAAGTACCTTATTTAGACTCCTCAATTATTCTTCATATAGTATGGTCTTCCTTAGCATCCATATTGGTATATTAAGAACAGCCACAACAACATACAATTATAAAATCTTACATCTGCTATGAGTTCAGCTTGCCTGTTTTTTCTTTTTCAGACAGAGCCTTACCTCCAAGACATGTCTATTTTAAAAAATATACTAAAATAATTTCTTTTCTAAATCCAGGAAAGCTGTACCATGCTAGAAATTTAGATTTTGGACTATTTCTTGGGTAAGTGTGTCTGTCCTTTAGAAAACTCAAAATAAGAGTTCTGAAAGCAACCTAGGCTTGAATGTTACTGTTTGCTGTATTTCAGTACAAGCTGCTTAACATTTACACCTTGTCTGCCTATTGCAACTAGTTACCGTAGCTAATTCTCTTCACTAAATATTGCTGATATAATGAAAAAGACCAGTACAGGCTAAAAGTACAACTCTCCTAACCAGTGTGTTCTCTCTAATTTTTTCCATCCAAGCTAAGTGCAGATGTGCACCACCATTAGAAACACATGCTACTGGCTCTGCTAATCAGTTGGGTGGCACTGGAATCTCTCCTGGGTAACGCTGAAGCACTTAGCTTAACACTGCTCCTGATCTCAAGTAGTAAAATTACCCTTATTTAGCAGAAATGGCTGTAATTCCATTAAAAAATTATTTTGCCCTATTACAGGGATGGGGAACGTACAGCCCCCAGCTTTCCTGGATCTCGTCCCTGAGGCTTGGGACTCCTCTCACTCCCCTCCCACGGCATTGGGGAACCTGCACTGACATTCCAACCTCCGCCCCAACTATCTCACTGTGGAGCTGAGGCACACAATCTAATATCCTGGGGATCAGCAGCCCCGACCCAAAAAAGGCTCCCCACTCCTGCCCTATTAGCAAGGAAGAACCCCATAAATGGCATGAGCAACTCTCCCCCCCGCTCCCCAATATACCAGGCCTGGATAGTTGCTAGAGACAGATGCTCTCTTGATGTGCTCTGCTCTGTCCCAGTTGATGGAACTCAATCCAGCACAGAGCTTGCTTTGGCACAGTACACAAAGGAAATGGTGTAAAAGAAAAGTTCTTCTAGTGGTGTCATGTGAACTGAAGAAGCACTTGTGTCATGCCATCTGAATTATTCTGACTGCTTGTTTTATGGGTCTGTGCATTTACACACACAGTCTCTTTCTCTCTCTCAATGTGATTCTGGAATTTGGTTTCCTTATAAAGATAACTTAGGTCTACAATGGACTTAAGCTTTTGCATTGTCTAAGAACAGTAGAAAAGTTACCATGGAATCTTCTTCTAAATTCTCTTGGGGTGCATCTACACAACACCCTAAACTCAAAATAAGATACGCAAATTGCATATCTTATTTTGAATCTATTTTGAAATTTGGCGCGTCTATGCAGTGACTAATTTCAAAATAACACTATTTCGAGACATCCTTTAACCCTCGTTTCACGAGGGTTATCAGGATGCCGAAATAGCATGTCCGTTATTTTGAAAAGTATTTCAAAATAACATCTTGAGTTGATGTGGAGTATTTATTTAGCCATGCGGTGTAGACGTACCCCAGAATTTTGCATCTCAAATATTGCCACATTATGCTAGTGCATGAGAACCAGAAAACAGAACTGAATAGATTATATTTTTCTTAGAACTTTCCGAGAATGAAAACAATAAATAGTGAAAAGTAAACAGTATGAAACAAGTGAGATTTTACTACTCTTAAAATTATCTATGGTGTGCTTAATGTGCTATGTTTTTTTTTAAATACATACACACACCTTCACCCATTGGGGGCTGTGCGCCCTCTTTGCTATGCTCACCAACCCCCTTTTCTCTGGGGGTAGGTGTCTGGCTGGGGGGAGGGTGCAGGAGCAGGCTGGGAGTGGGGGTTCTCGCTGGAAGGGGTGAGCGGGCTGGGGGTGCAGGGTCTCGGTGGAAGGAGTGTGAGGGAGTTGGGGATGTGGGGTCTCAGCTTGGGGGGTATGAGGAAGTGGGGGTGTGGAGTCTTGGTAGAGGGGGTGAGTGAGCAGGGTGGCATTTCCAGAGATAGAAAAGGGGCTTCATCCCTGCCCCTCCCTCTCATCCCCAGCTGCTGCTGCTACCGCTTCCTCCCCTGTGGCCGGCCTCAGTCTGGCCTCAGCAAGTGGCTGAGGGTGGAGGTGGAGGTGGGCGGCGACGGCGGCAGCATGTGGATGCAGATGATGTCATTCTGTCATCTGGCAGGAAAAAAATGTGTCTGTAGATACAGAAATGCTTAACCTGGCTATCGCTCTACTCTCAGGTTTTTGGCAGTTTTTATTATTAAATAACTATCCATATAGTTTTTATATGTCCCTAGTATCTCAGACCTACTGGGCATCTTGCTGCTTATAGGCATGTGGACTAAAGATTCAGCTATGTAATAGTCTGAGAAATGTGGTCTCTAAAACAACTCAGTTTAGATTTGGGTTAGATTTATTTACCATACAGGTCATTGTTTCCTTGACCTCTATCAGCAGGTTCACCATCTGCTTTCTGTCCAGAGGTTGGTAGTATACTCAATAAAAGAGAGAGATGCACAGTGGTTACTTCCCCACCCCCCATGTAACAATTTACACTGGGGCTTGCTCATAAAAATGTTTTTTATTAAGCGTAAAAAGCAGGATTTGAGTGATTGCAAGTGACAACAGACAAAGTAAATTACTAAAACAAAGTAAACAAAACATGCTAATCCTAATACACTAAAACTTGTTAAATGCCAACAGTTCTAATCCTCTTTCACGAGCTAGGTGGTCTCCTAGCTCGGGCCCAATCCTACCCCTTTTTTTAGTCTTAGATGTTTCCAGCAGGATTCTTGATTGGTAGGAAGGGGGCTCCTGGCATCTAGCCACTTCCTATTGTTTGGTTTTTCTACCTTTATATCCTTTTTGCAAAAGGCAGGAATTCTGTGTGTTCCATTTAATTTTTTTCTCACTTTGAGTGGAAAAGTACTGGATTCATAATGGGTTCCAGCATTAGGTGGTCTAGCCACAGTCCTGGCATGACCAACCACAATCCAGGCTTAAAGGAAAAACAAATATTCACAGATTGTTACTTTGAGCACCTAAGTTTCTGGCATATCAATAATGGCCCTCATTAGTACATTTTAGAATTATAACCAGATCCACGTTTCTAACTTTGCATACAAGGATGATACTTGCACAAAAATAGAATATACACATTCAGCAGTTTTTAACTTAAAAAATGTTACATGATGCATTTTGCCTAAATTTGAATTATGCATATTCATAAGCCAATTTTTATAAAGCATGGAGATGCCCCCGTGACACCATTCATTATCCCATTACATTTCTGAAAATGTTTCTGTTTTCCTAATACCAGGGATTTCAGATCTCAGAGTTTTTGTTTTAATTTCTCATTTGCATATAGTCCATATAGATGTGTGTCTGCCTATGGGATATTCACTTCCTGAATTGCTGCAACTTATCTCCCTCTTTCACACAGATACCCTCTGCATATTAAATATAACTCCTATTTTCTCCATATTTGTACAAGAACTGCTGCTGTTTCTTGCAAGCTTTATTGGTCTGAGCTCCTCAGCATCTTCCAGATTTCTCCTGACTAATAGCAAGAATAATCTCCTCCCAAAAAACTTCCACTGTTCTTTAGCCTCTCAACAAAGACAACCCCTGCATCTCTTCAATGAATCCTGATAGTATTGCGTGTTTGCTTTCTCAATGACCCTATAGGATACAGGCATGACTGAGACTTTAAACTAAAGTCGGCCTTGCACAATGAAATTTGATCACCCTCTGTCCAAGAGGCATACAGTATTGGGGTGCTTTCAAAGTCTCAGTAACTCCTGGAATTCCAGGTAATATCGGCCAAAAATGGTCCAGTTACTGTGGCAGTTGACGTCTTTTTAAGACCTCTTCCTAAGAGAGTTAAAGTGGCTGGATAATTGTTGTGTAAAGATCCAGTTTGGCATTGAACAGTAGGATATGGACCAATAACCATATGTTCACCCATAAACTTCAGTTTATAAATTTTGCTTTACACCTTCATGCATGGATTTCTTTTTAATCCTTACATCTAGCTAGTACTACGTGTGGAATTAGGAACTCTGTTGCATTGGATGCATGTGTGCATTACTGTAATGCAGTTATATGTTGCAGTCTGTAATAATGTGGATTAGCTGAGTTTTCTTAATGCCCACTTTCCTTCTGCAGGTGGAACATAAAAAATAGTTCTTGGATTATAACTCAGGAACTGAAGCCCTTAGTGGTGACTCTGGACTTCCAGAGAAACAACAAAACAGTATTTAAGTCTACAAACTTCGCAGGATATGTGGGCATGGTATCTGGAATCAAGCCAGTAAGTATTCTTTGTTTGAAATGATACAAAACTTTCTAGGTTTTCTCTTTTTTAGCACACAATTCACTTTCCTTCCAAGATCAAATAGCAAACATCCATCTTCAAATATTGTCCTCTGTCTTTTGTAACTGAGCCCTTTACACAAAGTAATAGCCTCAAATGTACATGTAATTGAGAAGGAAATATGCATTTCCAAAGAGTGGAAGAAGAAAGGATACTTGTTGAAGGCCATTGATTTGCACAATTTCATTATAGAAGGAAATAACCCAAATAAAATACTTTAACTTTGAAGCATGCTTGTGTAGCTAAATCTTAAAAAGGAAGAAAGGAAAGGAAAAAAAATTTAAATGAGCAAGCTTTGTAAACAAGTAAAAAGTGAGATCACCTGTGATTCCCAAAAAGGGGAGAATCAGCAAACTTGGTCAGGGTTCTTAGTGTTAATCTCTCTTCCTAGCAAATGTAGAGATGTATTTTAAATTGACTTATCTTGGTATACCAGCTGTGAGATTAGGGGGTTACCTAGAGTTTAATCACTGTGACTATAAACATACAAACTGGGGGCATTCCTCACTGCTTCCTCTTTTCCCTGTATTTTACCATTACCTCAGTCTTCTCTATGTGCTCTATCCCACTACTCTCCTCTACCATTTTAGTCCCCAGCACAGTAGAATGAGTTCCGCCTTCAGTCCCTGTTCCTTCTCACCCTTTCTTCATCTTGGTAATTCCACAAGCCAACAACTTGGAAAGAGCAATTTAGCTGTTGCGTTCTATTCCCACCCCACTGGAGGAGCAGAGTGTACATGAGGGAAATTTTGAGGCTTTAACATGGAGTCTAATGCACACGTTGGGTGTTTCATGTGTGAGGATAATGTGTAACTGTGGTTCAGGTCACCATGTCATGGGGCAAGTGGGTAGATTATGATCTAGTCTTCAAGCCTGGAAGTTCACTGAAGTCTGGTGTCGTTATGAAAGACTAAGCAAGTGGTTAGTTGGCAAGTGGTTAAAAAGGAGGTTGGTACTGAGGGGTGACTGATGTGCTGCTTCTGTACTAGTATGGGAGAATGTCCCTAGCATTGACTTGGTGCAACAGCAACATCTTTGTGGCTCACTACAGTAAGCTGCAAACCTCATGTTCCAACTCCACTTCAGCCTTGTTTTACCCACATCTAGATTAGTGAGATTCTGCTGCACTTGTGTCTCATTTTGCAACCTCTTACTCAATGAGTAGTTCCACTGGTGTCTTCTGGAAACATTCTCACATAGAACAGATTACAGGACCAAGTTACATGTTCACTTTAAAATATAGTATTACTTTTAAATAGTTACTGACACTGCAACTTTATTATGAAAGTTAACTTACTTTTGTTTACTGTTTCCCAGGGAATTTTCACTCTTACGATGAATGAGCGTTTCAGTCTTGATGGTGGTTACATTGGTGAGTAACTGTGAGACTTGTTTCTTGAATAAATAGCAAAGTTCTCAAAAGTTAGTGGCATCTACTAACTTACAAATAAGACTTGACACCGCTGTCTGAGATACAAGATAGGGAAACAGGAAGCTGAGGCTAGAGATTATACAGGTATGTAGCAGCTCTAAAAATCAGACAGAAATAAGATTTTGTGTGTGTATGAAGACAAGTTGTTACAATTGATGATTTTTTTTCAGGAATCTTTGAGTGGATTCTTGGGAGGAGAGATGGTGTGTGGATGGGCTTCCTCACCAGAACTGTTCTAGAGAACGGTACAAGGTAACATTTTTTTTTTGTGATATTTGAGCAGCTTTGTTTGCCGTGGCAAACATTAGCAATTGAAACCTCCTAGCTACTCTAAATGTTTAAAATCTATTAGAAGCTTGAAAAATCGATTGCCTATTTGGACAGAGAGGTAGATATTTTTAGAAACTGGAAAAGGTTCCTTTTCCTGTCATGCATTTGTGTGTGTGGCTGGTTTGTTTTTGAGAAACCTTTCTTTCTTAAATGACATTAACAAGACTACTTCAAAACCTAGCACAAGTTGGAATGTTGGCATGATATTAGAGAAAATGCATTGTTTTGCTGCAGCCCAGTAGGGTGAGTGTAACACACTTCAGTGAGTTATAAAAAAGTTTCCATTTTGGTCTTAATGACAATTAAACAGAAAATGATCCAGGAGACTTCTCCCAGTAAATTATAGGACTATAGCATTTTTGTATAGCAAATCAGATTGTAAGCATGAGCAGCTTCTATTGGGGAATTTTTACTTCCACAGGACTACGTAAAGTAACAACACTGAGTTGGTGTAAGTTTTCTTATTGACTAAGACTGATATAATGGAAAATACTTTTCTAAAGCTTCGATATTCACGTATTCATAGGGCTTAAAGCACAGGGGGAAAAATGTAGATTAACATGACTCTTCCCTAATCATAATTTAGTTATCAAGAAGCAAAGGACCAACTGGTTAAAACAAGGCTACTGGCTCCAGCTTACTTCATACTGGGAGGAAACAAAACTGGAGAGGGCTGCGTGATCACTCGTAGCAGACAAGCGACCTTGGATATCTGGGAGTAAGTACAAGTTGCACCGTCTTAAACTGCGACACTCTCATCTGGCAATATCCGTGGTTCAGCAGGACCAGGGATGTTGCTGAATGAGAGTTCTGAGGCAGGAGGGCCAGCTGCTGAGAGCCCCATGCACCGCGAGGCTGGTAGTAGCGGGCGAAGGGCCTCAGCAGCCTGGCGGCAGTAGCTGGGCCATGGTAGCAGGGCAAAGCAGCCCGGCAACCCAGCTGGAGCCACCAGGGCAGCCCGTGTGTGCCAGCCCAGCAGTGGGGTTGTGCTGCGGTAGCCCAAGAGGGGCTGCATGCCAGCCCAGCTTGCTGGCAGCAAGGCCATCTGAATCCGTGGCAAGTCGACAACTCAATTGGGGACACGTGCTGGCTGTCAGCGTGGCTGGGGCTGTGTGAGGCTGGAGCGGCAGGTATGGCAGTGCGGCTGGGGCAGATGTGTGGAGGGAATGATAGAGAGCTGATGGCAAGGGACCTTCCCTGGTCAGGCAAATTCTCTCATCCAAGACTGCTCAGGTCCCAAGGGTGAGGTCCAACCTGAACATTTAGGAGCAAAACAAATTCCATTGGCGTAAGTGCACCTGTGTCTAATGTATGATCTCTTTTTTTTCTCCTTACCAAAGAGAGCAAGCTGACTCTAGTATCTTATTGCTTGATCTGTTAGATTGTTTTTAAAACTTTTAATCCAAAAAACAATGTTTTGATATAGTATCTGGCTTATTCAGGAAGAGGAAGTTTGTAATCCTAAGCAGCTATTTCACTAATCTGATCATGAATCTCAAATTCTTTAACTATCAGTGAAATACAGATATGGTTAACATAGGAGATAGTGTATCTATGGAGAAATTAACACACATTCACATCTCTTCTCAAGCCTTGATGCAAATGGGGGCACATGGTATGTTGTGGAAACAAACTATGATCGTTGGCAAGCTCCCCTTGTCTTGGATGACCGTAGAACACCTGCAATGAAGTGCATGAACCAGACCAAGCAAGAGGTAAATATTGTAAAATAACATAATTTAGCATTTTGAAGTTCTGTGAACTGAAGCTACCTCATAGTGAGGGTCTGTGCTAACCATGGCAGTTGCATTAGCTTGGTGACAGGAACATGCATACAAGTCTTAGGGGAGTAGCCATGTTAGTCTATATCTTCAAAAACAAGGAGGAGTCCTGTGACACTATAGAGACTAACCAGATTTATTAGGGCATAAGCTTTCATCGGTAATACCCACTTTATCAGATGAATTGGAGTGGAGTTTACAGAAGCATGGGTGTGTATATATAAGGACAACAAAAGAAAGAATGTACTTTGTTTACACAAGTATCCTCTATTTTTTTAATAACCTTTTTCCTGCTCTGGCCTGAGGCTTTCACTGCCCTGCTTTTTAAACTTAAATTTCTGAGACATCTTTTTCTTCTGTAGCACAAACAGGTAGGGGTAAAACTGATAATATAAAAACAGTTCCTAACCTAAATACAGGTATTGCTTCATACACAAGTGAAATACAGCAGCTGACTTAACAGGTACCATATGCTATAAAACTGCCCTACCTGTAGCAAAGTCTAGCCTGCCAATCTCCTATCCAGAAGATGGTTGGGGAGTTTCATATTCTTTCGGTCTGCTTTATATTTATAGGTTACACAATCGCAAAGATAATAGATCACTGTTCTTAGCATGATCTTGTTACATAATTTTTTATGTAAACATGAGCTACTGTAAACCTAGCTAATTGCACTCTTCTCTTTCAGAACATCTCCCTACCAACCATCTATGATGTTCTCTCCACAAAGCCTATCTTAAATAAGGTAACCATATTTTCCCATTGCTTGCAATGGTGGTGTATTTCACAATGTGGGCACATTACTTGAGACCAGATTCAGTGGCATTTCACCTTTTTATGGCTATGACTCTGGTTGATCTGTGTATATTTTGGTAGAAATTTGAAACAAACAAAGCAAAACCCCTTAGTCTTGAAAATGTAAAAGAATAACCAGCAAAACAGCTACTGAAACATCAGTGAGAATGCAGTGATCATACCAGTTTGTAAAAGGATGTGTAGCAAATCCAATTAATTCAAAGAAATGAGGATGACTGTCTCCTCATTTCCAATAGCAGTCAAATTACACAAACAGGGGAAAGCACTACTATGACATTACTAGTAAAAATATCCTCAAAATATGTTTGCAGAGTTCTCAGGCACTCTGCAAAATGTATAGGAAACCATTTAACCTTGTATCTGTAAATAGATGAAGCAAAAACACTTGGCTTGAGATTTGACTGAGGTCAGATTCACCGTTACCCATGAATTTACAGCTTAAAGATCCAAGGAATAAATCTGGTCTAGTCTGTTTACAAATTGACTCTTCCCAAACACATCTGTCCTCCTTAGTGCCAGGAGCAAGGAATGTAATGTCAGGAGCACGGATGAGAAGTGTTGATTTTTTGTTTTTGTGGCAGAGATATAAATTGTAGGATAATTTCTCCTCTTATAAATACAGATTCAAACACATTACCGAGATTCTGGGCTTTCATTAAGGATCAGTACAAAACTGGTTAATTAGCAATCCACATAATTTAGAATTCTTCTAACTTTTGGGTTGGAGCTCAGGGTGCTACTTCCCAGCATGCTTAGAGTTTTTCTCTAAACATATAGAATGGACACTTGTCAGTTCTTCAGTGGGATTAGGATTAAGTCTAGTTACAAGTGATCATAGTGGTTATACTCTAGGTTTTGGTTTTTTACTGTGTGGATAGCAGGAACATATATTCATATTCTTGCTTTTACAGTATTTATGTAATATTTCATTAAACCTCATAATATACAAAACTAGAAATATTAGACACTAAAAGACAAATAGTTGTTGTTCTCTCTGTTCTTCAGTGACTATCTGAAATAAGTAAAATGTGAATCACAGGAGGAATAACATGAGTTCCTTTCTCTTGCTAGCTGACTGTGTGCACAACACTGATGGAGGTTTCGGAAGGCCGTTCAGAAAGTTATCTGCGGGAGTGCATAGGTTCCTGTAGTCCTTGGTGATCCTTCACCCACCTGGGATGAGCTCTGTCTGTGGAACTGGATGCCCTTCATTTAAAATAACTATTCCTCTGAAAAGGGGTTCTTCAGACTACATATTTTTTATCAGTTTGATGGCAATATGCAAATAGCCACAAGTGAAGGACCTGTCCTACATTGGATCTCTCTGCTTCCTTAATTATTGGCAATTCAGACAACTGTGTCCTAGTATTCCTTTGTTTATTCTTCCAAGTATCTTTTCCATAAGTGTAATACAACAATCGCCTATTGGTCCCTGCTAATTTTTGTTACTGCAGTTGTTCACTGTCAGAAAATTTCTTTTTTAGATTAAAGATATTTTTAAACTACAAACTTTTATTAACATAGCACCCTCTCCCAGTATGAGAGAACTAGAAATGGCATTAAAAGGCAGTTGATTAAATGAGTTCTGCTACTTTTTCTTTTCACAGTAACAAATTAAGAGTAATAAAGTTGTTTGGAAGAATGTTTAATGCTGCTAGTTCCATATTAAGAATGTATTTCTAAAATGTCTATGTAAAATGACTTTACTTCATAAAGTAACTCTTATTACAATAAACAAGCTGTTGGGGAATGTACAGTGTTTAGTCTGGAACAGAAGTAGTCTTCAGTGGTTGGGAGATTTTTATCCATGTTATCTTCTTGGTGTGAATTGTGCACTCTAACAAAAAAAAAGCTAGTGTTTCAAAACATATATTAGCACTACCCAGTATTCCTAGAGAATATCTCTCTATTTTTTTGGCTTCCAAAGTGTCTGTGTATGAGTCACTTGTGCACAAGACACCTATGCATACATATGTAATCTAATTTACTAAGTCTGTCACTTGCAATGAAAGTAGGACATTGCAAACAGCTTATATAAAGAAGGGAAATTATCCTGTGAGGAACATAAACACCAATTATTACATTAACAGATAACGAGGATGTATTTGCATCAGGAAGTATTTCAAAGACCAGTAATGTTGGTTCTATTATTCAATTGTTAGATCATTACAGAGGACAAAGGAAATATAGAAACCAGAACTAATAAATTGGGATGATGCTGAAATTGCAAGGAAAAGTTTAAGATGCTTATTAGAGCTGAGTGAATGTGGTGTGGTTTTCTTTCTCTTTTTTTAGTTTCTGTTGTTCATGGGTAAAACTGAAAAAATCAAAAAAAATCCACTTGTTTCAGAGTGAAACTGATTTTGTTGTTGTTCTTCTTTGGTTGGACTGAAATTTGTTCCAAGTGATTTTTTTTCCTCTTGGTTTTTATTTATTTCCCCTCCTCCCCAGGTTGATTTTTAGGTTTTTTTTGCAACCTGTTGCTAAGTACATAACTTACTTTTGAACAAAACACAATTTTTAAATGAAAAGCCAAACTTATTGCATTTCAAAATAATCATTATGAACAGTTTCAACTTAAAAGCCAAAATAGTATACACACATCATTAACTTGTGCTCTATGTACTTGGGGTCATACTGGAGGTTTTTTCACTTACCCATCTGATACTATCACATAAGTTCAAAAAATTTCAGACAAGTGCTGTCACACACAAATGGCTATTTTGAGTACTGATTTTAATTTTAGGAAAACTATTGGTATTTGCAATAGTTAGTAAATATGAGGGCTTTGTGTATCAAATGGTTGTGATTGCTATTATAACTTTCTGGTTTCTATTTTCAAACTATGAAAGAAATTAGATTTAACAGTTTGTTTCAGCAGGTGCCAGGATATATCATTAAAATGGCTTAGGGGACTTTGTCAGTAAGTTTAATTGCATCTAAACAGAGGCTACCTTCTGTTAACATAGCACCTGTCATTTTGGGGATTTTTTTTAAATGTATGAAAGGAAGAGGGGAGGGTGTATAGAGACTAGATAGTTTTCTCGTGGTGAGGGAAGGCCAATGTTTTAAATTCATTGGCCAAAAATATTCCTAAAAAGCAAGATTTCTTAAGTTTTTTAATATTCACTGTAGTGCTTAACTGTTTTAAAAAACAGACAACAGAACTAAATGTGATTAAGAATATGTTGGTCATACATATGTTAAATTAACACTCTACTTTGAAATATTAACTGGTCTCAGACAGCTGCATGGAACTTATTTTACTCCATTCAGACAGCTGCATGCAACTTATTTTACTCCATTCATTTGCAAAGTGCTGAAAAGATGAAAAATCATTGCCTCAATATTTGGTGTTAAATAAATTAGGCGTTTTAGAGTGCATGAGCCATAAACCTACACTGCATTTTCAACAATCAGGAAAGTCTCATTTGATGCATGAGATCATAATGGGCAGATGATACCAACTTATATACTAGAGGTGTGCAAGATCTGGCCTGTGACTGCCGTGCTGCTCCCCTGCCCCCAGGCCAAATATCCCCTAAGGATAGGAGATTGCACAGTCTTCTCCTCTCCCCAGGGGTGCACAGCACCAGGGGGAGCTACCTGCTATTCAGAATGGCTGGCGGTTTGCTCTAGGCACTGTGTGCCCCTGGTAGAGTGGGAGGTAAAGACTTTGCATGCTCCCCTGCCGTCAGCAGTGAGTCATGCCTAGAGGGCCTGGGAGCATATGAAATCTCCTCCCCTTATCAAGGGTGGGCCATGCCCACAGGGAACAGCCCCTTTTTACCTAAGGTCCCACTGCCAAAATTCATGAAGTGGCCCCCCTGCAAAAATTATTGCCCACCCCATCCTATACATAAGGTTGCAAATGCTTTGTTAGAGTTTGGGGGGGGGGGGCGGGGAAGAACTCAAATGATTGAAATACCTACCTTTTGGCGTTTGAACTGCTGTTTGTTTGTGCACTTTGAGAAACATTCATTTGGAAAGGATGGACTGAGTTCCACTAGCAATTTTAATACATTCAGAAAAGGGAAGAAACTCATTTTTTATTTTAATTCCAACTTTTAAAAGGTAATTATGAAATGGTAGGAAAAATCAGTTTATATGATCAGTGTACTAAAATCACACTTTATTAAAATATATCACCATTGATCCTCCTTCCCCAACCTTTTTTCCCTACACTCCTTCTTGTGTTTTTACAGTAGGCTAGTCAAATTCAATCAGCTATTGAAATAGTTTCAATACGCAACCAAAAATACAGGTCTTGACAAATTGATGTGTGGAAAAGCATTGACACTCTCTAATGCTTAAACATGCAATATGCATGTATGACCCAGCATCTCTTTACATCCATAAGAACTGTGCATGAATGGCACTGGAAATTTTTTATGAACTGTAAAGCTGGTTACTTGCTTTGCAGGATTTAAAGGAGTGAATTAATAAAACTTTATTATTTATCATTGGTTACACCTGGAATTAGTTCCAGGCCTCCAGCTCTGTACAATTATGAGCAGGTGTGTATGGTTTATACCAACAATATAAATTTAATGTTTATTATAGATAGCATTTTTGTGTGTGTGAACAGCCACAGAGCAGTTCATACCTAGCATATGAGCAAAGCGTTGTTCATCTGTCCCTTCTGGATTGTGTATCAATTTCTAGATAAATCAAAGGAGTAGTAAGTGCTTTAAGTGCCCTACCAGTCACAAAATCACTGTTTTACCTAAGGCATTAAAATAAAATAGTCACGTTAGCAGACAACCTAGAGCAGCTGAAATTAAACATTTTAAATTACTCGTGAGGTCAGCAGCGGTACTGGATTCTTGGCACTTGTGTAATATATTTTTTCAAATTCTCATCAAGTGAAATAAATTAGACATACATTTTTCACAGTGAGTGATCAACCATTGGCACAATTTACCAAGGCTCATGTTTTATGCTCCTTCACCAACAATTTTTAAAATCAAGATCTGTTGTTTTGCTGAAGATCTGCTCTAGGAATTATATTGAGGAAGTTGTGGAGCCTGTGTTATGACTGGTCCTGTCCCTGAATTCTGGTACTCAATGTTTTACAGGCTTAAGCTCCTGCAATCATACTTGGCCCTTGATCTTGCAAACTTCTCTATTGATTTTAGTGGGGCTCTGCATGCACATAGGTCCTCCCACCCCACCCCCACCCCCAGGCTAGGCAATTTCCAGGAACAGAAAACAATGTGGTTAGGAACTAATACGTGTCATGTGCCTGTAGAACTCATACGATCATCCTCTAGTTTCCACAAACAGGAACAAACATAAACACGTATGTAGGCGATGTCTGATAATCAAACCATGGGACTTGGAGTTCAGCTCTGCAGTTTTCTAATTCTGGCTCTGACACCCTCTGGCCTTGTCTTAATTTTTCTACCTTAGTTTCCCCCATCTAAACGTAAGATTAAATTACCCTCTTACTTCCCTATGTCATGCAGATGGTGTCAGGATTAACGTCTTAATATCTGCAAAGGGCCCCAAACATGAAAAATACTACTGCACATAAATAAGTTGATACCTAAGAGTTCCATTCTCTCTCCTGCAGGAGGTAATCAAACTATACCTGCTGTGCAAATGCTAACTGTAGGGTTGCCAGGTGTCCTGTTTTGAACTGGACAGTCAAGTATTTGAGCTTTCTGTTTGGGAAACAAATTGAGGAAATATAAAAGTCTGGTATTTTCTAAAGATGTGATGCAATGTCAAGTGTGTCCGATATTTTTGTTGAAACCATTTGGCAACCCTAGCTAAATGCAAGTTAAAACTGGTCAGGCTGAGGAGCTGTTGAACAACCAACTAAAAAGACTTGGGTTTAGCTTTAGTTTTTTCACACTGAAAAGAAAAAAAAAAGATTTACTGTCAGCTTTAGGAAATAAGTAATAGAAATCAGTTTAGTAATTCCACATGCCCACTGTTGTTTTCCACATTGCTGAATTATGCTGATAATATTAATCTTCTACTGAACAGCTAATTAAGAAGGCTACTTACTGATTTCACTAACCATAATAATTTCAATCTCTTGGCTGCTCTGGGTATGTTTGTTTTGCAATGATATTTGCATTCCTTACATTTAGCATGGTGTAATTTAAATGTTGATTTCATTCAGGTGCTAGAGAATTGCTGCTTCTCCTTTCAGATGGCTATCAGCTGTAACTCATAATTGATAGGCCTAGGAAGAAGGTAGTAAAGAGTTAAGCTTGGGTGAAGGTTGTTTATGACTCTTTAGAAAAGGGCTATATCTGCTACAAAATTACATCACAAACTTTCCAGAAAAGCTGGTCCTGCCTGCTCCCAAAGAGGTAATAATGAGAGGTTTAATTCAAATTGCAAGGGGCTTGATTGTTTAAGACTCACTAGAGGCTTTGATATAATAACTGATCCCCCTCATTTTTGTATTTTAAAATGTGTAGATTGATCAAACCTAGCACTTATAGAATGATTGTGAGACAGTTTTTTCTTCATTTCTTAATACCTATGGTAAAAAATTAACTTTGAGTAACTGGTTTTTGAAAATCCTGCTACACACACTGTGTAGGATGGCTTTTTGGTAAGTAACCTTGTGTAAGTAAAAACAGCTCTGAGGGTAGTTTCCATATTCCTTACTCAAGGCTTTTTCCTGAGTAGTAGAGCTAACTAGCATACTTCATTGCCTATGAGCTAGTGGAGTTTGGTTATATTTTTTTTACGCTAACACTAGCAAGTGATCTCTTGGAATGCAGTGGGAGGGTTAGTTCCCATTCCTGTCCACAAGGAAGCTTTGGAGCTGTGGGATGGAACTGTTTTCTGGATGCAAAGCATCTTCCCTTCATAGAAATTAAATTGGCTTTGCACTTGTTTGGAAATTGAAAGTTTTGCAGTGTCTAATAGGCTCTTTTAAATAATGCATTAGGGAGCTCCCATTTTGCTGGAACCAAATCTGATCTAACAATGGTGTGGGCTACAGCTGACATAAAACACAATTTTAAGGAGAACTGTTCCTAAATCGTTTTAAAAATCAGTCATTTGTTCAAGAAGTTGCAAATATATTTGGCTTCCTTACATGGGGTCTTGAGATGCTGCTCTGGCAAATTATGGAATGTAAACAGATCCCTGTTGAAGCTTATAGGGCTCTGTGTCCCAGTAGCTCAGAGATTTGCTCCAGTCTGGCAAGAAGCCAGAAACTATGGCTCCTAGCAGTTAAATCTAGGTCTCCACTATCATATTACAGTGCATCCAGTTAATCACTTAATCTCTGTATCTCTACTTTTGTGTCTCAAACAGAGATAATACTGACCTGATTCCCCTGTGTGGGCACCTATGCTATGGTCCTTTTGCTTAACAAAGCTGGCATTTAGTTTACAGTCACTCCCATGTAATGACTTGGGGAGGTGGGTGGGAAAGACCTAATGAATATGTGGGCCAACTGTCAGGCCAATGAAATTATTTGCATGTGGAAGTATGTTACTAGATGCAGCTTAAAGAAAGGAAACTTAGAAAAGAGTCCTACTCCAGCCAGCGAGATGCCATGATGTGTAGTGTCAAAGCAGCATTGCCTTGTAGGGAATGTGGGTGTGGTTGAGCTATTGCCTCACCCCTGCCTTTTAGTCAATGGTGGGATTGTCATCAGGTGAGGCCACCCACTGTCTCAGTGACCTGCTAGGAAGGGGTGGGGCTCTTTGGAAGGACAATGGCCTGCAAGAGACATGGGATATTATCTTCTACCACCCTCAGTTACACACCTCTTCCCTCTGGCTCACTAACAGCTGCTTTTCTCTTGCCAGAGGAGACTAGCGCCCCCTGGTTCTACTGCTTCTGCCAGTAAATTCTTGGGTGGCCTTGGGCAAGTCTCTTAGCTTCTCTGACTTCCTATCTATAAAATAGGGTTAATGTTACTGAATTACCTCACAGGGGGACAATGCATTGTCTATGTATTAATGATTAAGTAGATTATTGTAGTGCGAAGTCAATTGGTGTCTGTTGCAGCTTGGCATAGCCGTGCACAAAGGAAATGGCTACTTAATGTCAAAAGCATAATTGTGCTGCATTTCAGAGTGTACAGAACAGGGAGGCGATCAGGATATACATAAAATGAGAAATACTAGGCGGTGTTTAAAGGAGGGAGTGTTTGGCAGAAGCATTTGCAGTGGAAAGTGAATCTGATCTAGGAAGACAATGACAGAGAAACAGCAATGGGGCTTCTAAGCCATGCTGAAGTGGTGGCAGAGTAGCTTAGGCACAAATTCTGAGCTCATTAGACACCCTTTCAAACCTAGGCAGAACTGGGTTAACTGTTTATCTTCAAGGTAGATAGTGAGCTCCAAGCAGTTTGCTGTGGGAAGTATTCTGGCTGGGCCTTAAAACTGGAGCTCTGTGTGAACTTTGGAGAGTATATGAGGTATTTTGCAAGAGGAGAAAGTTTGCTCAGTGTCATTACACAAAAAATCCCTCCACTCACCCACCCATCTTGTGCCTCAGTTGAATGAACTGAGAACATGGCCCCACGTTCCAACTGAGCTTTATGTATATATTTTGGAAAGTGCTCTGGATAAATAATGCTGCATACAATGTTACAGAATATTGCACATCTTTCACCTACTGACTCAAGATGGCTGCTTTATTTGGGACATATTCAGAGAACAGGTTTTCCTCTGTTCGCAGTGAATAGTAATGGTGGTTATAATAGAATTTAAGCTCATAGTCTCTAATTTTAGCCAATTAGACTGATTAGCAACAAAGCCCCCAAATCTGTGCTGTATACAAGGGCTGGAAACCAGTCCCAACACAAGGGAAAAATCCCTGTCACAATCCCAACCCAAACCCTAGGTAGCAATGGACCAGGTGAACAGTTTTATACTGCACCCTGTTCACAAGGGAATGTTGGGGGAAGCCTGGAGTAGGCCTTAGCCCTCTTTCCCCTGCCTCTTCTGGGTTGCTGAACATTCGGGCTATGTCTACACTACAAGATTTTTGCACAAAAATCTGCAGAGCATCCACACCTCAAATAAGCTCTTGCGCAATGAAATGGGTAGTAAAAAGGCAGAACAGAGGGCTTTTTCTGCTGTAGGTAAACCTGCTTTTCTAAGGCATAACTGCTTTTAGGGCTACAGCTATTTCGCAAGAAGGCAAGTGTGGACGCTCCTATAGGAAAAAGCACAGGCACATGATGGCCATCAGAGCTTTCTTGCGCAAGAGCATCCATGCAGTGTGGACGCTCTCTTGTACAAAAGCATGTTGCTCTTGTGATATGCTTTGAGGTGTGGACGTGTTCTTGCACAAGAACTTGTGTAGTATAGACATAGCCTCATTCCTTTACAGTCTGGACAGAAATCGGGCGTTGAGAAGACAGTTCTATCTCTATGCTGCTCTCTTGTGTTTATAGCTTAAAATGATGTCACATGAGGTATGTTAAACTATTTTATTCATTTAATACCAGCAATCACATGACACTAGCCGAGATTTCTGTTTAACCTTGTAAGTTCCACACAGGGCACACAATGTTCACTTCACACCTAACTAGCATCATCTACAAATCAAGCTGAAAGCAAACTCTAGTCTGGATGGCAGGATAGGTGACCTTCAGAAACCAAGTTATCACTGCTGTTCCCTGTACCCACAGGAGACAGCCTAAGGGAAAATTCTTCAGAGGAACCTTACTAAGTGTTTCAAACCCCTTCTCCCACTGTTACATGGGGCATCTGTTACATGGACCCTTATTAAAATGCAGCCGGGCTCATAAGCATTCAATAAGATTTGCGTATCCATATGTGGTAGTGCTGATAAGATCCTTGGTGGTTGTGCTGAATGCAGACTTAGGCTCCTATTGTAAGAGCAGAATTGCAGATGACCTTCTTTGGAACATCTCTGGGTCTGATCTATCCACAAACTCACCAAACATTTTAATGATGTGTAGGCTGTATACTAACACTCTTCTTCTTTCTGAAAGTTTAGTTCCTGATGGGAGATCAAGACATTATTCTAGAAGTCCCTGCAGCACTGAAGCGGCTGGCCAAATACATGGTGCGTGGCTTCTATGGAGTAGAGTATTCACTGGTCCTTGATGTATTGATCCGATACCCCTGTGTGAAGGAGGATGACTTGTTGCTGCTACTCAAGTATGAACGCAAACAGTTGCGCACTGTCCTCAACACACTGAAGGCAGACAAATTTGTCAAGCTGCGCATGCGAGTTGAAACAGGGCCCAATGGGAAGAGTACAAGGCACAATTACTACTACATCAACTACAAGGTACTGGTGGATGTTGTGAAGTACAAACTTGATCATGTGCGTCGGAAGATAGAAGCAGATGAGCGGGATTCAACCACCAGGTCCTCCTTCAAGTGTCCGTCTTGCTTCAGCACTTACACAGACCTGGAAGTAAATCAGCTCTTTGACATATTCACAGGTATTGCAGCTAGACTGTTCATCTGCTCTCATCCTGCAGAAAATCATTGGCAGTATTAAATGCAGCTACACCTGTGTGCCTTTTGTAATTAAAAACAGGTTGGTTGGATTTTGTTTGGACTTTTGACTACCAAAAAGTCCAAGGAACTAATTGGGCTTATAGAGTGGGTTGTGGTAAAGAGGGAGGATATTCTTGTAGCTAAGAAACAGTACTGGGATTAGGGTTCCCAGGTTTCTGGTTTTGAATTGGACAGTCTAGTATTTGAGCTTTCTGTTCAGGAAACAAATTGAGAAATTGTAAATGTCTGGTATTTTCTAAATAAGATGTAATGTAGATTGCGGTGTAATGTCAAGTGTGTCCAATATTTTTGTTGAAACCATCTGGCAACCCTAACTGGGATTCAGATTTTAGTTTCAGCTCTGTTATGGACTTGGCCAAGTAGTGCAACCAAGTCATGTGTGTTACATTTTACATGTGAGGAAATTAAAGTTGCCCATTTCTGAGGTTAAATTCGTGATTGTAATATTCTAAAGCAAGATACTATTAGGAATTAATGAAGTATAGTATTTCAATTTGTTTTAACTAACAGTAAATAATCTCAATACCAGAGGAGGGGAGGGTATAAGTATCTCCTTTCTACAGAGAGGGCAACTGAGACACAGGTCAGTGTCTTCCAAAAGCCATGTAGCAAGTCGGGGACTGAGCTGTCAATAGAACTCAGGAGTTTCTTCAAGCCAACTGAACAAGAAGTTGCATTTCAAACTGGCTGGACAGCTCAGCCCCTGACTTGCTACGTGGCTTTTGGAAGACTCTCACCCTCTGTGTCTCAGTTGCCCTGTCTGAAGAAAGGAGATGCTTATACCACCCTCTGGTATTGAGCTTATTTACTTTTTTGTTAAAACAAACTGAAATACTATACTTTATTAAATTCCTAATAGCAATCTAATGGCACTTACACTATGGACAGCTGGTAAGGCTAAATGAACAGAGCCTGCTTTGTTGTGTTTGTTTATAAATAAGATTGGAAGGGAAATTTGCAGGGCTGTGTGCTGGCAAAATCCTCTTTGGCTTTGTGACGGGGCAAGGCAGCCCAGCACTGAACTAGCAAGGCCCAGCCACGGTTACCTAGCGACAGAGGCCCCTCCCCTGCAGCCCTACTATAAAAGCCAGGGGAAGGCTTCAGTCAGGGGAGACAGCTGGAGGCAAAGGGGCTAGGAAGGAGGTTTCTGCACATTGGTGGCGAAGGCCTCCAGGAGAGGCTGGAGGGGATGCGGAGGCGAGCTGGTGCAACCTAGGGACTGTCTGCCGAGGAGACGCCAGCCCGGAGGCCGCTGCGAGCCAGGCAAGTACAGGGGAAGAAGCCCCGGGGACCCAGGTAGGAAGTGGCCTAGGGCAGGAGCGGGGGCTGCCCCGAGAACCTTGGTGTGTTTCGGTTGGATTGCCCTGCCGAGGGAGTGACCCGCTACCCGGTCACTCACAGGGCCCTGAGCCGAGACTCGGTGGAGTAGGATGGGCCCGGGTCCCCCTAACCGGGGTTGTATCCCTGCGACTACCCTGCAGACTGCGTTGTGGACTCAGGCCAGAGAGCCTTGGCCTTGCTTAAAGGGCCAGCTATAAACTGCATTGTGGACTCCAGCCGGGGGGCCTTAGGCTTAAAGGGGACGGGCAAGAGGGGCTCACCACAGGCTTGTAAACTGAACAAATTTAATCTGTAATCCTTGAAACAAAGATGGAAGCTGCTGGTGGTAACAGTTTGGGAGTAAGACTATATACTTCAAATAGGTTGCTTGAGATAGTAGTACTGGTTTTCATGCAGGGCTCAGCTAGAAATTGCGCCTGTACTTAAAAGCATACGGCTTTAATATCAAATCTACTTGAAAATATTTTACCTCTTCTTCCATGTTACTCATGTGAGATGTAGATCATCTTACATCTAAGATGAGTGAATGAGTATAAGAAATACAGAGAGACGAAATTGACTATGCAGAAGATTTTGCCAAATGCACAACATATCTCTTTCCTCTCCTCACTTGTGTGGATCTTTCTTGTAGCGAATGTGTTCAAAATCAGATGCAAATGTGAATCCTTAAATTGTTCTTGAGGATTCAGAGACAGGAACAATATCAGCAACTTAATTAATTTTTGGAAATTAATGACTTCAAGTTCATTTTTATTCCTTCAACCAGTATAACCTGTTGTAGCACAAAATGGAGTTGTGTTTTTTTTTTAATTTATTTATTTGGGTAAATTCCTTTGCAAAGATCACTGCTAAACTTTTTTGCATTTTTTAGTAACACATGAATTTCAAACTGGGGTTATGTTGCAGAGACTTTCCGTTGCACCTACTGCAATGCTGAAGTTGAGGAGGATGCTTCTGCACTTCCCAAACGAGATGCTCGAACCTTGTTAGCAAAATTTAATGAACAAATCGAACCCATCTTTGCACTACTGCGTGAGACTGAAGATGTTGTTCTACCGCATGATTTGCTTGAGCCTCAACCAACAGAAATCCCAGAACTATTAGAAAGGTATTTTGAGAAATGTCTTCTCGATACAAGTTCTAATGTAAGGAAGCAAGATGTTTTCTGGCTCACTTCTTTAGAGAGTAACTTAAGCTGAAATTGTAAATCTTTCCTCCTACGTAAGTGGAGCACAAAGTAGCACAAGATCAGGAGGCAAAATGAGTCTGGTTAGAATCAAAACTTGACTTTCAGAAGTCCACTAAGGCCTATTTTTACATAAGGGCTGCGTCTAGACTGGCCAGTTTTTGTGGAAAATCATCTGCTTTTC
>JANRFK010001234.1:74939007-74960161 GCA_030068395.1 Apalone spinifera
CTAAGCCTCATTTGCATAGCTTTGGCGCAAAAGCGCGCCAATGTAGACACAGCTCAGTTGTTGTAACTGCAGTAAAAGACTTTGACCAATAAATACTGCAACCAAGCTTTAGTACAATGGCTAAGTAATAGTTTTCTGGAAGATTCCCACCTCACATACAAATAGTGTAGGCTTCAGGAACACCACACTAGGGGGACAGAGGCTAGAGGGTCCTTTGCCCTCCTTATCAGTTCAACTTGCATAGAGAATAGGCTTTCCTTCCTCTGTCCATTTCTCTCCCTAATCACACCCTCCATTGTGCAAAGGAACAGTTATGAGTGGTTCTGTACAACTTCAGTTCTAGACTCCAGTAGCACTGCAGCTGCTCAACTTTCCCCCAATTGGAGAAAGACTGCCACTCTAATTTTCAGCAAGCAATAAGGAAAAAACCCTACTCAATAGATATAGTTACTAGACCCTTGCACTCAAAAATACTTTCTGCACTATGTAGCCAACCAAGGAAGACAGCATTAGGATCAAGAGTGAAATATTTTGGTCTGGGACTTAACAGGGTTGAAAAAAAAATAGATAAATTCCTGGAGTGCAAGTCCATCAATGGCTGTTAGCCAGAATAGGTAGGAATGGTGTCCCTAGTGTGTGTTTGTCAGAAGCTGGGAATGGGTGACGGGGGAGGGATCACTTGATTATTACTTGCTCTGTTCATCCCCTGTGGGGCACCTGGCATTGGCGACTGAGCTAGATAGATGTATGGTCATTATGTTCTGAAGTCAGGTTCTCATACTTGGAATTAAATACCCTAATGATGGTAGGCTAATAATGCAAGCTGTTTTTATTTCTACTTGCTATGCCATAATATACGGATATTAATTTTAAATAAGTTGATAACCTAAACATGACTATTCACATCCATTTAAAGATTTGATTAAATAAATAAGTGCTCAACATAGCTGAACTAAGTTGTTAGCGATTTAAAGGTTTGGTGTTTAATAGGAAGGGAAATCTGTTCAGTTTAAATACAGGTTGAACTGCTCTGATCAGGCTGTCAGATTGGCAGGAGAGGGGCAAAGGGCCAGCAGCCGCAGGGAGTGAATCTATTTAATTTCAATAAAATTGAAGTGGCTTGTAGTTATATCAATTGAGTTTTGTAATCACACTTCCCTATTTTTTAAACTTTGCTGATTGTGTTGAACACCTACACAAAGTAAGGGGAAACTGATTAAAATAAGTAGTCAAATGAAGATCGAAGAAACTTCTAAAATTACTGTAATTGAAAGTAGATGTGAGGCAACTGTAGGGAAACACATTTTCAGAGCCATTAAAATTGTTGGCACTAAGGCAATGTTGAGCTCACCATAGGATTTAAATTTTTGGAGTTTTTAAAAACTCCATCAGATGCAAGAAATAGTAATGCTTTCCATGTCCTCTACAAAATGTTAATCTACTTAACTTTTATGGACTCTGCCTGACAACCAGCCATATCTTCTAAGAGTAATACAAATGCTTACATTTCGGCTGTGTGTACATTGGCACGATCTTGTGCAAAAGTGGCCGCTTTTGCGCCAAAACTTGCTGCCTGTCTACACTGGCCACGAGTTCTTGCGCAAGAACTATGACGCTTCCACTCAGGAATAAGCCCTCTTGCGCAAGAGCTCTTCCAGAAGAGGCCAGTATAGACAGGCACCATGAATTTCTTGTGCAAGAAAGCCCTATGATTAAAATGGCCATCAGAGCTTTCTTGCACAAGAGGGCATCTACAAAGGCATGGATGCTCTTGTTCAAAAGCATACACCAGTGTAGACGCTCTCTTGTGCAACTACTTTAACACAAGAACTCTTGCGCTAAAGAGTTTTTGCGCAAGATCACGCCAGTGTAGACGTAGCCTTCTATGCTACATTTCTACTCCGTGAGAGCTAGTCTGAGTATAAACAGCAGTAGTACAGGCAACAAGCAGCACAGCTTAGCCAGACTAAATACAGTACATGTCTACCTCAGCTATACTACTTTAGCTCTTACATATCAACATAGTGTGACTGTATGAGTGGGGACTCAACCCTAGAACATACTGCAGGTGGAGTCCAAGTTAAAACCCCTGTTTCCCTACAAACACCAATCATCTGCTTGGGCATAACACCCCACAGGACAGCTAAATCTGCATTGTACTGTACCAGCTGAAGTTAAAAATCATTGGGTTTTTTTGGAAAGCTACCCTCCTCCACCTCAGATTGACAGAACTAGTTGACCTGAGCCAGGAAAACTGATACAGTATGTTATTCAGACAACACTGCTACAATTAAATATTCACTACAGAGCCCTTCATGCTGTCATGAGCTAGATGCCTTTGCACAGCATCAGAACTGTTCCAGAAATTGTAAAATAATGATTCACAAAGGCTTTACAGACAAGTTCAACCTTTATTTAAAACTACATTTTAAACCATTTAAAAATTACTCAACAAATCACAATAAAAAAGATTAAGACAGAAAAAGAACAGTGCAGTAAGAGTAAATAAAGGATTCAGTTACAGCTGTTTGAACTGCCCTGCCAGAAGTCAGCATACCTATCCTAAATGCAGTAGTGTCAAAAACTAATTTACATTTTTATACAGATTTAAATTTAGTGACATTTATGCCAATTTTCGATATGCACTGGTATTTGTGGAGAGGGTCTAAGGAAGGAGTTTCTGGAATTTTTTCATGCACTTTGAGCGCCAGCAGTTTCTGTAAAAGAAAAATTGCACTCATCAGGAACAATTAATGAATCTCAATTAAATATACACCTGTTAAGATGCATAACTGCTTAAAAGAAATGGGTGAAAACATTTTAATAAGATGAGCCCTACTCATTGTTGGACTACAGGCAGTTTGCACACTGACAGATGCAACCCATCATGTGAGCATTCTTATTTCAGATAAAGAGCACCCTAATTCCGTTTCCAACTTTAAGCAAAACTGACAGAAGATATTCAACCCAAAATAAACATCAACAACAGAGAGCTCCAGAACCAATTAATTCATTGCAATTTTGTGTAGACAAATCCATAGTAGCATTTACATGAATCCAACATTGAGAAGGAAAACTGACATGTCTTATTCCCATACAATACAGTTAAATATCAAGTTTTTATAACTGTTCAAATATGTCACTGTTACTATTATACTAGCACCCTTTCATCTGATATGAACTGAAGTTAAGAATAGGACCCAAGCCAAACCTGAAGCTCTATTTTTTAATCCTACAAAGTTGGTTTTAAAAATCTCTTTAAATTTAGCACAAAAGAATGAACTTGTATGTCAGTTAGCATGATAGTCTATTGGACTATACTTTAATTTTTTACATGTAAACTGGAATGTAATATGAAACTTTTTAATCAGAAAGTAAACCAGAAAATATCAGCTTGTAATTAAAACCCATAAGCAGCAAGATATGTCCAGACTTTTAAAATACCACTTCTGTTTGTGTGACTTTGCATCTTCCCGTCTTGAATGGAAGAGAAAGGGTTCAGCCTCCCTTCCTTACTATTTAAGCATTCCTCACTTAGGCATCTGAAATATTTCTAAAAATGCCATTGAAATTTCTGGGTAAATCAACTTGGATTTTTTTCCTCTCTCCTTCACCTCCTGTCCCTAACTCCTTTTCCAAGTGTAACTATTGTTATCACCTGCATCTCACCTCCCTGCTGAAAAGGTCAATACAGATTCAAAGATTTTATTCACAAAGTTGACCCCAGTTACCTATGAATTAAGTAGTGCTGAATCATATAATAAAAGTGTAATTAACAGTAGCAGGCTGCTCTATAACTTATAATACCAGAACCTTCCTTACCATAACTTCAAATTAGAAAAGGATTGCTTCTTTAGTTACAGAAGTCAGCAGCATGCCCGTGTGAAAGAAGCTATTTGCATATATATTTGCATGTATATACAACCACACTGAAGTAGCAGCCCTCAGAATTTGCTGTATCACTGTGGCCACAGGGGCTTCCAAAGTTGAGTAGCCCTGGTTTAGACCCTAATTAAAGCTTAACTCTCCCAAAAGGATACCCATGAGTTAGGAATTTAAAGAATCTCTCACCAGGTTCTTTCAGTGTTTGAGAGTCTCCTGCTAATTCTTCACCTTGCATTTCATCACCATCTAGTATTTCGTCAGACAAACTGTTAGTCTTGGCCTCTGCCACCATCTTCTTCATTAGATCTGCCTTGGGAGCGGATAAAACAAAGCAATTTACACAATCATGTATATTCCCCCCACCCAACACACACACACTTCTCCATCCTCTCAATTTAGAAAACAAAACTCATTTCTGTGATGGGTGCTTGTAGGTGCAGAAAAACAAGCAAAATACCTCTGAATATATTGTTAGTTTAAGCGGCAAGTCTTCAACTTTCACAAAGTCATCTTCATCAGACTTTTGACTTATGTTTCCTGACCCAGCTTCCTGTTGACAGAATTTGAGATTTTAAGAGGAAAATAGAGAGGTACATGATTCTGCTCTCTATGTACACTGATACCTGTACTTAAAACACACAAATATATACAGGTCGAACCTCCCTTAACTGGGACACTCTGGTCCGGCAATACGTGTAGTCCGGCAGGACAAGAGATGTTCCTGTACCACAGAGCCCAGGTATAGGGAAGTCTGGCCTTGGGGTAGGAGCAGGGTGTGTGTGAGAGAGAGTCAGCCAGGAGCCCCATTGCAGGGGAAGAGCCCCAGAGAGCAGCAGCTGGCTAGGTAGCAGCCTAGGGAGGGGAGGGGAAATATCATGGGGGGGAGGGGAGGAGAGAGTCTCCCCTAGTCCAGCACATGCCATCATTTGGGACTGGTCAGGTCCCAGGGAGGTCCAACTTGTACTCTTAAAATATAACTAAAAAGCAAAGAAATGAAGTGCCTGTATACACAATTTAATCTACAAACTGAATGAGTCTGGAGAGAAGACTTGAATATAAAATTGGCCATTTCAAAGTTAAGACAAACAATATGAAAATTCAGGTTATACGTACATATTCATTCACTAACACAGGTGACTCTGTATCAGGGCTGCCTGCCATGGAGCTTTCTGGGCTTCCAGTCAAAGATTTGGTTTCTATGCACATTGTTTCTGATGTCTGAATTTCATTTACTGGTAATGAAGGATTTGGCTCTTCTGTTGCTGACACACTGGTATCAGTAACAGACTCAGGTGCACTGACTGTTAGATGTTGCTTATTTTCCAGCACATTGAGATAATGAGGCAAAACAGCAGGCACAGCTTGTTCATCTAAGAACACAAAGCATTTGACAAAGTAAATGACTTCTTAATATGTTGAAAAAAAAACTTCATATGAATAATACAATCATTTACAAGGAATCTATGTCTCACAAGAACAAAAATTAATATTCCTGCAACCTTTGAGAACTAACAGCCTTGTAAACATTTATTACCAAGTAAAATTAATACAGTAAAACTCCAATTGTCCAGCATCTGGTGGTCTGGCACTCCTGATAGTCCGGCACCAACTGGAACCCAGAAGTGATCCGGCCAGCCGGACAATTGGAGCTGCTGTGAACCCCATGGGCGCTTGCAGCTGGGAAAGGGAAGGGGAGAAGAAGAGAAGGAGATTATACTCCTGTGACAGGTCAGCTGGGATCCGCACTGCAACCAGCCGGGCGGTGGGCGGGGAATGGCGCGGCGAGGGGCGAACCCTCTGCCGTTTTGCAGGAAGGCGGGGGAAGCCCCACACCGCCGCCGAGAGTTTCTGGGAGGGGAGCAGGCTCCCTACCCCCCAGACTGCAGTAGTTATCGCGGAGAAGGGCGGCGCTGCAGGACCAACCAGGCAGCACCCCAGCTGCTCTGCTCTGCAGCTTCCCCAAGTCTGCCACGTGTCAGTTTCAGCAGCGGCAGTGGCAGCACCCCAGCTACTCTGCTCTGCCGCTTCCCCAAGTCCGCTCAGGCCCGGTATTTTTTTCCCCTACGGCCCAGTACCGGGCTACGGCCCATAGTTTGGGAAACGCTGCGGTAGGTTATTTAAAATAAAATATCTGTATACACAATGATGGCAAAATCAGAAATATTTTATATCTAGAAATTAGCTCATTATAAAGGTAGCAAAATTATTTACTGGAAAATTACTACAGTGCAAAACTATACTCGTTTTAAGTTGTTTGGTACTATACCAGAGTAATTCTTAGCAGTGTTTTAGAAAGTTTATCAATCTACAGTTTTGAAAACCATGGAATTGTTGAGTTTCTTAATTTAAAATTCTGATGTTTAAATTAGCTTTTAAAAATCATCCACAAACTTTATAACAAAACAAAAAGTAAAATGCAAATTTCTGAAGGCAAGGTTAGTATTTTTATGATGAATCAGTATATCATGATTAAGTTGGCTTTCTTCCCAACACTAAAGATATTGAGAGAGACTTGTGACACTACTCCTGGTAGCAGATACAACGTTAAAATTGACTGCTGGTGTATGTGGAAACATTACTTTTGTTGACGTTAAAACACTGTTGTTGTTATGACCAAGGGGAATTTCTGAAGTACTCAGAATTGTTTACTTTTTTTTAGTCTGTGTATGCCCTTCATACATAATTTAATAAAACAGTACAATGTGAAAAATTTCTTAATGTTTTTAGGACTGCTGAAGAACTACAGAATCAATTGACACACAGAGTTGTCAATCTATGAGAAAAGCAGGTATTGCTGTAGAAAACAGACTACTGCTGACTGTAACAGAAAAGAACTCTTTGGTGACATAAGAAGCAATCATCATGATGCCCGGCCAAGAACAGAAGGGCAATTTATTTTCAGAACATTTATAGAAGGACCACACAACAGAAACGTTGACACATTTTCCCAGCACTTCTCCAGTAAATATGAATTTGGATTTGGTATTAGTCCCCATCTAACGTAAGATTTCTCACACAGTGAAGTTCACTTAAATATTTAAAGCCTTATGTTTTTTTACAAAGGATGAAAATGGCATGGAGTTAGGAGGCACAGCAGCAATTGTGTGTCAATTAAGGAATTCAAGCTTTATCACTGAAGTTTACTAAAGCATTATCCCCCATCAGCTATTGTCCAATGGCATCGATTTTTTTCTAGATACAAGAGCAATTTAATCAAAACTGCATGAACCATATCAAAAACTGCATGAACCATATCAAAACAAACCTGAAAGTTCTGCCATGGACAAGTGCCTGAATGCAAACCTATCATATACGCTTGGTTATACAGTAAACCTCCAACTGTCCGCCATCCGGTGGTCTGGCATTCCTGAAAGTCCAGCACCAACTGGAACCCGGAAGTGTGCTCCGGACAGCCAGACAATTGAAGGTCCTCTATCCCCGGCTTCCCCAAGTCAGCTGCTGGTCAGTTTCAGCAGCGACTAACTTGGAAAAGCCGGGGGCAGAGCAGCTGGGGTGCTGCGGGGTTTGTCCCACAGCGCCGCCCCTCACCTGAGCTGCGCCGTTCCCCACTGATCCTCCCCCACCCCCCGACCCTTCAGTCCCCCTTCTGGTACTCCGGCATATCTGATAATCTGGCACCCCTGGGTCCTAAAGGTGCCGGATTATCAGAAGTTTATTGTATAGTTTCCCTTTTAAAATGCTTGTTTTTACTAATGTTATATAATTAGATCTCAGCACATAAAAGAATCAACAAAACAATCCAATTTAAAATAATCCAATGAACTCTTACAAGTTTAGTCTACTTCTTTTTTCTTCCAGGCCAAGTCACATGAGTGATAAGTTTTTTGGGTTTTTTTGGTTATACACCTAATTTAAAGCTTTATTCAGATCTTACCTTTAGCATTAATAGATTCCTGCTTAGATAAATTCTCACATTCATTTGGTTTATCAGATTCTTCTGGAATCTAAACAGGAAAAAGAATGTTTAGACAAAAACTTCTATGAGGGAGAGTTTAGTAGTATATCTAGTCTTCTCCCTATCCCAAAGTCTGGAGACTCTCTAGTCTGGCAACATCCGTGGTTATGAATATTCTGTAAATTCCACAGTTTACTTGTTAGTTGCTCTTTCATAGATTAAAAGATCTCACTGTTAAGATGTTTTAACCTGATAGCCTAAATTTTTCTTTTACCTTCTTAGTTCTCATTGTAAGCTAAGAAGAAAAGCTCCTCTGCCCTCAGCATTTTATCTCATTCAGTGCTCTTAGTTATACTTGGCTACTTCTTAGGCATTTTAGCAAAATGCATGTATTTTAAAAAAGCCTTCAGAAGTACTTTCAACCCTTCACTCATTAGTAAATTAAGGAACAAGTCTCCAGAAACAAATAATACTCATTCAATAATTTCTAACAATTAAGTGGTTGAAATATAAAAATACTGAAATTTTATTTTGAAATCTACCACCATATTAGAAGGCTGGAGAATAGCCAGTAATTGTACAGGTCTTTAAAGTATAGATTCGTAAAATTTACTTCGGTGCACTTAAATTGGATTGAAAAAAATGGAATAGAATTATAAAGCATGCATTGACCAACTGGGATGATAGAACGGCAAAGTCAAATTGGAGTTTTAGTAAATCTACTACAAGTTTCAAGGGCCTATCAATGAAACAATGAAGAAAGAACCAGCACCAAACAATGTATCTGGACTTTTAAGAAGTCTTTGATAGCATTTATGGCAAGGACATAGTTAAGACATTAAATAAAAAAAATAAAATTAAAAAAAAAAAGATGGAAATAGTTGCAGTTTTCCTTTAGAAAACTGAGTAGTAAGAATATGACCAAATCTCTTATACTGTAAGTTATCATATTACAAGGAGAATAAGCTTTTCTATCAAATCCTGTAGGACAAAATGAAGTTACCTTCATGTCCATATCTACAAAGTGAAAGTTACCCTGCATTTTGAAAGGTGGGAAGAATGGGTTTTTAATACAGATTTTCAGAGTCAAATCTGGTTTCAAAAACAGACTAAAAAATTATCACTATGGTGTGCATGATCTTTATAAAACACAAGTTTTAGCAGCTTTCCCAGAGGGTATTTAAAACACAGTGACTGTAACTGGAATACATAGGGACAGTTCACTTGACATACAAATTCTCTGATGCCAAAGCTTTAAACTGATGCACTAAACCAGACTGAATCTGAAGACTATGCTAACCAAATGTGTGTTACAAAGAAATCATAGTTTTAACCTGGCAAAATTCAGCCCGGAAATTTAAAAAAAATATATTTTAACAGTAAAGGATGTGGTACATTTTCTCTCAGTTGAAGGCTTTAAATCCAGACAGGTTACCTCTATAATATATGCATTAGTTCAACTAGAAGTTTTTGGCCCAAATCCAGGAATCACTGTGTAAAATCTGATGGCCCATATTATACAGATCAGTCTAGATGACTATCAGTTATACTTCTGGTCTTAAAAATCTATGAAGATAAACGATGAGACTAGATGAATATGAAACTTAAAATGTTGACAATGTATGAGAGATCTGCAAAATTCTCTGAAAAAACCTCCTTATTCAAAGTCAATTCTCAAATCTTCTGTTTCCAATTTGGTGAAAAGAGGCTTTATCAAGTCATTAGGTATTTTTAAAGCAACGACACTATGACATCACCAATGGCTACTGAGCAACTAGGTGGTGTAACAAACTAAACTAACATTATTCTCTAAAGGTGGGAAATGAACAACAGAAACTTTAAATGCACTAAACCCGTGTCACTGCCACTACACAGGCCAGGTTGCATCACCTGTAGTAAGAACAAGAACCACGGCTGGGAGGGTGAGGGCCTGGTGGGCTCTTTTCCAAACCCTTCCTCCCTCACCACACACAGGCATCCTGCCTCTCCCAATCATGGATAATATTATGGTTCACAGTCTTCTGCCACAAAATGTATTAAAAAATTGGCATGTCACATTCTAATCATCAGGACAGAAGAAAATTATCTAGTCTGATCTCCTGCATATAAACACAGGCCATAGGACTTCCCTTAATTTCTATTTGAACTAGAGCAAATATCTTTCAAAAACAAATCAGTATTTATTTAAAAGTTTTATGAAAAGTCCATCAGAACCCTTGATAAGATGTTCTAATGATCAGTTATCCTCACTATTAAAAATATTATCTTATTTCCCATCTGAATGTGTTTAGCTTCAACTGCTAACCATTGGATCTTGTTACAATCCTTCATCTCCTATAATGAGGAGCCCCTCTTCTCAAAATTTCTGTTCCCCATATAGGTAGTTATCTATACTGAAACCAAGTCATCTCTTGCCTTATCTTTACTGAGCTCCTTGAGACTGTCACTAAAAGGCATATTTTCTAATTATTTATCGCTCTCATGGTGCACCCCAAAACCCTCTTTAATTTATCAACATCCTCATTAAACTGTGCACAGCAGAACTGCACCAAGTAATCCCAAGAAGTTACACTAATGCTGAATAGAGAAGTAATATAATCTTGAGTATGAATAGAAAGTTATCTGAATTACAAATCCAAAAATTGTATTACCCCTTTTGGCCACAGGGTCACACTGGGAGTTCACATTTGGCTGTTTATCCTGAGAAGCAGTGATTCTGAGGAAAAACTTGGGAGTCATATGAAAAGTCTCCCATTCTTTAAAAGTGGCCTACTTCTTTGCTCCTAAGTGTATGGGGCTTTATACTTAGGCAATATAAAAACATTGTAAGCTTGCTTACCATATGAGCAAGATCACTATCAGTGAGCTTCCCTTTTCCTTTATTCACAACTCTCTCAATCTTTATCCCATCTGCCAACTTTATCAGTAATGATTTTATGTTCCCTTCCAGATCATTGATAAAAACATTATTAAATAGGATAGGATTGAGAACTGATCATGCAAATACCATTATTGACAAGAACTCCAGAAGAAAGTAAGTGTCACAGGAAAAAATCATAGAATACTAGGAAGGAGCTCAAGAGGTCAAGTCCAGTCCCCTGCCCTCATGGCAGGACCAAATACTTTCTAGACCATCCCTGATAGACATTTATCTAACCTACTCTTAAATATCTCCAGAGATGGGGATTCCACAACCTCCCTGGGCAATTTATTCCAGTGTTTGACTACCCTGACAGTTAGGAACTTTTTCCTAATGTCTAACCTAAACCTCCCTTGCTGCAGCTTAAGCCCATTGCTTCTTGTTCTATCCTCAGAGGCCAAGATGAACACGTTTTCTCCCTCCTCCATATGACACCCTTTTAGATACCTGAAAACTGCTATCATGTCCTCCCTCAAACTTCTCTTTTCTAAACTAAAACCCAATTCTTTCAGCCTTTCTTCATAGGTCATGTTCCTTCATAGGAAATGTATCCATGTATAATATTTCTTTAAAGCAACCATAGCGGTTCAAGAATAAAATGCACAGATAACTTCTCTTCATTGAAATATTTTTGGGTACCAACTTGGTTTGGAGTTGTAGAACTCTGCTAATACCTGTCTTTGTTCATTTTCGGCTATAGTTTCATTGCTGGCTTGCAGTGAAGTCTGGACATCGACAGGCCCTTCTTCAAATTCTTCTATTTCTTCATCTTCATTCTCATCTTCCCCACTTCCATAATTAGTTAAAGCTTGTGTTTCCGCTTTCGACAAACCTAGTCAGTAAATGCAACAGTTTCATAATAGCTTAGTGACAGATATAAGTTATACTGGCTGTTAATTAAAATTTTTGTCCACAGTATTTCAAAAAATAAAATTCAGTCTTTAAAGTTCTCTTCGTATTCTAGAATAAGAAATAAGGCAACATCAGGTACTTAGAACCTCAACAGAACATGATAAATTATAAATCTATGAGAATGGTAATGACCTGTAATTCTCCAGTGACACTTTTTCCTAGAATGAAAATACAGAAAGCTTACTGGAAGTACTAACAGTTACACCAAAATACCACTGCTGTGCTGTAATGCAGCCAAGTATTATTTATTTATTATAAAGTCTACTTGAAGAGTGCAACCATGACGGAAGCAGAAGTAGTCAAGAGTGGAACAAAGGGACATCATTTAGGAATAACGCAATTAGAAGAGAAAACATTTAGGAGGAATACCCAGGAGAAGTGAACAGATAGCAATTGGAGCTGAACTTCAAAATCAGATTAATAAAATGAGAATGAAAGACACTAGGGCTTGGAAAGATTCATCTGAAAAGAGACTGAAAATACTGAAATTATCTGCCTTAGACAGGAGATGAAAAAGAGAACATGATAAATATCTCTCTCTCTCTCTCTCTCTCTCTCTCTCTCTCTCTCTATATATATACACACATATACATACATACACACACACACACACACACACATATATACATATATATACACACACACACACACACACACACTCACTCTAAAACTACATTTGTCCGGCATCCGATGGTCCGGCACCATCAGGAACCTGGAAGTGCTCCGGGCAGCCGTACCATTGGAGCTGCTCTGCCTCTGCTGTGTCGGAGCCACTGCTGAATCGGGGAAGCTGGGAACAGAGCAGCTGGAGTGCTGCCGGTAGGTACCACAGTGCTGCCCCTCTGCACTACCAGACCAACCCAGCAGCACCCCAGCTGCTCTGCCCCAGGCGTCCCCAAGTCAGCCGCCGCTGAAACTGACCAGCGGCTGACTCCGGGAAGCCCGAGGCAGAGCTACTCTTCCCCTGGCTTCCTGGAGTCAGCCCCTGGTCAGTTTCAGCAGGCAGCTGACTTGGGGACACCTGGGGCAGAGCAGCTGGGGTGCTGCCGGGTTGGTCCCGCAGCACCAAGGGACGGCGCTACCGGACCAACCCGGCAGCACCACAGCTGCTCTGCTGCAGGTGTCCGGATTCAGCTGCTGCTGAAACTGACCAGTAGCGGCTGAATCGGGGACGCCTGGGGCAGAGCCGGACAATCGGAAGGGGGAGCTATGAAGGGTCTGGGGTGGCATTCCCGTCACACCACCCCTTCTGATAGTCCAGCATATTTGATAATCCAGCACCCCCTGGGTCCTAAAGGTGCCAGATTATCGGAAGTTTACTGTAATATAATAAATGGTACAGACAACGTAGATAATAAACTTTGGTTTCCCTGAATTTCAATGTATGAACAAGGGAACATCCACTAAAATTAAAGGGGAAATATTTTCTTCATACAAATACATTAGAATGTAGAATTCATTGTCAGATTAATCATATCACAGAGACTAAGAACATGACTAGATTCAAGTAAGGGATTTGTTATCCATATATATGTTCAAAGTAGTCATTAATGGACTGAAAAAAAATCAGAAGGAATGTAAATGCCAGGTTTCAATGTTCAAGACAACTAAGAAGTATCACAATGAGGCCTTCATTAGAGAAGGGTGGAGTTTCCTGACATCCTCTGAAGTTTGCTTGATGGCTGACTGTTGTCAGACATAGGTTACTAGACTATACAGACCATAGATTTGATTTACTATGATGATTTCTGTGTTTCTATAAAAAAGAAATCCATGAAATAAATCTAAGTTGATGGAAACTGCATTGCTTCTGGAAGTTAATCGAGACTGGACAAGATATTGGAAAAAAAACTACACAGAAAAGGGAGATAGACTAGAAAATTTAACAGAAAGCTGAAATAAGTTCTGTTGTTCTTATACATCTATAAAATCATTAAAAATGTGCCATAAAATTAGTTGCATGAAGTTGCAGTCAAAACTGAATAATGACTTATGAAAACAAAAAACTCACTTACTTATAGACACTGGACAGCTTTCACTCTCTTCATCTTCTTCCTGATCAGAAGCATCAGATCTCATACTTTGAGGCACTTCACCACCATGGTATATTTCTGATTCCTGTGTCTGTTTAACTGTTTCAGTCTCATCCTTGTCCTAGCCATAAGTAAAATTAAACCTCTATTGAACAGATTTTTCCTTATTCTGGATAAAGAGATTATTGTAACTTTTTTTATTCATCAGTAACAATTAAGTGCAATAGCCTCTACAGAGCTGCATTCTGCACTAAAGTCAGGAGGAAAAGCACCTAATCGAACAGGCAGTATTTTATTCAACAATCCAAACATTCTGAGAGAGAGAGACTGAGAAGTATCCATAGTGCAAATTGCCCTCATACATTTCTACTAATTCTAAGAATTCACAGAAAGTTCTGAAGGTGAGAAAGTGAAAATCCATGTTTATTGTGCCTATTTTTACATCAATTCTGCTAAATTAATAAGCAAATTTTGGTTTAAACTTAAAGTTATTGCAAATTATTACTGTGATCTCAAAGTCAATCTTACTCCTTCACACTTGCTTCATTATTAACAAAGATCCTACAGGTCTCAGTGGGTTTTCAGTCAAATCTGATGTAATCATTGTGATTTCACAACTCCAAATATCTTTAATGAGATTAAACACAGATAACAGAGAGCAGAATTTGTCTCTGTATCAAGAATATAATGAGAAATAAATAGATTCAAACCTGAGTGCCTGTAAGCTCTAATGGTGCTGTTGTGCTAACAGAATGAAAATGAGTAAAATTTTGTCACTAAAATAACCTGCCAATATTAAATACATACAGAAGGGAATCTACTGATTATGAAAGTACACTTTTATATAAATCATTTTTCAGAGAACTACACTTTACAAGTGTTTCAGAGACAATTCAAGTAACATGAAAGCTTATTTCCAAATAAATCTGTTAGTCTTGAAGGTGCCACGGGACTCGTTTTTGCAGATACAGACAGACTAACATGGCTACCTCTCTGAGAAGTTAGTAACAGTTTAAGGAAATACTAATATGATATTTTCAACCAAAATTAAATTCTGAAACATTTGTTTTCAAGAATCGGAGTGAAATGGATGGGTGAGACATTCTGGGTTTCTATGATCAAACGTATTTGTTCAAATCATTACTAAAACTGCACTGAAAGTTATATCACTAATTACATCTGAAAGTCTTATAAAAAAGGAGTGAACACAGCTACAGCTTAAAAAAAAGTAAGTATAACCTACTTTGTCTTCATCAATATCTTCCGTAGATGAACTAACGCCTACCTCAAGAACTCTCTTTGCCTAGAAAACAATCAATTGCATGATCTTCAGTTCTGAATTGAAAATATCCATATTACAAAACTTAGCGTACATATAAATCCACATTTAAAGTCAGAAATGGCTTTGAAAAAATTGACTTAGCAGCATCATACCCTTACAAATAATTATTTTTATATACCCTGGCCACTATTATAAAGTCCATCTAAAAAACTGCAATAAAATAGCAAATATCACAATTCTTGTGGTACTTTTTGAAGGGCTACATCTTTAAATAGGTGTCATCACCATGTGGGAGTTTCAATACTTGTTCATAAATGCTTTCGTAGGTATTTACTATTTAATTATATTTTAAATCTCACAAATGTGTTCTTTTCACATTAAAAAGAAATTAACTTTTCTGAGACTTAAAGAAAGGTACTAGTGCTTCCATTAAAATATGAATAGGGAACAATTACAGTATATTAAAAGGAAGTGATTAGGAAGTTGCTTAATGCTGTGGTGGGGAACTATTCATTTTTATTTTTTCATTTCTTTTTTTCCAGTTAGTTCATTATGAATCCTGAGGATGCTGCAGTGATATTTTTAAGTGCCACTATGTGATAAACAGCCCAGAATTAAAAAATTGCTCACGATGTATCCTGTTGGTATAGATGATGCCAAGATACTTTTAATTAGAAATAGAAAATAATTCCTGTGAATAAGCCTATTAACTTTAATCGACAATTCATTTGCGTCAACGTAGTTATGTGAATGTTTACAAGATTGGATCCTATGTTTATTGCTTACAAAGCAAAACAAAAATCTGTAATTACTTCCATGCACTAAGCCACTGAAGAATTAACTAATTGACATGCCTATACAAAAATCACTTTATTATTGTGATGTTAGATGCCAATTTTGGCTGGAATATTCTTGAAGATTTCATCACAACAGTCATTTAATTAAAAAATTAATTAGTAATTTCCAGAGACTCCAGGACAATCCTGGAAGACTGGCAACCATACTGTCCTGTCAGATTAATATAAATAATGTTCTTTTTCTAGGAAGAGTTTTTAAAATATTTGAGTTAAACACATACATATTAACTAAAATCAGATAAATTGCATGCTTAATGTAAAAGGCTTAAGCAATTAACCTCTTTATCATAAGGCTGTATCACTCCAACTGCTTCCATTTTACTTTTGCATCTTTGTTTTACATTAATACTGTTGTTGTCCAAGTCTTTCATGAGTTTAAAGAAGGCCAATTCATTAAATAAAACTTCAGAGATTTCCACGAGAAGATCCTCTCCACAATCTTTTAGTTTTCTACCAGCAAATTTTGCCAGTGAATCCTGTCAAAAGAAAAACAGTTATTCAGTTTGAGCCATGCTCTTAAAACTGAAATGAAGACTTAATAGATTTTTCTTGTATACCCTTGAAAACCAGGAGGCTAACACATGTCCCAACTCCAGCTCAGAGATTGCAGTGGTTAGGAGAGATGCCTCTCCCCAATTTCTAAAACTTAATGGAAATAAATCACTTGGATTCCAGACAAGTGAATTCCATTAAAGTGTTAGAATTTGTTTGGGAAGAGGTATTGAAAACCATTAAGGTCAAATCTTTGTTATCTAATATAGCTTTGGCTCTTCAGAGTACTTCACTGACTCAAAAAGAACTAGGTTTGGTGTTGTGTGCTTTGTAGGATACAGAAATTATTTGCAAGCTCTTTGAAGGAGGGATTTGTCTGCAAACTCTGAAGCCAAGTATTCATGTGCTTCCTTTTACATAACATAAGTGGTATGAGCCTACTCTGATTTGTTCAGTTGTTGAGACAGTGTGAAATCAAGAAAACTGCCTTTTTCTACAGGACTCTTGTATTTTAAATAAGTGTTTAGGACCCATTTAAAATATAAACAAACCACTTGTTTTACTTCCCTTCATATTTTCAGTGTTGTCATTTGTTCGTGGTTTTGTTTGCTCTGTGTTCATTTATTTTTAAAGTTGTGTGTGAAATATTAAAGTTGACATCCCTTAGAAATTGTACAAGACTGAATGAATGCCTTTTACTCTTCCTTCCGGTACCAGAAAATATTAGTTAATTTTACAGATGTGTTTAGCATATATTTAATGGCCATGTCTTTAAATATAGGTTCTTCAAGGTAGTACTAGTTTGTTTAATATCAATCAAATGAAAAGAAAACATCTTAAGCCATGCACCTTGTTAATTAACCCTGATGTCACATCTCTACACATTAGCCCAATATTGGTACATACATCAAAATTCAATCCAGAGGGAACATTGCTCAGCATGGTTAAAACTTAAGCTTCATTGTAGTATAGCTTAAAGGATGAATGTTTAGACTAAAGATCATGTATATGAAAAGTTATTTAATTTGCAATATAGCCCAAAACAAATACAGGCACTTCCCAAGTTACAAACATCTGCACAAACAAAAACTCACTTGTAGCCCCCTTCAGGGAAGAGGCACAAGTGATGGCAAGAAGCACAAGTGCTGGCTGAAGGACCTCAAGAGAGCAGGAAACGGTTGCACATCCAGCAGCTGGGAAGAAGCGGCGCTTTGAAGGAGAAAATGCCACTTCTCTCCAGCCACTGGTTGCACAGCCATCCTTTGCCCCTCTGGAGTTCTCCAGGACACACGAGGAGCTGAGGGATGCCCAGAAATCCCCATCAGAATCTCTATCTAGCGCCTCATCCTCTTCTAATTGAACCTGCCTTTCCTCAAGCACCATTCAAGATTAAATAAACTATTTTTCATTGCAAATATAGAATATTCATCTATATTATATGTTAAATAGGCTTTTGTGGGCTAGCCTGGGAACCTAACTACCATTTATAACATTGTTTCTATGGGAAAATACATTCCGTGTTCCTTATGTTCTTAACATCTGAGTTTAACAAATTTCTGGAACATAGCCTGTTTGTAAGTTGGGGACTTCCTATATCAATGAAGAGAAGCTACTGACCTGCAGTATGCCACCAAGTTGCTTATGAAAAAATTTCACAAATTCTTTGCTTTCATCATTTTGCTGTGTAAGAGTCAGGACCATACGTCTTACTAATGTCAATAGCTGTGGAGAGCATATTTCATCCATGTGTTCCTAGCAAATCCCAGGGAATAGAGAAAATTATTACTACTTAAAGAAGTGGTAACTATACTATATCTTGAAGCTGACATTTATTCAGACATTTTGCAGAGCTATAACACAGTCTGAGTACACAGTTAAAGGATAGTTCATTTCAATCCTATTCCCGTGGCAGAGCCAAGTTGTGTTTTTAACCCATGTCATAACTGTGTCCCCCACTTGGAAGGAATTATAGCTAAGCCCCCCTTTTTTTTTTAAATAAATAACACACCTCAACACCCACCTCATCTAATTCCACCTTCCTAGTACAGTTATTTCACACCAGCCACTGGAAATTTTACAAACATCTTCTGATGTTCAGATACTCCATGACTATGAATGTTTTAAAGCCTATGTATGCTGGAGATTGTTAAAAGACATCAACAAGTTGTAAGCCTCTTTAAACTCATAGGCAAATCTCAAATTTTCCCATCAAGAATTGTGTTAAACCATCAGGCTATATAAGCATTTCAAGTGTCAACCAGTAGGAATTATTCTCACAGATCTAACAGTAACTTGCATCGTGTGTACACTACTGTGGTGACAACGTAAGAGTAAGACTGCTTGGGAGTTAATCATTTCTGCATTTACACTTCAACTTGTTTTTGCTTTTTAACTCTGTGTATTACTGGACTTTCCAATATTTGGCTTATTTGGGAAAAATGGACAATTTTCACTTACAATTAATTATATGAATTTACAATTTCAGATCCAGTTTAAACTTTTCCTTTTAAATAAAATTGTCAAAGAAAAATACTAGTATGGCTAATTTATGTGGAACTACTAATCTCCACCAAAAAGTAAGATTGATTAAACCTACACTGAAACTGCATTAATTAGCATCTGAGACTGCTGCTTGCTAAACATAGAAGAAAGTTATTGTATAAGTATACATGTGGACTTAAGTCCTTCTACTTGGTGGATACTTCATTCTGTGCTGTCTTTAAAATCCACACAGCTGTCTCTGCCTAGAAAGTCTGAAAGATTCCTTGTAGCAATAAGAATTTCCAAAGATGCCCCTCTTTCCATAAACCTTTTAATTTTTAAGGGCTAGCATCTATATTGAGTTTACATCTAAGATTTTCAAGAACAGGAGCTGAAATTAGGCTCCTTAGTCCACACTTAGGCTCCTAAATATGGAGTTTCAGAATTTATTTGTATCCAACGATATCCCCTGGACTATGTCAAAAGTCAATAAAATCTTGGCCTCTGTCCCAAGGAGTCCAGTGTAAATTTGTGAGAATCTCTATGGTATTTATAAGTTCTGTAAGAATACAGGTAGAATGTAAACGTTCTCCTGAAATTAATACATTAATGTAGATGAGCACAGGCAAGAAAGGGATAGTGCAAGTCCTGCTCCCAATACATCCAATTCAGCTGCAATATTTTAAAAAAGATTAGTTTTTTGAGAAGTATCTTAAGTCTGATTATATATTGCATATGAAAGACTACTGTGCTTTTTTACCTTTGGGAAGCCTACAAGGTATCTGTCTGTCTGACTTTATAAACTGTACAAAGGCATGACAGACTACTGTAACATTTCTAATTGAGCAGCAGGTGATTTCCACAATATGCACTGAAAAACCTCAAAATAGAGAAAGGTCTTAAAAGAAGTCACACAGATCTTTGGACTAAAGAAAAAGTTCATAATATTTGCCTCAAAAAAAAAAAATTCTCATTGCTCCAACATAGATAACTCAATTTTCTGTGTTTTCATTTTCAGGAAGTCTACCCACAAATCACAAGTGCCAAATTGGAAATGAAAAAGGTTATTTTGGAGTAAACAGGGTCCAAGATTTTAAACCTTGTATCCAGAAAAGCCACTGCTGCTTTATAGTTTGTTTTATACAACTATATTGTGTCATAATTCTCCTGGTTAACCATAGTTGTAAGAGATGTTTTTAAAAAGTTTTTTTCCAATTAAAATTCCATTGAATTAAAATCTCTTACCTTCAGAAAAGGGATGACCTCTTTCATAATTGCTTTAATCTGTCGGTCAAGTTGCTGAGTATCTATACGAGGACATGGTACAGCAGAAACTTCACTAGGCTGTGGCACACACTGACTCTCATCAACAGATGAATCTTGTAAAATAAAGTGTATTCAAATCATAAGATATTTTTATTACATGAGCATCAGTTTTAAAAACTACACTGTACATTTAAATTTACTTACGTTTAATTAGTTATGGCAGAAATCCTATATAGTTTTAGTTTAGTTGCAATGAAGTATAATTAAGATGGAAATGAATTGTCAGGTGATTACTTCCTGACATTATTAACAGATATAATTTTCAAATACACAAAAAAGCCCCAAATATTATTTGCATACCTTCTAATTTAGCAGCAGAGGCACCCTGGAGATTACTACAGCAGCCCTCTGAGTCAGGGGCACTTTCAGCTTCAGTTTTCATACGCTCATATTCCCTCATCCTAGCCAATGCCTGATCTAAGTGAATCACGGTATTGCCTATGTTTAGAACAAAAAAATACTTGTTATATGTTTTTTAAATCTACATTAAGGTTTGCATATGTAAACACAATATATATATAATGGTAATAATGAATTCAAAGGTAAGATTATGTCTAAGTCCAAAAGCCATAATTAATTAGGACACAGCAAATATATATTTCATCTTTAGTCAAAAGTAGTTAAGAGTTTCACATATATTAATTGCCAGTATTTTACAATATAATGTTTACCAAGATCATCAGTAGCAAATGGTTCAAAATTTGAAGATGTAGACATGGTACTGCCATTGTCTGCATCATTTTGTTCACATTCTCTACTTGCTCCCGTGTCAAAGTTCTTCTCAAAAGTTTCCTAAAAAACATACAAAGGAATTTATATAAAGCAAGCAAATTCTCTACTCCCTTAAATATCCCAGCAAGCCACTGATACTTCCTTCTCCCTCCTCCTAAGGTTACAAAATGTGTTACCAGAATTACATACAGGGAATGACTTAACTAATGAAGGAGGTAAGTCTTTAGAGTGCGCTTCTATTATGATCTACTTTGTACCCATACATAGGGGCTGTGTCTAGACTGGCATGATTTTCCGCAAATGCTTTTAACGGAAAAG
>JANRFK010001234.1:74960261-75002253 GCA_030068395.1 Apalone spinifera
TTCCGCAAAAGCAACTGCTTTTGCGGAAAAACTTGCCAGTCTAGACGCAGCCACGGAATATAACTGATTGGAACACTGGTGTTAGTGATTTCTTAAATAAAATACAGAAAGCTTTAAGTCTTTGGATTCTAGTAGGCAGTAGGAATGTGAATGACTAGTCAACTATCTGATAAGCAAATGCTTATTGTATAGTCAACAAACTGGTCAGCTAGTTGCTTTCCCCACCTTGCTGCCTCTATCAAAAAGAAGCAGCAAGGGGAGGGGGAGAAGAGAAGGGGGTGTTTTGAAGTGGCAGCCTCACGTGGCGCCTGGGCCAGTCTGCCATTTTGAAATGCCGCATGCAGCCCAGGTCCCCAGCTGGCCCCAGGCTGTATGCAGCGTTTCAAAGCGGCAGCACCGCATGGAGCCCAAGGTCACAGCAGGGGACAGGCTCCATGTGACACTGCCACGGGGAGCACAGGGCCAATGGGGGACTGCTTGAGTCCTCTGCTGGCCCTGTGCTCCCCCACAGTGTTTTAGCCCTGGGGATGTTGCTGCACTTCAAAGGCATCCTTATAAACGAACTGAATAGTCGATGAAAATTGCATCAATTATTCCATTAGCCAATTAGTCTAAATTTAACATCCCTAATAGGAGGTGCTGACACTCCCTACAGACAGCCCCAATCAGAAAAGCTCTCATGCTCCTGAAAGTTTTGACAGCTAACAGAATTGTTGCAAGCTCCTGGTAGAATCTCAGTCTCAGATATCAAATAATCTGGGAGATATACATTAAATGCAGGGCACTGAAGACTCCCTTGCTATTCATACAAGATTTTACACTAGTTTTCAATATTAAATTAAATAAGATTCTACATAATTCCCATGGGAAGATGTCCTTTAGCAAGTTTCTTTTTACAACAAAGTGACTGCTTATAAGCTAGTGTAGGGTTTGAAATACAAGTTGCTATTATGAATGCAGCATAATTTACACAGAAATTGAAAGATGAAGAAATGAATTTCATATTAAACTAGTTTCTAAAGATAAAATCAAGAACTTACATCATCAGTTGTAGCAAGACTTTCACTGGGAGTAAGTTCAGAATTTGAAGCTATCCATGTGGCTGAATTCAGTGACTTTGTGCATTCTCCTTTTTCATTGTTCTCAGATATATGTCTAGTCACTATATCCTAGATCAGATAACAAATCTTAAATCTATATTGTAAAGAAAGTTTATGCAATTCATAAAAGTAAATAAGGTGTGTTGGATACCTGTAATGCATACAATGCTCTTTGCCTCAAGTAGTCTGTATTTAGCAGCTGAAGTTCATGGAAAAGTTCAATAAGAAAATGTGGACGAGATTCATTTTGAGATATCAGAGTAGCTACTTCAGAATAAATGGTGTCCCGCAAAGCCTCGAACATAGAAAGATCGCTCCCAGTTTCTGTAGAAGAATAAAAGAGCCAATCTTTGCTCATGTAATTCTTGGTAGTACTCTCTCTCTCTTTTTTGATGTATACCTCAGTCATATTTGAAAACTTTATCTTAGATTCAGTATACATTGTAAGCAGCTGAGCAAGTTTACTGTTTCTGAGAGCTTTACTATTTCCTGAAAGCTACCAAGATTTAAATCATAATAAAATTGTATTTTAGACCAGTGATTTTCAACCATTTTTTATTGCAGAACTCTAAAAAATTCTGAATGGAAGTGCAGAGTCCTCTGAAAATCTGAGAGTCTACACATACTGTTGAAAACCACTGTTTTAGATGGTTATAAGTGTTTACAGGAAGACAAACACAATAAATTAAAGTACGCCACACATTCACATGCATCAGAAATCAGGACTAGCTTTTTGTTTTTTTTTTCTTTAAGTTTGTGAATGACATCTTTAAATAAGGTATGTTATACATCTGAGTATACTGCACCCACGCACACACACAGGTTTTGAAAGCAGGTAAAAAAAAAATTATTTTTTTTTAAACCAGGCCTCTTTAAAGCATTTTAAGCTGGGCAACCAAAAATTACAAGACCACTTTCTATAAAACATGCTCTCTTTAAAGAAACAGGGAACAAAGAAAACTTGGTCTGGTCCTAATTTCTACATTCTAAAGATGATATTAACCAAACTGCTGAAGTCCCGACAGAACTTACTGCAACACTTAAATCCTACTGGTAGGCTGTGCATAGGGAGGGAGTATGCAATAATACATGCAAAAAGGATCTCCATACAAACTATGAACAGCTTAATGCAGATAGGAGCATAGGCGCTAACTCCATGGGTGCTTTGGGGCTGGAGCACCTACGAGGAAAAATTAGCGAGTGCAGAGCACCCACTGGCATCAAGCTCCTCCTGCCATGCTTCATAGGTCGGCAACCACATGCCTATCAACTCTTCCTGCTCCCTCTCAGTGCTTTCAGAGTATCACAAAAAGCCAATTCATAGCCTTCAAGCTCTGGGATGGAAGAAGAGAGGGAAAAGGAGGAACAGGGACAGACCATGCTCAGGGCTGTGTGCGCAGGAGGAGGAGAGGAGGCAAGGCAAGGGTTTGGGGAAGGAGTGGAGGGAACTCAAATACCCCATAAGAATAGCCATACTGGATCACAATTAAGGTCCATCTAGCCCAGATTCCGGTCTCCCATCAGTGGCCAATGCCAGGTGACCCAGAGGGAATGAACAGAAAACGTAATCATCAAGCGATCCCTCCCCGGTCATCCATTCCCAGCTTCTGACAAACAGAGGCTAGGGACACCATCCCTACCCATCCTGGCTAATAGCTATTGATGGATTTATCCTCCATTAATTTATCTAGCTCTTTTTTGAGCCTTTTTAAAGTCCTGGCCTTCAAAACATCCTCTGGTAAGCAGTTCCACAGGCTGACTGTGCATTATGTGAAGAAATACTTCCTTTTGTTTGTTTCAGACCTGCTACCTATTCATTTCATTTGGTGACCCCTAGTTCTTGCATTACAGGAACAAGTTTTTTAACTTTTCCTTATTTACTTTCTGCAAACGAGTCATGATCTTTTAGATCACTATCATCTTTCCCCTTAATCATCTCTTTTCCAAGCTGAAAAGTTTCAGTCTTATTAATCTTTCCTCGTATGGTAGCTGTTCTATACCCCTAATCATTTTTGTTGCCCTTTCTTTTTAGAGATGCGGTAACCACATTTGCACACAGTATTGACAATAGGGGTATACCATGGATTTATACAGAGGCAGTAAGACATTCTCTGTATTACTCTCTATCCTTTTCAATGATTCCTAACATTCTGCTTTTCTGTTGACTGCTACTACATATTGAGTGGATGTTTTCCAAGAACTATGCACTATATATAGTTGGGATTATGTTTTCCCAACATGCATTACTTTGCATTTATCAATATTAAAATTAGTCTGCCATTTTATTGCCTAGTCATCTCGTTTTGTGAGATCTTTTTGAAGCTCTTCAACACCTGAACATTCAAGCTCTTTGGATCATAACTGGATCACACGTCCATATTTTTCCTACTTAAAATATAATATAAAATACCCCCCAAAATTGAGAAGTTGGTGCCTATAGATGGGGGCCTAACCCAGAGTACACACACATTCATGCATGAATAAGTTAAATTGAAGCAAATATGCTGGTTTAAGCTGCTTAATATGAATCACCATGAACAACTTTTACCCAAACTGGATTGCTTAGAAATCATTAATGCTTAACCTCCCCATAAAAGATAAGCCAAGATTTACTACACAAAGCACTGTTATCTTACATTATCTTCACATGCAGCTCTTAGAAGTTCAAAGAATCTTCACGAAGGTGTGAAGTGATTAGAAATATTCCTCCAGCTTGAATAATATTCTAGAAGAAATGTTTGGCTGTCTAATTCTTATAAAAATTAGGCGTCTCCAAAAATTATTGAAAACCAGAACTATTCTACAAAGCATGCCACTTGTTTCACAATGTAGACTTTGATCTTCCACACTGTATGTTTTTTAGACTTCACATTATTTGGGGAAGAGATACTTCACTATTTTTTTGGCACAGTTTTCCTATTGTATAAATCAGTATTCACTGATAAAACTATAGGAAAAGTAAAATCTAAGCTAATATGATTATTAAAAACTGAAGTACATAGGAATCTGCTCACACATTAAAGCCAATGGTCCATTCTACACGGATATTGGTCTCTTCCAGTGGCTAGCAAGGAGAGGCACTCCCACAGCAGCAGAAGCATACAGATATGAAATAACTTGGGCACCGAACGATGTGTTATGTATGATTTTTTTTTAAGGTGGAAAGTGAATACTTTGAGGGAGGGATAATAAAAAAATCTGTTACAATGACATGTATTGTAAATGTACAATGTATAGGTACAATGTAAAATCACATGTGACCTCTTAAAATTACCACAATGAATATGCAAATAAATGAATTACCACAATGAATATTCAAATATTTCAGTGCCGGTTTGCCAACAGTTTTTGAATGAATTTGTCCATCCATGATGTAAAAAAGACTGGGAAACACTATTCTAAAGGCACATTTTATATTAAAAACAGTTAATAGTGCAATTAACAATATTATACTTTAAGTAGAAAAAATATGAAAGTTCAAACCAGTTATGATCCAAAGAACAGCGTTATCAAATATTCAGCAAAACAGAAGATTTTTGTTTTCCTGGAAATTTTTTGTTTTTGTTTTCTTAAATAAAATACTTTCAACAATAGCAATTAGTATATATAATGGTAATTCACTAACAGAGCTATCGAGAAACAGTTCTGCTCTAGGACAAAAACTAAAAGAGTAAAGTAAATAGCGGTGAACAGTTTTGAAGCTAAGCAGTTAATGCATTACCTGGAGCTTCAGTGCATGCATTTCTGTTAGACTGCAGCAGTATTCTCTTAGCATGTGCTGTAGGAAAGCGGGGACAGACAGTGATAAACACAAAAATGTGTACCAGAAATAAAGACAGTCTACACGAATCAGTGGGAGAAAGACTCATTGAAATGATACTGAACAAGTGGAGGTGAGGGGAATTGTTTATTTTAAGGATTTTGTGTTTTGTTTAAACAACTAAAGCTATCCCAACTTAGAAAAAAAAATCTAATCTGGTCTAACAACGTTAACTGAAAAATGCCAAGCATATTCAAAATATATAACCTATAACCAAGAATCAGTTTGTAAGTATGAAACACTGTAGCCACATTCTGCCCTCCCAGATATATATATAAAATCTGTACTGGGAGAGATCTTACAGGAATCACCAGTGCAATTTCCAGTACAGATTTTACCTATAAACCTTTGAATATTGAGATCCAGGGATAATCTATATGGAACAAATAAATGAAGTCTCACTGAGTGTAATATCACAGCAATCTTATCTATATCCTAAAGCAGCCATGGAGGAAAAATCACAAATCTGAAGTGAATCCTTCCACCTGTTTCATCATGATCAAAAACAAGAAGAGGAGGCACATTTGCAGGGACATCATAAGGTGCTTGGTTTGATAAATTCCTTTTTCTCCGTTACAAAACCTAATAACCAAAATGTTTTAGGGAGCTAGGTAAAAAATACTAGTTCAACTAATTTTAGCATTAAACATCCTTTGCCAAGTAGTGTTGCCACCCAAACACTACAGCACTGAGCCAAAAATTTAAAGATAGTTACAGTATGTTCATGATACAGGAATGCAGAAAGAGAAAGGAACGTAAACAGTGACATGTAAATGCAGATTTCCGAAGATATGACTGTTAGATAAATAAGGATTAACTTTTATCCCAAAAGATTCATTTTAAATGTGAAAGAGAAAGAGCATGCAGCACAATAAGAAATTCTAACTGGTGCGTTTTTTTTTTTTAAACCATCACTGCTGCTCTAGTACAAACTGCACCTCCCAAACAATACTAATGAGTACTTTTACCTTTTCTGAGTGCTTGTACAGATTACAGTTAGTTTTACAGTTAGATTATAATCCAGTTTCAAAATTATGTGAAATTAATATTTAGTCTACATCAAAACATTTTCTCCTTCCTCACAATCTGTACAGCAGTTTTGAAGATTAAGAATGTGAATTACAAGTATATCCCAAGTAGTTATATTTAACATGGACTTTATTTATAGTGACAAAAGTTAATTAATGAACATGTAACTGTAAAACCCTTTAAGATCTTACAGGATGCCTGTTAAAAAAATACAATCAGTGGATAATAAGGAGTTACAGGATCTACACACTTTTATACAAGCTTTTGATATTATTGAGATTTATTAAAAGAATACCTGAGGACATTTCTGTAGATCTACTATACTTAATTATTTTTTCCAATTGTTCTCGATTCTTTTTGCTGAACACTTTTGCTTCAACAGCCTCTTCATTCTGTGTAGCATGCCCTCTCCTATTACTCTTACAAGGATCGCATGTACTAGAAATACTGGCACTTTCATAACCTTAAATGAACAAAAAGTGGCTCTTTAGAAACAGGTGATTTTAAGATCTTTTTGTAATCAGTACAAATTAATAATAGCTCAAAAGTACATTAAAAAAAGATGACAATCCAAAAACTTGTTAACCACTCCTGAGTTAACAGGTGGCTGAGAGATCTCTGTAATTAGCATTCACAGCATCAAACTTGAATTAGCGATTATTATGGAGTACAGTTATGTATTCACAATGTATAATCTGGAAGATGCAATTCACCATGGAATGTTTGTTAGATAATAACTAAGTCTAATGCAGAAACATATCAGAAGGTTCCAAACACCTATGTCATCACTAACTTACTTTACAAGAGGGTACGTACATCAGCAAACATTTCCATACTATAAGCAGTACATTCACGCAATTAGTATTTCTGACAAGTTCACAAATTAAACTTCTGCTTAGTCACTGGTCATCTCCACATCCTGTGTAAAATTAACTTCCATTCCAAAAACTGTACTATCAATGATTAAAATAAAATCTGACTCAATGTCTTTAAAGTTACCTGAAAACCTACCTGTATTTTTAACTCTGCTTTTTAGCTGAATAGAACTCCTCCTCTTACTCTTTGATTTAGGTGTTTTATCCTTAGATGCCAAGCTGGCCTGGGCTGATGCTTTTCTAGATTTAAATGTTTTAGTCACAGTAGTTGGATCCACTGGATCAGGCATACTACTAAAACTCTCCAAAGATTCTTCATCAAACTCTCTTCTCCTCCGACTAGTATCAGACTGATTTTTGTGATTACCAGAGGCTATGTTTTGTACTGAAACTTCAAATCCTGCCTTCAGGAATGACTGTTTTTCTCTTCTTCCTTCCTGGCTATCATCTAGCCAAACAGATCTGTTTTCCAGTTCCTCTTCAGGTTGTCTCTGACACCTTATTAGATACAAAAGTTGCAAAATAAATATTACAGCAAAACTCTTTGGAGAAAGAATCATGAATGCTATGAGACAAATAAATTACAGGTTAATCCATAATACAAGGAATACCTGTAACAGTTACCCAATAGCCAGTAATTGTAAGAAGATGCTGCAGAATTAGTAATATTTAAAAAATGGAAGAGAATTACAGGTATTAGAAGAAATTCACATTACCCACTAACTACTTCATTGGTAACAGATTTCATTTCACATTTTATGATTGTATAATAATGTAACCTATTTTTTGGTTTAGAATCTGTGCAACAACATATTGTTTTGGAGAGAGAGAGAGAGCGCCTGTCTGCGCACAAGAAACTGACTTTCTGACACAGATTACATGCTTCTGACAGAGAGACTGGGTGTTTGAGTACAACAGTGACAGTATGCGTGGCACAGAGATGGTATGGGTTGGACAGTGTGCTGACTGGTACTGGGTGTCAGAGATTCTATGCGCTGTCTGAAGACAAGGAAACCCGTCCTGCTCTGTTATCTCCTCCCCTCCCCATGAGGTATGTTGGAGGAGGGGGATAGTGTGTGTGAGTGCAAGTGTAAATGTGTGTGAGAGAGAGAAATTGAGTAAGTGAATGCGTACTAGCTGCTGGAGAAATCTTAGGAATAGCGCCCAGTACTCATCATCACTACTTCAAAGAGCAGCACTGCTGTGTCCCACCGGCTCCCCAATTCCTGCTATAAAAGATGGGGTAGGGGGACACTGATTACAGCACTCTCCTCCCCTCACTTCTCTGCACAGTTAACAGGAGGGTACAGGGAATAGTTCAGCTCCAATATGGAGCAATATGGGGGGGGAGGGGCAGCTGAACACATGCTGCAAGCTGTAAAGTATGCACCTTCTGTTAACCAGCTGGGAAGGCTGGATCTGGCTCATGGCCTGCATTTTGCCCAACCAGACCTAGCCAGTGTATTTTTCCACATACTTGAGCACTATTTGGTGTATTTTAAGAACACTTTTTTCCGTCAATAGAAAATATTCACAACATAGGTAGGGAAGAGCAAATCTCAATGAAGACAGTACACTATTTAATTCAAATGTTTACTTTCCAAGTCCCAAAAACAAAATTACAAGTAAAAATGATTAAAGGATAATTCCTTTAATAAAATACCTTTGTTTCTCAGCTCCAAGAGAGGAACTGCTTTCAAAGGGCTTTGGAAATGCCATGTAGTCAGTTTTTCCAGAAGTGCTATGATCTAAGGGTTGTTGCTGTGGCTGCTCACTGTTGTGTGGGAAAACATTGTGTGCAAAATCTCCAAAACTGGAGGGAAACATAGGAGTGAAGTTCATACCTGTGAGAGTAAGTTCAAGTTAATCAGAACACATTCCACACACACACACAAACACACACACACACACAAAAAGGCAAAAAACATGACATCTCACAAATAAATGTTATATATCAATACAAGTCTTATTTATGCAATAGCCTAGTAGATATTTTAAAAATTAAACCACAGGGAAAAAATCATTAGTGATGCTCATAACTATTGTTCTTTCAGATTTGTTACTAATATCCATTCCAATAGGTGTGTGAACATTCACTGGATGAACAATCATCATAAGTTTTTTCCACAACAGTAGTATGTCAGGTCAGCTGTGGAGCCCCCTACAGTGACACTTTCATGGCAGTGTACATAGGTCCCTACGGACTGCTCAGTCCCTTCTTGTCAAAAGCTCTGATAGAGGGGAGGTGGGAAAGATTTAGAATAGACATGAGCAACACATTGAAGGACAGTTCCAAGAGGTAGATAATCATTTTTTTGCGTTTTTGTTAATGTCCATTTCAATAGGTGACTTAGGCAGTTTTGTCAGAGGATGAGTAGGCATTCACCTGGTTGCTGACTATAGGACTGCCTTGCTGAATGCTGCATTGTCCCCTGTCTGTTGAGTGGCGGCATACCATAACATGAAAGTGCAGATGAAAAACCATGTTGCTTACCTGCACGTCTTGAACAGGAATGTGTACAAGGAATGCTGTGGACAAAGCTTGTGTTCCCCTTGAGTACATTGTCAACAGTAAACATGGAACTCTGGCTAGGTCATAGCATGTTCTAATACAGGATGTGCGGCTTGACAAAACATGTTTGGACAATATGGTAAGTCCTCTCCTCTTCTTGGTGACTGCAATAAAGAGCTGTTGCGACTTACAAAATGGCTTTGTGCACTTAATGTAGAGGGTTACGACATGCCTGATGTCCAAGGAATGGATCGTTCATGCTCTGTTACTGGCAGGAGATTTAGGGAAGACAGATAAAAATATGTCCTCCCAGTTTCATGAGTACCACACGGAGTGAGAACACAGCTGCACCTTGGGTGTTTTTTTTTTTTTTAAATATAAGACCATATAGGAGGGCTTGGAAGTGAGCACTTTAAGCTGGGAGACCCTTTCTGACCAGCCCTTGTTGCTTCAGGTCTAGTAAGTTGCCCAAAATGAGGAGAATGTTTCCACTTCACCAGATTGTTCATCACAGGGAAGGTGGTGGTGATAATAGTGCCAGTCCCTGACCAGGCCTATGAGACCAGGTATTCCTGACCTTCAGGCTTTCTGGAGGCTGGTTCCTGTACATCAGTCCTTTCCAGGGCAAAAGGTAGCACTTGTGTCACAGGTTGCTGGCTCGAATGCTGCACCTGAATGTTAAGATTCAGGGTCCATATCCCATGCAAAATCTTCAAGGACCCTGGGAGTATGGCACAACATGGCTAAGGAGAAGCACATGATGCAGATGCCACCGACATAGCCCTATCCCTGATGGAAGGACTACTGTACCAGGCCCTGTTACTGGAGTGGTAAGGATACCATTTATGCCCATATGTGCAGGGATTAACGGTGACCAGACCAGTACCGGGACCATGAATGGTACTGATTGTGCTGGGCCACAGAAGATTCAGCATTCAATTCCAATGAATATTCTGAACCTGACTGTGCTGGGGAATAGTACTGTGGTGATGGGGGAGTGGTGCTGTAACATTGTTGGCTTGACATGGTGCTGAATGGATGGTGGTGCCAATATCATTGCCGGAAATAGTGCCATGACGGTGCCACAGACTGTGCCATTGTCATAGCCAGGACATCAACTAACATCTGGAGCAGAGCCGATGCTCAGGCCTGCAGAGCCAGGGACTGTGCCATCATGGCAAGAAGGTCCTGCATGGTGTGAAAGGTATCCAGCATGGAAAGAAGTTCAATTTTGTACTCCAAGTCTTCCCGAGTTGGGGAGTCAACCAGCACTAGACTAAACGGACCTCCTGATAAAGCAAGACTCAACGATGCTGGGTTCCAAGAGCCATGTCAAGGGCATAGGACACACCTTCCTGTAATCTTCTTGTGGCTTCTTGATAGGGAACTGACCCTGTCTATCTTCTTATGTGGCAACAGGGACTATAAGGAGCTACTACTTACAACTAACTATAAAGTTAGCACTAAAAAGCAAGAGACTGAATTGCTCCAAAGATAGTCAACGGCAGTAAGGAGGAACTGAGCAGATGGGTGGTTGGCAAGGACCTATAAACACTGCCATGGATGGGTGAGTGTGCCCCAAAGCCAACAAAGGGGAAAAAAAATCCTCCCATAATCATGCGCACACACCTATTACAATGGACATGAACAAGCACTCGAAGAAGAGGACATACCAAAAAATGGGGGAAAAAACCGCACAGTAGTTAGTTTTACTTTGCTATGATATTAAGGCCTTGTCTTAATGTATTCCAATTTCAACCTCTGGGCAGCCATCACTGTATATGCACTTGCTTACCAAAAAACTTTGCGTTTACTCATTTCCTTTTCTTTACATTTACTGAAATACCCACCTGGTGCAAAAGAAGAAAAATTAGTAAATCCAGGTATGTTGAACAGATTCATAGGCTGAGAAGGAAAACTGAGAGGACAAAATACTGTAGGAGATGGAGGTGGTGGCGCACTGCTGCCTCTTTCCTTTCTTTGCGGCTTCTCCTGCTGCTGTTCTTGCTGGTACATAAGATCATTTAACATCTGCTTCAACCTATGAAACACAGATAAGTTACTTCTGAAGAGGAAGGTAAGATACAAAAATGATGCCTAATACCATGTTTCACTTATTTAAGAAACATGAACATTTTAAGAAAACAATAACTGGCTTTCACCCCACCTTACTTTCAGTACAGCAATTCAAAATGAATTGTACAGTCCATCCAGGAGGCAAAACTATTAAGCAAATGGACGTTATACAGTTTTACATCTACACATTACCTAACAACCATGGCTACAAAGTAGGCCCAATTCCCAGATAAGCCGATTTAATGAAACAAAGCAGTTCTGGGGCAAATTTCCTAAACCTGTTTTCTTTCATAATTTGAATGTACTTGAATTTCAAAACTGTTTACCAAGCTGAATTTTGAACTTTAAGGTAAGCAAAAACAAAACATAAAATGGCTACCACTCGTAACAAAAAACAAATAAAAAATCCAAAAGGTGAGGTACTAAATATGGAATATGGTCCTAAAATGAAATACCAACTATCAGAAAATGCATGGAGTGATCTCTGCTGAAAATTATACCTCTCAAATTGGCTAGTTTTCAGGTATTGTTGATATGTGAAGGAGTAAAACGCACAACTATCCATTACACAAGATCAACACATTATGATAAATTTCCAAAAGAGCTCCTCTTTCAAAAATATAAATTATTGTTCACTAGCAGCCCTTATCAGTAACCTAACCTTAAGCTGACTTTTGCTTTCAGTGCAAGTTGATTGATTCGAATAACAATGCCATGGTATAAGTGGTATACTCTATATTTAATCAACATTCATATGCCAGTTAGTTATTTTCATCAGGCACTCCATACACAGAAATGGAGGCAATCCTGAACTCGACATGTCCCTCAACAACATCTTATGAACAATTCATTATTTGTCGATAGGAAAAAACAAACTATTTTTGTTTCTACTTTCTAGAGACGGAATGTAGAAGGCAACCAATGCAAGACAAAAAACTCAGATTTCCAAAATATAAACGCAGCTGATATGGGTGAACTGCAAACCCAATTTAGTTACAATCACCGACAACTCAGAGCTTCAGAGCAACATCTGCCACGACGAACTGGAGTCTTTGCATTATCTGCCAATATGGAAGTTGCATACAAAAACTTAATTCCATAATAACATTCAAAAACATGACACAAACATACTTGATGCAGAAGAGTATGACCGTGAGTTCAGCTTACATATTGATGGTGCTAAGTGACCTTATAGACTCAAAAAGGAAACAATGCCCTAACAAAGTTAGGTATGAAACCACTCATACTGATCATGACTTGAAAATGGTCTTGCTTAGTAATGAAGGTAAAACATCGTGCCCCAAAAGGCCAAGTTTTGGAATTTTCACTGGTATGGACTTATTACAGTTTCTCAAATTAAGCTAGTGAAGAGATCAGACATTCTAAGTTACAGTAACCTTCACATTTTTTTCCAATTACTGATCTTATTTACAAATTCATTTCCTTGGGTTATCAACATGTTTGAAGAGACAAATACTACTAGCACCTGTCAAATTGTCACATCTCTGTTTCTAAATCATTATGCAGTAAAGCAGAAAAAAGTTATCAACCATGCCATTTTTCAAGACTGGGCTGGAAAATAAATCTCTCTCAATAGTACAGGTCATACTGGATTCCCTGGATTAAACGCCAGGGAGGAAGAGGCACTACATAGAAATCTCATCTTGGGGGGCCAGTACATCTGAGGTAGGGGTGTGACAAAGTGGGGGATTTGTGGGGGTCTGAAGGGGTTGCATGCAGAGGGGGGCACTCAGTGTCCCTGCATATTTCTGGTTTAAGGAAGTAAAGGGAGAAGGAGTTTGTTAGTACAGGGAACAGCACAAAACTGGAGACTCCCAACAACTGGTGACTGGGAGACCCAGCTCTGATGACAGCTGATTCTGGCCATTGGGAGGACAATGGGCTGCAGAGAGAAAACCCAGTGACCTGACTAACTGGTTCCACCCAGGGCTGAATAAAGGATGGAGAAGAGGAAAGGCAGAGAGAGGGGCCCAAGTGACCCTGCTTAGCTGGATAGAAGACAATGGATGGGGAGGGGCTGCTACAGGGGGATACTGAAGGCTCAGCTGGAAGAATGGGGCTTCTGAACTGGACAGCAAGAGAGCAGGCAAAGCCCATCTGGCTGCAGGGGAGAGACTCAGACGTCCTGGGCTAAGGGAGGCAAGGCCTACATGCCTGAGGGCTCCTTTGCTGTGTTTGAAGCTCAACAAACCTTCCTGTTTTATGCTGGCTCAGAGTCGCTCTGATCTGGAAAGCAGGCTTGCACTATTTCCTCTAGGAGTGGAGTCCCGAGGGATCCTCCCTGAGGGGGACCATGGCGCAGAGAGGCATACTGAAGGCGCCGAGAGTTGCCAGCCCAGGAGACAGAGGGGTAGACTCCCGGGAGAGAGTAGACTCCCCAAAGGGGCTGTCACATTGTTGGAAGTTCTGCCCAGGGACTGCATGGGCCAATTGTGAGCTGGGCCAATGAGATTATGACAAGGAGAAATTGAAGGAGGAGGAGGGAGGACAAAGAAGATAACAATGCAGAAGAATGTGAAGAGGAGAAACAAGAGTCACATAAGTAGTCCAGAGCTTTAATTATTGCAGATTTCATCTATAATATAAGTAAAGGTAAGAAGTAGACACCCATATATGCTGGCTTTGGAAGTATATTTCACCAGGCAACAAGTGTCAAAAAACTTGTCCAAATGTTTCACAATGCTGGACATTGCATCAGCTGCAAGGACAAACTCTGAGATGACCTGGGACTGGCTAAGAGGAGACTGATGTAAATGAAAGGGGACAGAACACTGATCCGTGAAACTTGGTACAAGGAAGATTTACCTGTATCACTGCAGGTAACACAGATGTAAATAAACACACATTTGATGGGCAAAACACATTACATGCCATATAATATGCAGCCTGGCAGAAAGGACCCACATCAGATCCAATACTGCAAGATACTGAACCAATAAGCCATGATACTTTGAGTATTCCAAATGCAGTACGCCCTTTTGCCAACTAATACCACACCAGAACAACAACAACAAAAAACCCAAAAAAAGAAATCAATGGAGATGTCCTGGCAGAAAGGTTTATTGGACACACAAAATATTTGCCAGTCAGCTTTTGAAAGCACAAGATGTTATTTTTAGGGCTGTGATTAACTGCAGTTAACTGACAAGATTAATTTAAAAAATATCACATTTAAAAATTGATGATTAATCAATTGGTTATTTTGTTGTTCAATGTGAAGTGTATTATTCTTAATTTTTTGGGCTGTTTTTCTACATTTTCAAATATATTGTTTCTAATACAACAGTACAAAATGCACAATGCTCACTTTGTATTACTTTTTATTACAAATATTTGCACTATAAAAATTAAAAGAAAGTATTTTTCAATTCACTTTATACAAGTACTGTAGTGCAATCTCTATCATGAAAGTGTAACTTACAAATGTCGATTTTTTTTTTGTTACATAACTGCACTCAAAAACACCAATGTAAAACTTTAGAGCAGGGCTACTCAACATGTGGTCTATGGGTCATATGTGGCCACAGCCCATTTGTTTGCAGTCCGTGGTACAGTTTGTGTTTATGCAGGGCTCAATACAGGGCTTCTGAATCATTTCAATACAAGTATTAGCAAAAGTCTTTCAGAAATACAGAATGAATAGCATACCTTTGAACATTATTCTGTTGCCAGGTCAGCTGAGTATAGCATTGGTTTAACTGGTGCATTATAAGATGCACTTGTGGAGATGCAACATTACTGGGCATCACACTATAAGGGCTTGTAAGCAGAGTCTGTAGTAGACAAGAGAGAGTCTGTGGGAAAATAAAATAAAATGCTGGTTACCAAAACTGAATTATTTTTTCTGAGCTGAACTATTCCTGAAATATTTAGAGGTCACCACCACTACAATATATACCATATAGAGTAGAATACTAAAACAAGTGTTTTTGATATTCTACCTGCTGATCCTGCATCAAGGTCTGACAAATACTGACACTAAATTCAAGCTGTTTCTTTAACTGGTTAATTTGCTCTTGCCATTGTTCCTTCTCCTCCACATAAGAAAGTTCAGACATCCACTTAAGGTTTTCTTGCCGCCGCATGCTAATGTTCTGTTGTTGCCTTGTCTTAGCCAATGGACGGTAATTCCCATCTTCTGAAAGAGGGCGGCGATTCTTCCATCTGGGGAAAAGGGAGCCTTAGATTTCTTGAAAGTCAAAATAACCTTGCAAATTCCAACTTTGTCTTACAACATGACCATGGTTTCAGTCAACATTTCAGTTCTAGGGAAGCTAGTAATGAACACCACAAACATTTTTAGGCACAAGCAGTTTCCATTTCTTATTTCCAAGAAACCTAAGCATTGGCCCAAAAGAAAACTAACTTTTACCGTCAGTGTAAGGTGTAGAAATGGCCATTTGGAGATTGAGATTGACATCTAGGAATTCAGCATGTTCTCTCTTCTTGAATCTCAGATGGCAAGACAAACTTGTGAGTAAAGAATTTATCTTAATTTCTATGTATTCACATGCTTTTAAAGCTTTCTATGTACTCATATGCTTATTAATTGTAAGACTATATCTATATCTATATATAGATATAGGGTCAGTGTGCAAAACTGTATTAGGGATGTTAGTGAGTAGTTAGTGATGTTAAATTCTCGGGAATGAACTTTCAGAGAATATTCAAGAATATTCTCCAATACAAGAATTTTTGAGAATTCTCTCAAATACTTGTTAAATAGTTTTTAAAGAATTTTACTATTTATAATAACGTCATTTTTTAATAAAACTTCAAGAATCATGAATGTTTCCAATTGTTAAAATGAAAATTCGGGAAAGAAAAAAAAAGACAGAGGTTTAAACTATTAAAACTTTTATTACAAATCTTCTGTTGCAGGATACAAATATTTTTAAGTTTCTGGATTGAATACAAGTCTAATCAGAATCTGCACATTCCGAATCTGACCCATATATTTCTCCCTTGTCTTCTTCCTCATACATATTCTCTTCTTCGACTTCTTCTTTCTCTTCATCATCAATTTCTTCTCTCTCATTTCTCTGGTTCTGTTTCCTTTTTTCTCTTGGGGATTTCAATGGAGCATCATTTAGGTTTTTAAGAAGCTTTATATTATGGGCTATGAATGTCAGCTAGCCTGCCCTTTCTAGTGTTACCTTGTTTCTTTTTGCATTATGAATGATACTGAGTCTAAATACTGAAACTTCTTTCAGTTGCTGCCATTGTTGGTGGCATATTCAATATGTTGATTGCTGCTTTCCCTAATTTTGATCCATAGCAAATACGTTTCCACCATGTTACTGCATCTACTGAGCCAGCTGGTTTTGTTACATATGATTTTCCAAAAAAACATTCTTTAGCACGATACTCTGCAAGCTCTGCAATGACTTTTGCTGAGTGATCAGTATCATACATTCTTGTGACTAATTTTTTGATTAATTCAGTTCCTTGTATTTGTTCATTTCTAGTAAGGCACTCACCATTGAATTTTGGATCTAGAATATTTGCAGCATAGAGAATGTCTTCTAGAGCCATATCTTTTCTTTTTTCAAAACTTCATCACATCCTATTTTTCTTAATTGGTAAGTGGACTTTCAGGAAGTAACCTATCAAAATGATCGTTTAATTCCTGAAACATTCAGGAACTTTGCTCATTTTTAGCTGGTCAGATTCAAGCAGCATAATCCATTTAATAACAGAACTTATCAGTGCATGCAGTTTTTGGACCCGTACCCAAAATATATCTTCATCCAGGATTGAATTCCTGATACGTTTGTTCAGTTTAGTCTGTAAATCTTTATGGACAGCAAGGCATTTTAAGACTTTTTTTTATTGCGATAAGCTTTTCAAACAATATAAAAATGGAACCCCGCCTAGTTTTTACTGGCAATTTAAGTGCACAAGTTTGATTTTTCTCTTTTTGAAATGCAGTAAAATGAGCTTGTAAAACTTGCAATTTGTTAATTTTCTTCATAATAGTTTTACAGGTAGCATCAGTTTCTTGAACAGATTTTAAGTTACTGATGTCACCAATTAACAAATTTAGTGTACGAGCAGCACAAGTGTACATAGCAATAGATTGTATTTTTCGTTAAGCATTGATAAGGATTTCACCATTACTCCAGCATTATCAGTGACAATGGCACCAAATTTTTCAATGCCTATTTCTGTCATTATTTCTTCCATACAGAATGCCATATAATCAGCAGTATGGCATTCAACATTGGTTGCCACTGTCCTGTAAAACACTGGTTGGGGTGTTGATATAATAAAATGTATAACAGATTCATTTCTTTGGTTGCTCCAAGCATCACACTGCAGTGCAAGGAAAGAGGCTTCAGCAATTTTTGTTTTTATAAGAGCATCAAAACATTGATATTCAGCTTCCAAAAGTTGGTTAGAAAGTGTGTACCTGGATGGAATCTTGTAAGATGATCTTAATTTTTGCATGAAAGTAATCCAATCTTCATTTTCAACTAGTGAAAGAGGCGATCCCGATGAGAATACAGCTCTTGCAAAAAATTCATCCAAAACTTTGTTTTCATTTTCATTCATAGCATCAAAGTAGCAACTTATGGAGTGAGACACCTTGGCTGAACCAGATGTGAAAGGTGGTGATGTAAATTCACTAGCATTATCACAGTGTTTTATAGATGTTGAAGCAGTTGATGGTTGAGGTGAGCTGCTTCTGGACTGAGAATTTTGTTGCCTTTTCCTTGATTTAAGCAGGAGTCTTCAAACAACTGGAAATACGCTTTCTCATCCTTGTTGCATTTCTGATGTATTCAGCCTTGCAGTACTTACATTCATATAATACTTTGTCTTTAACTGTTTTATGAAGGAAATAATCCCACACATCACTTTTAGGCTTAGTTCTTCTTTTCATACTGATGAATACACAATTACACATTTCACAAAAGAGAATAAATGTGTTATTGCCTCTTTATATACTTTTTGTGATGCTTCCAGAAAGTTCCATAACAGTCAGAATTCCTGACTCATGAATGTTCTAGAAAGTTCCATAACATTCTGGAATGTTCTATAACGTTCTCAAACTATCTTGAATGATCAAAAATGCTCTTTAACATTCAGGGTGTTCTAAAAGTTGAATACAATATATTATTTCAAGAGGAAATGAAAAATTAGAAAATTCTCAAAAATTCTCAGAGAATATTCTCACCTTACATCACTACGAGTAGTCGACTAAAGTATCAACTACTTGCACCCCCGCCCTCCTCCTAAGAGGCAGCAACGGGGAGAAAACTGGAACCACTTCAGGGAAGAGCCAGCATAAAAAACTGATTCCCCCAGCACTGGCTCCACAGTGCTGCCTGCCCCTCCCAGAGGTGGCGGATGGAGGAAGGGGAAATAAAGGAGACTGATACGGGATATGCTGGCTCCCGTGAAAAGGGGCTGCGGGAATCAGCGTGAGCCGGGACCAAACGGTCCCAGCTCGTGCTGATCCAGGACACTGCACCTCTGCATTTGAAATGTATTAAGAGTCTGGCGGCTCTTACTAGATTCAAATGCAGAGCCACAGTGCAGGTGGCTCCCAGTCAGCACAAGCCAGGACTGCTCAGTCTCAGCTGCAGAGCGGTCCTTATTGACTAACTGTGTAGTCAATACAAATTATATCAAATACACGATTAATCAGATAATCGCAATTTAACATCCTTGAACTGAACAAGTGTTCTCAGCAAGAGTATTGAACAAAGGCCCAGTCTGCACAAAAGATGCAACTGTAGGACAACTACTAACATGCTCTCTTCCACAAATGCATTTGAGCAACTTGTTAACCCCTGGAGTGTTTCCATCACTGAAGTCAGCTACAGAGTAACTATGAACTTTTTAAAAAAGTTAGAACATTAAAAGGTGATTTTTGTTATTATAGACCTATTAAATCTTACTTAAGTACCAGGAAAATTAGTAGAAGTGATAATTAAAAATACAATCACAAAATAACTACACAAATATGCTAGGACACAGCTTCTGTAAAGGCAAATCATGCCTCTAATCTCTGAGAATTCTAGTACATCAACAAAAGGGAAGGGCAAACTGGCTGATGCAATTAATTTTGACTTCTAAATAGCCTTTGACAAAGTCCCTTAAAAGACTATGAAGTGAAACAAAGTACCGTCATTGATTAGAAACTGGCTAAGAAACAACCAAACAAAGAAATCAAAAATGGCTAATTTTCAATGTCAGTAGTTAATAGTCACGTGCCCCCAAACGTTCCACACTAAGGCCATGTCTTCACTTGCTGCACCAGAGATCGATCTTTTAGTATTCTATTTAGAGGGTCTAATAAAGACCTGCTAAATCAAACCCTGAGGCTGGTTCAGGTCAGTGCCAGTACTCCTCGCAGTCACAAGGAGTAAGTAAAGCCAATGAAAGCATTTGTTTCCCTCAGTGAAGACGGTGCCAACCTCGGCTTAAGGTAAGCCAATTCCAGCTACATATTTTACACAGCTGGAGTTGTATACCTTAACTGGACCTTTCAGGTCTAGTGAAGAGTAGACCGGGTCTAAGACTGACATTTAATGAAAAAACTGTTGAAAAATGAGGTGACAAAATTTGCAGACGAGATCAAAATATTTAAATTAGCAAGACTAGTAGAGACTGAGGAACCTGAGGTGAACGAACAGCTTGGTAACAGAACCACCTAGCTATAACCTTTTGACAAAAAAAGATTTGGTTAGGTGCTGCTGTTGCCAGCTCAGTAAAGATCTTTTCCACTATTTTTCCACGATTTCTGAGTAGAAGACATACAGTAACTTCTCACTCAACACTACAATTATGTTCCTGAAAAATGCTACACTTTAAGCAAAACTACGTTAAGGGAATCCAATTTCCCCATAAGAATTAACGTAAATGGGAGGATAGGTTCCAGGGATTTTTTTTTCAGCAGACAAAAGACAGTATATACATAGTTTAAATTTTTTTAAAAATTAATACTATACATAGCAAAGATGATTGAGAGGCTTGGTTGAGGCAGTGGAGTCAGAAGCCAGAATATTTCTCAGGGAATATCTTACTCCTAATGGTGAACAAGAACTCAGCTGACCCCTCCTTCTGAACATGAGATGGCCCACTCTCTCCTGCTGGAGTGCACTACCACCTCCTTTGGACAATGCATACACAGCTGTACAGTGCAAAGGGGTGTGTGTGAGCCACAGACAGACACAGACACAATATACGTGTGAGTGTGCATGCGAGAGTGGGGTGGAGCAGACAGAGACCTGCATTGCACCTTTAAGTACACTGACCCCATTTCAAGAACACTGCCCTTTGAAGTACTGTACAGTAGATCAGGAAATTCAGACTCAGTAATCTGTATCTGTTTGTAACCTGCTTTGTAGAGATGAGGTATAGAGAGAGAGAGGGTGGGGGGAGAAATCGACCAGGAAAAGGGACATCCTGACATCAATAGTACCTCTCTCCACAGCAAGAAAGGGGCTCCCAGAAGCACCTATATGGGAGAGGGCAGGAGCAACTCGGCATTCGAGGGAGGGGCAGGCAGCTGCCCATACGCATAAAGCTGCTGCAGGCAGCTGCCCATACGCATAAAGTATTTTACAGGGAATTTAGGGGAGCTGATGGGTGGCTGCCAGCCCATCCTGGTTCCAAGCCCCTATGAGGACAGGACGTTCTTCCAGAAAATCCTGCAAGCAGGACAAAGCAGGAGGCCAAAAGACATTATAAGGGAGCACTGCATAATGTTAGAGTGCATTCTAATAAATAAGCAACATAACAATGAAACAACGTTAACCGGGATGTTAAGTGAGAAGTATTGCTATCAGCTTTCTCTGTAGAAAAAGGGCCAATGCTATTTTATAACACTTACCATAGTTTCAGACCAAATAAAATAATGCAACTAACCTATCTTTACTTTCCTTAATACAATATGTACTTTGATCATTGCTTTGGGGATACATGGAGAAATTGTCATTAGAACTGGACTCTTGTTCTTCCTCTTCCTCCTCCTCTGCCTGAACAAGTGCATCAGAAAGATAACCATCTTCATCTCCTTCTTCTTCATCTAGTGCACACTGGGTAGAACCTCCCCATGCTGCCATTGTTCTAGTGAACATTAGACATTAAAAGATAATTAATCTGCCATTGATAAAGGATAACTAAAATCAGAATACTAACAGTAAGTTTACAAATTTTATATGCCAATGAATTCGCAACCCTCATGCAAAGCAGAGACAGAAAACTAATGTTAAGAGAAATATTTGTGTTTGAACGTTGTACCTAATGTTGTTAACAAGAAGTGTAAAAGAAGCTGTCTAATTTGTCTGGATTTACAGATTTGGTCAGAAAGAACCATTGTGATAATCTACAAAGAACTCCTTATACTACATAGACAATAGGACTTCCCTGAATTAACTCTTGTTTGAATTACAGCATATTGTTTAGAAAAATACCCAGTGGTGATTTAACACTTGAAAAGAAACTATTCTTTCAAGTTGGAATCAACATAAGTATATCTGTCCAAATATGCTAGAATTCCACCATAATAACGCCTAATGAACCTAATATTTTAGGCATTTGACAGCATTTTTCATACAGCCATTTCCCCTTGTTTATATGGGTTTTTCCTCCAGTAATGGAGGGGAGGAGGGGACATTTCAAAAAATAACAACAAAATATAAACATAATAGCATGAAGCTTAGAGGCAAGTAGGTACCTCAGAAAACTTTCAGGTGAAGTTTTAAAAGGACTAGTAAAGAGGTGTGACTTATGCCCTTACTTTTCCATCCTACTTTGTTGGGGTGTACAGTGGGTCTCTAATCCATCACTTTTAACAGATGCAGCAACAGGAGAAGTGGTTTCTGCCAGATCTCTTCTCCTCTCATGTTCCGCCATTAAAGCTTCAAGCTGTTTTCTTCTCTGTCGTAACTCTTCCCTTAAAATCTCATGCCTACGCATCTCAGACCATAGCTATTTAAAATAAAATAGTTTGAGCCTCCCATTTCATTTTACAAATTTAATTATATTCAAAATCATTAAATTCACAAATTAGGCAAAGTTAAGATTTTTCAAAATTAGTCTGTTCTGACTATCTAGCAGAACAAGCAAAAATAAGAGGAGGTTACTCACCTTCCTGTAACTAACATTCTTCAAGAGGAGCGTCCCTGGGGGTGCTCCACAATGGGGGGTGGGGTGCGTCCCAGTGCCTCTAGATGGATTTTTGCTAGCAGTGCATTGGGGCCACGCATGCACACCTCCCCCGCCCCCTGGGGCCATCACGCATGTGTGGCCATCCTCCCTTCAGTTTCTTCTCTATCTGGAACCCAGTGAAAGAGATAATTTATCTTTTATTATTATTTCTCCGAAGTAGAGGGGAGGAAGGGAGGGTAGTGGAGCACCCCCAGGAATGCTCATCTCAAAGAACGTCAGTTACAGGAAGGTGAGTAACTTCCTCTTCTACAAGAGGCATCCCTGGGGGTGCTCCAAGTGGGTGATTGCAAAGAAATACTTGTTATGGAGACAGGGACTTTGGATCAGGTAAGTACGCTGATCCGAAGTTTTGAGTACAGCTTTTGCTAGTCTGGTATAATGGAGAGGGCCAGAGGAAAGCGCATAATGTTTCACAAAGGTGTGTTCTGATGCCCATGTGGCTACTGCGCATATGTCATCGATGAGGACTTTCCTCAGGTAAGAGACCGAGGTGGCGACCGCTCTGGTGAAATGTGCCCGGACTGAGATAGATGATAGTAAGTCATTAAGCGAGTAGCACGTGGCAATGCAGTCAGAGATCCAATGCAATAATCTTTGTGGTGATATTGGACTTCCTTTATTGCGTTCAGCTTCAGAAACTAAGAGACTTAGAGACGATCTGAAAGGTTTGGTTCTGTCGACGTAAAAGGAGAGAGCCCTTCTGACATCAAGGGTATGCATCTGCGCTTCGAACGCATTGGCTTGGGGCTTTGGAAAGAATACCGGTTTGGAAAGAACACCAGTTTATAGTTTGGTTAAAGCGGAACGAAGAGTGCATCTTAGGTAAGAATTTGGGGTGCCTTCACAGGGAGATTTTTTTTTTTTTTTTAAAAGAACAAAAAGATGGTAAATGGCGGGTCAGCCATTAGGGCAGCCATCTCACCCACTCTACATGCTGAGGTTATTGTTACTAGAAAAGCTTTCTGTAGGGTTAGGTGGAGTAAGGAAGATGTAGCCATCGGTTCAAATGGCGGTTTTGTAAGAGTTGTTAGTACCATGTGCAAGTACCATGGTTCCCAAGGGGGGGCAACGTCTGGGTATAGGGCCTATAAGCCTTTTAGGAACTGCTTAGTTATTGGACATGTGAACACTGTTGTGTCATCCACTGGCACATGTGGAAGATTGTTATTGCTGTCAGATGGACTTGGATCAAACTGCAGGAGAGTTGCGCTTGTTTGAGATACAGTAGGTAATTTAGAATTGCGGGAAGTGGGGCTACATTGCAGGAGACAGCCCAAAGTGTGAAGCGGGTCCATTTATTAATATATGTATTTCTTGTCGTAGAAGCCCTGCTGTATAAAAAGATGTTGCACACTTGTGAGCATTGAAGCTCTACACCAGTGAACCATCAAGCTACCATGCCTTGAGGTGGAGAGTCAGGAACTGGGAGTGAAGAAACATGATTCCCTGTTGAGATAGTATAGACAGACTGCATGGAAGGGTGATGGGGTGATAGCAGGCCATTCTGTTTAGGAGAGGAAACCACGGCTACGGAGGCCAGCAAAGTGCTATGAAGATGGCTTTTTTTGTCCTTCCATGTTTTTAAGAGCACTCTGTTGAGGAGGAGAAAGGGAGAAAATGCATAAAGTAGGATGAGAATGTCCCCAAGGGACTACTTCCCCAGGCCCGCTCTGGAGCAGTACAGCGGACATTTCTTGTTGGTCCTGGTGGTGAATAGATCTATATGGGGATGTTCCCATCTCTCGAATATGTCTCTCAGAACTGCATTGTTGAGTTCCCACTCGTGGTCTTGTGGTAGGGGTCTGCTGAGGGAGTCTGTTTTATTGAGGGCCCCAGGGAGGTGGCATGCATTTATGCAGATGTCTCAAGCAGGCACCAGTTCCACAGTGTTATGGTCTCTTTGTAGAGGGCTTGAGATTAGGCACCCCCTTGCCTGTTTATATAGAACATACATGCTGTATTGTCCGTATATCTTCTGACATGGGTTCCAGTGGTGTAAGGGAGTAATTGTTGACATGCTAGTCATACCACTCTGAATTTGAGGACATTGATGTGTGATGTGCGTTCTGCTGAGGTCCAGAGGCCCTGTGCTGTAAGTCCTTTCATATGCGTTCCCCACCTGGTGAGAGAGGCATCAGTGGCGATGACTATTGTGGGTTCTGAGCCTTGAAAGGGTATGCCTTTGCAGAGTTTGGACGATTTTGTCCACCACGGTAGTGATGTCTTTATTGCGTGTGGAAGTGATATTCTGGTCATCTGGTGTATATGTGGCTTGTAGCTGAGTCAGAGCCAACCTTGGGTACACCTTATAAATAGGTGTGGATTGGGGACCACAGGATTGCACAATGCAATGTGACCTAGAAGTTGTAGGCAGTCATGGACCGTGACTGATGGCATCCCACGGAAGGAGTGTGTTAATTGGCAGATGCAGATGAATCTGTCATTAGGTAGAGAGGCCCTGGTTGTGATGGAATCGAGATGGGAACCAATGAAATGGATGGATTGGGTAAGGGTGAGCACTGATTTGCTGTAGTTTATGAGAAGTCCTAGAGAGTGGGAGCAGCGTAGGACCATGTGAGTGTGAGGATAGGAATCGTGTCTGGTTCTTGCTTTGATAAGGCAGTCATCTAGGTACAGGTAAATAGTGACTCTGCCCTTCCTGAGATGAGCAGTGACCACTGCCAACACTTTGGAAAATACCATGGGTGCCGTGGAGAGGCGTAGGACAGTATATTGGTAGTGTTGTGAACCTAGGGTATCAGAAAACGTCTCTGAGCTGGTCATATGGACATTAGGAAGTATATATCCTGTAGGTCAAGACAAGAAAACCAGTCGCTAAGCTCCAGAGCAGGGATAATAGTGGCCAATGTAAACATCTTGAATTTTTGTCTTTTTATATATTTGTTTAATGCCCTCAGGTCAAGAATTGGGTGCCACCCGGCTGTTTTCTTCTCTGTGAGAAAATAGTGAGAGTAAAAGCCGGTTCTGTGAAATTCTGGGAGGACTGGTTCTATGGCTACTAGCTGAAGTAAGTGATCCACCACTTGTGTATCCTGAGGAGACTGTTTGCATCACCCACCTGTCAGATGTAATGGCTTGCCATTCATGTAGAAATGGTAGCAAGCGATGGTGAAAAAGTTTAGTTTACATTTTGGAGCTCTGGAGTAAGTGACATGGTTTTCGGTCTCTCGACAGCTGGTTCAAATTTGCTTATTTGTTTCACATGGACGGCTGAGGTTGTTGTTCTGGGAGTGCCGTCTTTGTCATCTGTTTCACTTGTGATCTTGTCTTTGGCAGTGATATGGGAATTGTGGTCTCGGGTATGGTTGATAGCAGTATTGCCTTGTTCTCATTCCAGGCATCTGGATTCCCAGAGAACGTAGTGTCACCCTCTAGTCTTTTATGGAATGCAAGACTTCATTGGTTTTCGCCGAGAAGAGCTTCTCATCCTCAAACAGCAGATCCTCAACTGACAATTGGATCTGGTGGGGAAAAGCAGATGAACTGAACCATGAGGCTTGTTGCACGACTACTGCTGTGGCTGTTATTCTTGTAGCCATATCTGCTTCATCAAGGGCAGCTTGTAGAGTAGTGTGCAACATTGTTTGGCCTTCGGAGACTATTGTTCTGAATTGTACCTTTTTGTTGTCAGATAAATCCTCAATAAAGGTATTAAAATTTGTATAACTGTTGAAGTCATATTTACTAAGAAGCGCGGTGTAGTTGGCTACTCTCATTTGAAGAGTAGCTGAGGCATATACCTTTTCCCCCAATGAATCAAGCTTTTTATTATCCTTGTCGGACGGAACAGACCGATACTGTTGTTTATTTCTCTGCTAGGTAGTGTCCACTATGAGGGAATTGGGCGGTGGGTGAGTGAAAAGAAATTCAGACCCTTTGGGAAGGACCTAGTATTTTCGGTCTACCTTTTTACAGGTAGGTAGAATTGAAGCAGGTATTTGCCACAAGGTCTTTGCAGGTTCGAGTATGGCTGGATTGATTAGCAAAGCCATTTTTGCACTTGGAGTTGCCTGAAGGATGTTTGAGTTCATGGTGGGAGTCATGTACCTCCTCCATGGGGATATTTAAGACTTTTGAAAATGTCCCGGAAGGAAGGACATTCTCGGTATTATTAGAGGACCACGGTATGATGGCCTTATCCGTGCAAGACGGGGAGTTCGTGTGGAATAAAACTCCAGAAGCTGAATTCGGGGAGTCATGGCCTTCGGTATCATTTTTCCCTGTGCCCATTTGGGGTGACTAGGTCGGGGAGAGAGAGCTTTTGCCATGCATTTGGTCTTATGTGGTCTCTTTTTGTGTTGAGGCCACTGGTTCCACAGGTGCCACTGTGGGGGGTAAGGCATTGATGGTGGCATCCATGGATATGGAGCCCAGGGAGCCATTGTGGTCTGGTAAGATCAGGCTGGACAGGATTAAATGACATTCCTGACACCTCTGAGTGGGAATAGCTGAGGTGAAAAAACAGCTAAGTCTTCTTCCCCCTCCAGTGATGGGGGGAGGGTGATTCTGAGTAATCAGAGAATGTAGAGATAGCTTGTCTATTTTCACTCAAAATCTGAGAATTCAGAATAGAGGAGATTGTCAAGTCCTTGTACTTCCTGTAAGTCATAATAGGAGTGTGTGGCATGGAGAGCTGTGCCACTGCCGAGAGTAAAGCCTGCGGTGCCGTAGAAGCAGAGCGCGCAGCATGTGGGGTTGTCACAGGCAACGGGGGAGGGCAGGGGTGCCATAAGGCTGCCCAGTCAGCTGCTGTGGCGCTGCTGTAATTGGCGTAGTGGTAATCGGCAGCATGTTCGGTACCACACTGTTTGAGGTAGGGCCGGTGTGGTGGCCTGTCGCCTCTGTAAGGGCACTCTGCGTAGCGCTTGTGTGTTTAATACGCAGCTCGCCCGAGCTACCGGGGTGGTCAAATGTACTGTGGCAGTGTTTGTCGGAGTATTATCTCCATTTCTCACTATAGCCAACTATCATTAGCCAGCTAATTTAATACTTACGTCAAGACAAAATAGAGTCCCTACGGAGAATCCGAAAGCAAAAGTGTTAACAGTTTTATGGATTAATTCATGAACATAGGAAGCATGAATGAAAGGACAGATGTTTCTGCGAGAAGCTGTGGCCCCTCTCCTGGCTATATAAAGACAATGTCCAACTCCCCCTGGTTTCTTCACATGAAATGGCCAAAGTAGAAATGCTAATCCAGAAAGGAAGGAGGATGAGTTGTGGAATACCCATCTGCATCACCAGTGAGTACAGGACCAAGCGGCAGCTCAACAAATGTGTAATACAGGAACCTGTCAGTCCCAGTATATTAGAGAAACAAAGTGGATGAAATAATCAGTGTTCCCTGCAAGCTGAGCACTTGTAAGCCACTCAGTAGAAATTCAAATGCCATCCATGTGATTAACAGAGTACTCACAGCACCTACAGCCAGCAGCATGTGTTTCTATTAGTGGTGTACATTCACACATGCTTTGGTAAACACACAATTTATTCTGCACATGAATGGAAAAATTAGAGGGAACATTGGAAGTACTATCTATTATTGGACCAATTTCTTTGGGTGAGAGAAGCTGTGTCAGTTTGTCTTTCTATTAAACAAACTGCTGTTGGTGAAAAAAAAATATTGCCTGATTTTCCTTTTCTCTCCAATACGCAAATGTTGCTTAGAAATGCCATTGATATTGCTTGGATCCTCATGGAATGAGCTTACAGCCACCGAGGCAGTACAGTCTGAGCTACTTTCTATGCTGCCAGAATAAAGTTATCCACCTGGAAACCATTTGTGAAGAGTTTGCTTGCCTCTTCATTTGATCTGCATATGAAAAAAAAAATCAAACAGATGAGATGAAGAATGGAAAAGTTTAGACCTGTCCAGGTAAAAAGCTAAACAATCACCTGACATGCAATGTGTGAAGATGCTGCTTTCATCTAGGGTTGAATGCAGTTTAGGGAAGAACACTGGTAGACATGTAACTTGGGTTTGGGGGGGGGGGGGAGAAAACACACACACACACACACACCCTCAAACTACCTTAAACAAAAACTTAAGAATGCAGCTGCAAAGTTACTTCGTCTTTGGAAAATTGTATGCAAGGAGGCTCTGGCATCAAAGCCTGCAGCTCCAGATGTTTGTGTCACAAAAAACAGTTTTCTGCCACAGAAGGGAGAAAGAAGTTGTCCGAGACCTGAATGGTGGTCTCATACAAACCACTAAGTCAGTATCAAGGTCCCAAAGAGAGAAACAATTCTTAAACAGTGGATGGAAAGAGACGACTCCTTTCAAGAACCTCACTTCCATGGAATTCAAACACTGACAGGTGAATGAAATGCTGAAATCACCACCAGGTGCATTCTCAACAAGCTAATTGCAAAATCAGGAGACTGAATTTGTGAAACGGGTAGTCCAAGATGTCCTGAATACCACCATTTTCAGTTCAACTCCTCAGGCTAACAAGCTGAACTCAGAGAACTAACCAAATTGTCTTGGCCATGGTGGAACCATGAGAATGAGGCTGGCCTGATCCAACTTCAGCTTGATCCAGCAGGGATGATCTGAATTGGGGGAAAAAAAGCATACAGGAGCACAGATTCCCAGTTCACGTGATCTCGAATGGCCTGATGGACACTGTAGATAGCACAAAGCTCCAAGACACTGATGCACAGAGAAGCCTCATATTCTGACCATAGGCCTTGAAATTTAAGCGATCCCAGATTCATTATCTCAACCTATTAAGGAGCAACAGGTTAGGAACATTAGACGTGCTTAAATAAGTTGTTTCTGGAAACCAGTTTCTGCTGAGGTCTTTCAATCCCTCCAGTTATAGTTTCAAAATTCATACTCCTTTTACAGTCAAATTCTGCAATATTTGCTTAAATATATATTTTTGACAAATACTTCTCTCTTCTATGGTTCACTATTTGCCTTTTTTTTTTAAAGACATGAGTTTGTAGATAACATACATCTCACCATGTATATAAAAGACTTAAACATTTAAATATTTTGAAAGATATCAAAGGCTTTTTCCTCTTAAAAAAAATAGACTCACAAGCAAGTAAATTTTTAAATACCTCATTGTCCACTGTTACTGATACTTCAGGTTCAAGAACAGGCTTGCCTGCTGCGTTACTTTCAACAGCTGGTGTTGAAGTAGCAGGTGAGGCTTGTCTATTTGCTGAGCAATTCCCCAAGCTAGCTGACAACTGAAAGAGAAGTTTTTAAAATTAAATATCTTACTACAGTACAGTAACAGGTTATAGATTATTGCTCTGTAACTTTTACTTACAGTTATTGGCTATGGCCTCCAAATACACATCTCCAACTCTATTTCAGACTTCTTGACATATCACCTCAAAGTTAACACATGCTATGAGGACAGATCTCAGAACCGACACTACATATACTTCAACCAGCAAACAGACAACCTTATATTAAGATTGATGCTATGTGTAAGGTCAACATGGTCATCACAAATGAATTTTTAAAACTCAAATCAACACACTGCAATGTGTAGTAGGATACTGTTTTTTAGTAATTTTAACATTTTCAACTGCCTGAGTGCAACATATTTTTGAACAAATTACTACTTTGTTAACTTTCATATTGCTAAAAGCTAAAATTTTAAAAACAGAGTTACTGTCACATCAGGATTTATTCAAGATTTAAGGGGAAAACATAGCAAAAATGAAGGTGACAAACTTCACGAAGTTTGGTAAGTCATGTTCATCTGAACATCTGTTTTAATGTACTGAAATATAAAAGTCCTCATCACAAGATGAGACATTACACTAGCATGCAGAGGCTCTGAAAAGGACAATAAGATTTATGGGAAATAGGCTAATGACAGTGAATTTCCAGTGAGATTATGTAGCTAAGAGGGCAAATGTGATCCTTGAATCTAGAACATCATCATGTAGGAGTAGAGAAGCAGAACCTCCCACTGCATATGGCAGTACTGATATTATTACTAAAATGTGGTATCCAGTTCTGGCATCACTTCTCAATGAATATTGAAAAATCTGAAAGACTTCACAAAGGAGCTACAAGAACAATTTCAAGTCTGAAAAGTATGCTTTATATAGTGAGAAACTTAAAATGTGCCATCTTCTGAGTTGATCCGAGAGAGGAGTAAGGAATGTAGTGATCATGGCTTACACTACCAGTACATACGTAAGGAAGAGATTGATAGTATATGTTGCTAACCTAGCAGGAAAAAAAAACGATAACAAGAGTCAACAGTTGGAAGCTGAAGACAGACAAGAAGTAAGGGGCAATATTTAACAGTATAGTACTGAAACGTATGTATGAGTGTGGTGATTTCTCCAACCCTTGGAGTCTTTTTTTAAAGACTGAATATCTTTCTAGAAAGATTGCTCTACCTAATAGAAACTATAAGTCTAATTCAAAATCTGTTGGGTAAGGTTCTACAACAAGTAGGGATGTGAAAGCATAACTGAATAACCAAGTAAGTTGATGCTTACCATTTTCCACTAATGATTAAACTCCATCTGGGATCCTGGCTACCAGGCCAGCATGTAGAGCCAGCAGCAGGGACCCCTGGGCATACAGAGCACTACAGAACCTCCCACACTTTCCCCCTCCCCCACCCAGTATGTTTAACCATGTAACCAACAGAATTTTAATCTGTTACACAGTTATTGTTTTGCACACTATTTATATCACTAACAGTTAATGTATAAAAGATCATAGTAGATCGGGGGAAAGGGAGACAATGTTAGGTTGGAGGCCATATATAAGTAGAAACAGGGAGAAGACGTGAGGTTCAGGACTTAACCCCAGCTTGAGTTAACTCTTCTGAAACTGTGGGATGAGTAGATTAGGGCTCTGGGTGAGGCCAAAAATATGGGGTTCAGTGTGTTGTCGGGGCAGTCAGGAAGTATCCTGGGGGTAGAGATGCAGGATCTGGGCGGGAGACAGAATGCAAGAGCAGAGTGGGGTGCAGAGTTGGGGCAGGAGGTGGACTGCAGGAGTGGCTTAGGCTAGGAGTGCAGGGTCTGGGTGAGAAGGAGGGTGCAGGAGTGGCCTGGTGGTGAGAGTGCAAGGTCTGGGCAGGAAGGAAGGTGCAGAAGGTGGAGTGCAGGAGTAGACTGGCTCCCTCTAGGAGGGAGAGGGTTGCAGTAGCAGGCAGGGGATGCAGGGTCTGGGTAGGAGAGGTCCAGAAGAAGAGTGATGTATGGGGGAGGGAGGAGGAGGAAGAGTGCAGGACAAGCAGGCTGGAGATGTGGGTGCAGGAGTGGACAGGGCATGCTCAACTGGTGCAGTTCCTAAGGGGTTGCAAGTGGCTCTGTGCACTTCACTCCCTGCACAAAACCCCTGCTTCTGTTGGCCACGATTCTTAGCCAATGGAAGCAACGGGGAGAGGAGGAAAGGGAAAGGGAGGTGCTTTCAAGAAGGTCTTCCTGCAGCATGCAAAGCAAATTCTTCCCCCTGCCAGGGAAAGCCAGCTTGCCTAGATTGGACCTGAGAGGCTCCTCCTCCACAACACCCCCTGCATTGCTGGAGTGCCAGCACCAACGAGCCCCAAGCCTCACAGGATGCATCAAGGCAAGCCAAGGCCATAAGTTCCTCTCCCTTGTACAGCTGATTATAGCTATCCTTTATCTATAAATCTATGAATGGGTCTGACTATGTTTTTATTAAATGTAATTCAAGTTTTAAATTTCAATTTTTCTACTACAAAACTACTGTTGAAACACACTTGGTGCTCCTTGGCTGATATTCTTGGAGTATGTCCATACTACAATAATACATCAACACACAAGGCTCAGGCTGTGAGGCCATCAAACTGCAGTGTAAATCTTCAGGCTCAGACCAGGTTCCAACCCAAACCCAAATTACACGGTCATTTTAATAGCTCCATATCCCAAACCAACTTGCATGGACCAGTCTTAGATGTTTTACTGCAATGCAGGCCATACGCTTGCATTCTGTGAAGTAGTATACTCTACCTACTTGAAGGTCAGGACAAGCCTTCTGTAATGCTTGGATTTTTTCTTGAATCTCAATCAGTTTCCTTCTTTCTTCCTGAAGTTGCTTAAGTTCCCGCTGCTGCTGCTGAAGTTTAGCTTCATAGAATTTTTCTCTATAGTAAGAGATATTAGCTGCATATTACCTAACAAGAAATTTGATGGAATTGTGATCTTTTAAGATAATTTAAAAAGACAATATACCTTGCTTTCTCATTCAGTCTCACATCTTTCTGCAACTTGTTGGTGTTCGCTCTGATGTTATTTGGCTGCTGCTTTGCCTCCTCTACCTCAGCCAAGAAGTAGTCACCCACATTAGACGCATCAGCTGTAGTTGCTTCAGGCTCTGTCTCATCATCCTATAACAGCAGCAGTACAGTGAGCAACATTTTTCAACTGATTTACTGATATTTTTAATAAACTAGATTTTGTCAACAAATCTGAAAAAGCTTTATCTTTGCATGTAGTAAGATCCCTCTGTGTGTGTGTGTGTGTGTGTGTGTGTATCTAAGTAAACACACACACACACACACACACACACACACACACACACACAGACAGTACTTCAATATATTACTCTGCATCTGTAAACTATAAAACACAGACAAGTCATACTCCAGCCATATGTGAAGTGTATAGATGAAAATTATTACTGGAGTACTATGAAAAAATATGAGTTGAGGGACAACAGTAGACAAGGAATAGGCAATTGCCTTTCTGACCATCTTCCTACTGAGATCTTAACAAAACATGTACAAATTTAACCAGAGCTTAACCTGTGTCTGTAAGAAAAAACGTTTAAAAGAAAGTGACCTTTATGTTGCTTAAAATGCCCATTATTTTTACTCTTGATTCTAAATTCATCTTATGTGAATTTAGGATTTTTGTGAACTAATTTGAAAGGCCACAAAAGTGAAACAGCCATTCCTATTGCTGTCCAAAAAGGAATACTTTCAATGAAGAACCAATTAAAGCAGAGGGGTAATAGAGCAATGAGATCTGTATATTCAAAACACAGTTATTGATTATCTAAACTGTACTCAGATTAACTAAACTACTGTCAAAATGGATGGGAGGATCTACTTTTACAGTTTAAAATGATCTGCACCATAATTAATCCACAACCAGAATCCAGGGAAAAGCATAAGAAAAAACATTAAATACTTAAGCAGTTCACAGTAGCTCTACTCTCTGGCTATAATAATTCCACTTACATAAGAAACTTGAACACATACCTTAATTAAAATACCATGGTAAGAATTACAATTTTTAATACTGTATAGGTTTTATTTTTATATTTACTTACTGCACAAAGATAAGATGTATAATTTTTCAACTACCTGTTAGGGGGAATTATGTTAATCTTTTTTCAACTGAAAGTCAAGAGGAGCAATTTTTGGGGGGGAGACAATAAAAAAAATGAAAGAAAAACACATTCTATTAAAAAACATTGAATGGACAAGGCAATTCTTATTTTGCCCACTAATTAGAGTTTGAAAACATCAATTTTTTATGAAAATATTGACCAATTAATTTTTCTCCAATTGCAGTAGAAATAGGTGTTATTTAAAAAAAAAATCTGTTAATATGTAGTGATCAAGAGACAAAGTTGCAGGACTCAAAACCTGAATGCAAGATTGATTTCACTAATATTCATTATCCAGGTGGGAAAAAACCTGCAAGAGTAACAAAGTCTAAACACTGACAAATCAATAGATTTTTAGAATTAGTCAGTGACCTATGGTGTTTCTTGAGAAAGTTAGTTTTAATTTAAGTTGAAAGTATTTTAGATTTATGTTATAAATTGACCATTTCCATTTTGGACAAATCAAACTTCTGCTGTTTTCAAGTTTTAGAGTGGAGCATTACTATTTTATTAGTTTGCTCTTTTTTTCATTATGCATGTAGTTCATAGATTTTAGAACTGATAGTTTGTTAGTTTTTTTTCCCCCCAAATTCAATTAATGTTCAAGATTATATTTGTAAGAAGTACCTGTACCATAGCTACAAGAGTTTGTAACTGTTTAAGTTTTTGTTTTGCAGCTATAAGTCTATTGATCTTCTGCTCAAACTCAGCATCTCCACCATCAACTACACTGCTTCTGCAGCTAGATAAAGAAACTTCACTGATTCTGTCCTCTTCCACTTCATCATCAGCACCCTCCGATATATCAGTATCTTTGTTGTGGTCCCTATTACGACAATCTGAAAGAAAAACAACAGAAACAGTGCCAATGTTACAGATAAATTCTAGTGAATTTGTTAATTAAAAAAATACAAATAAATCACAGAATATTCATATGACTAGTGCATTTCAGATCTGAAGCTGTACTGCTCAAAGGAATCCAAAATACTTAAGCCATTATTTAACACTTAATTTATAAACAGATCTGAAGCTCCCAAGCCATGTTGCCAAGTAGAAATCATAAGGAGTTAACAATGTGCTTCCAAACACATATTCTTATTCATTTTAGCTCTATATGAAGCCATGCTTGAATATCTTGAATAAAGCATACCTAATGTTGAAGACATATTTAAAGTCCGTACGTTCACAGCAGATCGGTTATTTATTTCACAGTCTGTATTAAGGTGTCTTCCATCTCTGTTAGTAGTTACACACTGTATGTTGGAACTGCTATTTATTTCACCCCAGCTACTAATTCCCTGAGGGTTTCTAGGGGAAAATATTCATGTTAAATATCAGTTCTCAGTCCATTAAAGCTTTTTTTAAAAAAACTAACATATAAATGTTTAAAGAGACAAGCACATGATTTTTTTAACACCAGTAATTTTAGATTAATGTGCTCAACACTGCAATTACCAGATAAAAGGTCATTCAAAACAATCATATTCAAATCTTAACATCCCATTACTCTTTAGTGGGACAACCAGAATCCCCTCAATCAAGCTTTGCATTACATCTCACAACTATCAGATAGGCGGTCTACAGGCGCATGTGGCTCCTAGATTGCCTGGATCTGGCCCACCCAGGTTCAGGGCCTCCTCCAGAATTGGGGTGTCCACACTGGTACTCCAGCTCCAGCCCCCTCTGCTGCCCCACCGCAGGAATGGATCTCATAAAAATCTACTAGGCTGGGGACTCCTAGTCTCTGGTGTGAGAGAGTAATGGGGAAAGCATCTTTCTCCTTCGCAGTCAGGAGCCACATGAGTGAGAGGTTTGTTGCTTTTTACTTGTGTGCGGCCCCCCGACTCATTTTTTCTGTGGGTCAGTGGCCCCCAACCCAAAAAAGGTATCTAACCCCTGGTTTACAGCATAAAAGTCCCCTTTCTGAATAATATCCCTCACATACATTTGCAAGTGGAGCTGAAGGTTCTCATCTGAGTGTATAAAATGTTACATGGTTTGGGACTTGGTTACTTAAATGATTATCTGTACAACCAAATACATATGGAACCCCTTCTATGTGAAGAGAAGCAGCTGTCAACAGGGCATATCCATGAACATCCCTAACCACCACAAATCATTTCTGCCTTGATTCTCTGGACTAGATTTCTTAGAATCACAGGTACACTGCAAATCCCATAAGGCTGTTTTAATGTGCCTGGTTATCCCTTCTGTATTTTATCTTAAATTGCTAGTAGGTATTAAGTGTTGCCAACTGATGCTAGAAAATCTAAACAGGAACATTAATTTTGAAACAATTTTAAAACTTTTTAACATTTATGTAAAAAGCATACTTTATCCATTAAGCCCTTTCTGGAGTTTTGTGGTATAATCAGCAAGGGGTCTAATCCACAGCGCATAACTGTAGAGGTGTTGAACAATTTAGGAACTAATAACTGGACTAAGAAAAATACTGTGTTAACCAAGATTAGATTAACATAATAAAGGGTATTTAAAATGAACTGACACAAAACAAAGTCAATGTAATCAAATTATTAATAAATTCTAGTTAACGACACCATTTTACCATGCAGAACCTACAACAATTAAAGCCACTTAATTTAAGACTTAAATATATAAAAAAAAGTAACCTAATATTGGTAACAGGTTGTGGATTTTCATTCTCAGAATCACATTCTGATTCTCCTGTGTCCTCCTCTTTAGTGTTTTCATTCACAGCATCAGTCATCATATCAGATGTTTGTTCATAGTAATGAACTAACTCTCGCAATTCATTCAATCTTTTACGAACTTCATTCAGTTTCCTGGAATGAAAGCAGAATACTTTATATGCTGGATCAAGAAATGTAAATGTTTCCTGGAATGAAAGCAGAATACTTTATATGCTGGATCAAGAAATGTAAATGTATCATTCATTTCTTTATTTAACAGTGTTCTCCAAAGAAGTGCAGCAAAATTAACCAAATGATTAATGTATAAATATACTATAATTTGAAATCTCTAACAACCTTTGCTTGAAGATGTTCTGAAGCCCAAGTTAATCTGCATGATATTTCACATAAAACAATATTAATAAGATAGCCTGCAATATGTAGCTTAAGATAACTAGGCTTTCTGCATCTTTCAAAAATATGCTACTTTGGGGAGGAGGGGAACAAAGTATACTGAAAAACTTAAGCTTATCACAACAAATAAATACAATAAAATGTATAAAACATTTTACTGGAGTTTTTCTGTTGGGTTTAAATTGTCATCCTCTTCACTCTCATTCTGAGAAGGAATGGAATCAGGAGGATAAGGAGCAGATGACGCTAGGCTGTTAGACTCTCCGTTGACAACAGTTACTATGCCTAGAGGAGCAGAGGCAGCTGAAGTTGTACTTCTTTGATCAATACTCCTTTGAGGAGAGCCTGACGCAGGCAAGACTAAAAAACAAAGAAATGAAAAGTATCAAATATGGCCTCTTATCAATAAGTTACAAAAAAAGCCACTTATCTGATTTACATAAAATATGTAAAGACATTATCTATAAACAGAATATGCAGACAGCAATAAAGGTTGGTCTTAAGTGTTCGCAAATTTCACTGCATTTATTATAGGCAGTGCTGGTAGTGCTATCATTATGTTTGGCCAGAGTTCTCATTACAATACCCTATTTTCAGTTCCTTGTAACCTTACCAAACTGTAACTATTTGTGCTCATGTTTTTCATGCTAGAGGTCTGTTTTGTATTCAGTTTTGTTGGTATATTTCAGCCAAAGGGATTCAATCATAATGAAGAAAGAAGTTAGAGAAAAATACTATGTTTTATGCAAATTAAACAATTCTGACAGCTTTTTAAAAAAAGCTGTAGCCCTTCAATGCTTTACAACAATAAGGACTTAAAACTTTGCAAGGCTATGACAGGGGATATGCTTTTTACTGTCCTCATAAAAGTCTGCCCAAATTTTTTCAAATTATAAGCATATTAAAAAAATCAGTTTGAAATGTTCAGTAAAGGTTCTATGATTAGCTAAAAATCTCTTAAGTCTCTCCTCACTTAGCATACACAAGCTTTTCAAAGCCCCTGTGTGTGACCTCTCATGCACCATACCCAAAAAGCAACCAAGCAAGCTCCAGCTCAGATCTAACAGGGATAAAGCCTGGTTTTCCCTGTAATTCCTATTTTGTTTCAGGGCAGGGACCAACATCAAAATATACCTCCTGTGCTGGCACCTTGAGGCTGCACAGCAGCTTAAGAGAGGAAGTTGTCAGATTGTAATGCAGATGTGCGTATGCTGAGGGAGGAGGGACGGCAAATATGATTTCTGGCATTTCTTAAGCTTCTCAGCCCTAGCCTTTGCAAACTTCATAATTTGTTTAATGTAGGTTTGTCTGGGGTTTTTTTGGGGGGAGGGGGGGGAAGGGAGGGGTTTAGTAATAGAACAAACCTGAGATTTAGGGCTTCAAATGTCAGGAAAAAGGTCACAATCATTCCACAGCAACCTAAAGGGTTGCCTACGTGTACAGCTACTATACAAGTCTCATGCCACATAGTTTCAATGGGATATGATTTTAAAATTAATGTATTTTATAAAATGAAGTTAAACAAACAAAAATAGTAGCAAGCACCCCCTACTTATATTAAAATTTATAATCAAATATCTATTTGAATATTTTATTGAAGTGTAACAATGGAGAAATTATAATAAACAAAACTAACAATTTTTCTTAATCATACATGATGGGAGCTCAGACTAGGAAAATGTTTATCTTTTCTGTTGCTCAGTCTCGGCTCACACCAGGTCCGACAGTACCCCTCTGCAGCTCTGCATTTAAAAAACTTGAGAGCTGGCATGCAAGCACACTGGCTCAGTCCCAGCTTGCACCAAGTTCGAAGCTACCCCGCTGCAGAGTGCCAAATTGAATGGCCCAACCTATCAGATACTGGATCCTGATCTGTGGTAGAGACAACCATCTCTGTGGACAAAGGGAGATGTTGGTGAATCCCACCTGACACATGAAGTCTCACTGCCCAGCTTGGCAAGGCTGTAACCGCATCATCGCTGCCTTGTATTTTGATGTACTTTCCTCACCATTTGCTGAATTAATGAAGGGGGAGCACACACAAGACCTCATCCACAGTGCAAAAGAAATGTCTCTGAAATGGACTGTTTGCCTATTCCTATACTTGAACAGTAGATGGGAAACTTCTTGTTGAATGGGGTTGCCAACAAATCTATAAGGGATCCCAGTTGGAGACAATCTTTTGAGCTATTAGATCTTTCCAAGAGCAATCGTGCATCAGTTGTCCCACTGAGACAGTTCACCAAACATACTTCTCTCCTCTGCTAGATGCAGTGCCAGACAAACATTGTGAAGAGGACAGCAATTAGATAAACTGATTGCCTTGGCACATAACATATAAGTATCTCCTCCCTTACATAAGAAAGAATCTGAGGGCCAACTAAATGGCTTTTAATTCCAACACATTTATATTCAAGTTCTTTTTGTGAGACAGCCAATGGCCTCAAATTGTAAGCTTACTTACATGAGCTCGCCATCTATTATTGGATGTATCAGAAGTTATCACAACCAAAAGAGGATTGAACAAGACTCCCCTGGGGACTGTAAAGCAGTCTTCCACCTCATATCAATGAATTTAGGACATGATGAGGCACAATGACAAACATTTGAAGACTGTCATCTTGAGCTATCTACATCTACATAGACCTTATTTGGACACTATTAACGGAGAAAATCCCCAGATCTAAATGGAACTGAGCAATCCATCCTGCATAATGGCTGGAAGGAACTGAGGCAGTAAAGCCACACACAGCTCCCTTACAGAGCCTTTGCACTCAGAACATTTGAGTATGCTAAGGGAGGGGCAGGAAATGGCATATGTGCACCTCAAACGACAATACTTGGAGAAGGTTCTACCATTGGGTTAACATGCTACTGGATAGTGCCTAAAAACAAAAAATGCAGAGCCACTGAAAGGAGAACAATGAGCATAGGTAGGTCACCAAAAAGTTTCACGGCAATACCCTAGTGTCAAGCTCTTTTCCGTCTCCCTCTGTACATTCAGCTGAGTCGTTAGTTTACACGTTGTTTCTGTAAAAACTATAAACTACATAAACAAATTCAGTTTAAGCTGTGTTCTGCCTACATTTACTTACAGGAAGAGTTGTTCAGATGCTGGTCACGAAGTGTATGAAGTTCTCCTAACAGCTTATCCATTTTTTGTTTTTTACCCTGCAACATTCTCATCTTGCTAAAAAGTTGTGCTTTCTCATCAGATAAGTGCTGTGACATAGAAGAATTCCTACTTTGTGAAATCTCTCTGGTAAGTGAAAGACTTTCTGCTTGCCTTCTATTATCTGGCACAGGATGAGTCTAAAATAAATAAATTTTATTTTACTACAACTATTATGAAGATACCATATTAATTCGCTAGTTACGTCTCCCAACTCCAGAAAAGGAAAAAAAAATACCTCATTTAACTTGTTAAGCTCAAGGCTAATGCAAAGAGCTCCATAACAAGAAATCATGGTTCTCAAACTAAACAATACGTAATAAATTATTGTATTTTTCCAATTGCATAGTAACTAGTATGGATTGGATGTGAAACTGTTGCTTTTGGCTTCAAGGAAAGAACCGTGTATAAGTTGAAACTAAGCTTGCATCGGTCAAGGAATAACCACTTATAGCCAAAGTAAACCAATAACATAGAAAACATCAATTGGAATAAAAAACAGAAAACAACTTTAAAATCAAATCCAGTTAAGATTTTCGGTATAATAAAAAAATGTCAAACATACTGCAGGTTTTTTTAAACATGTTAACCATATATATAATTATTGTTATGAGTAGTATAAATAACCCACAGCACATGTTACTGAAAATGTAATTAGAAGAAACTATACTTCAGCAAATCATACAAATACAGGCATTTACATAAGCATTTAAGAAGCAGCAATACAAAAAGCTAAAATGTTGTGCATCACAGCAACAATATCTAAGAAACAAGATCTTTTAAATTTCATATTACTGCCATGAAGTTTTAACAAAATGTTATCAAAGCTGCAATCACTCGTGTGAAAAAATATACTGATAAATAAGTCAGAATAGCTTTGAAATAAACTCATTTCTTCATGTCTCTTTAAGACCCTTATAGGGAAATTGAACTAAAATACATATAACAACACAATATTAACTTACCTGAGATTCATGAAGCTGATTGTGAAAACGTTGGATTAGGTCATTTAGTTCTTCATTTAGTTCAGATGTAATACTCACTCCTGAAATGCTACCTGTGGTCTCTGTTACAACTACAGAAAACAATAAGTTCAACACATTAAACTAAAAGGTTATTTTGAAAAAATAATATATATATTTCTTTTGAAATTATATAAAACCATAGCTACTAACATATAGCACTAGATAGACCAATTTTATTTTTCAACTGTACTAATTCGTGTGAGCACATTATATAAGATAGTCATCTTCTTCTACAGAAAAAGGGGGAGGGATAGCTCAGTGGTTTGAGCACTAGCCTGCTAAACCCAGGCTTGCAAGTTCAATCCTTGAGGGGGCCATTTAGGGGTCTGGGGCAAATCTGTCAGGGATGGTACTTGCTCCTGTTGTGAGGGCATGGGACTGGAGTCGATGACCTCTCAAGGTCCCTTCCAGTTCTATGAGATTGTATATCTCCATATATTTTTTTTATTTAAGATTGAAATCAAACAAACTTCCGCAATAATCCTTAGAAAAACAGATGTCCTTAAAAATATACACCTTCCTAAATCCAAGAAACTCATCAGTTGGGCTTATGTCTACAATCTAAGTTTCACCAACAGAAGTGCTGGTATCGAAAAAACTGTCGGCAGCAGAAACTCTCCTGCCAACATAGACAAGCCAGATTGTTGGAGGTGGTTCAGTTATTCCAGGAGATGTCTAAGAGCATCTGCATAGAAGACCTTACATAGGCACCAGAATGTACAGCCTCACTGTGAAAACTGAC
>JANRFK010001234.1:75007273-75027979 GCA_030068395.1 Apalone spinifera
GGCTTGCTTAGTACCCCAACCTTCCATCTGACCCCAACACTGCCCGGCCTGGAGTCCCCTGCCCAAGCCAGCATCCCCTTATCCACCTCCTCCTGCATCCAGATTTCTTCCCAGAGCTTGCACCTCTCACCCCTTCCCACACCCAAATCCTTCATTCCCACCCTATAGCCTACACATCCTGTCTCAACCCAATGAGGGTACAGCTAGACTGCAGGAGTTTAGGATTCCAGAGATATCCCAGAAAAACTCTTCTGCATCCAGGGATGCGTTTGTTCTTCCACTTTTTTTTAGTGGAAAGCAAACATGCTCTTTTGGTAACCCCTATATTCCTCTTTCCATGAGGGATAAGGGGGCATCCAAAAGAAGGGGTTTTTCTGACATTTGGTCAAGTCTAGACAGGCCACATGTTGGAAAAACTTTTTCCTACAGAAGAATTGGGGGGGGGGGGAAAAAAGCAGTAGTATAAGGGTTAGGGATAGCAAGTGATGGAGAGGAAGAGAATAGAGAGGGCAGGGCAGGGCTTCAAGGAAAGAGTGGAGTCTTGGGGGAAGGATGGGGCGGTAGATTTTGGCTTGTTCTGTCATTTAAAAAGCAATCTTGGGTGTAAAAAGGTTGGGGACCACTGCTCTATCAGATAGAGACAGCAAAGGGGGGGGAGGGGCAAACTGGGAAAAGAGGTGGTACTTCAAAGAGGCAGCGCTGGGCTCAGCTGTATGGCACTGCTGCTTTGAAACGCTGAGGTGGCATTTGACAGAACAGCACCGCAGGGAGCCCAAGGATTCCTTATCTGATCCCAGGCTCCGCACGGCATTTCTCCAGAACCCAGGATCAGCGGGGGACTCCCCAGCTGATCCCGGGTTCCACGTTGCGCTTCCACTTTAAATGCACAAGAGCCTCTGCTGGGCACTCTTGTACACTTCAAAGCTGACATGCCCATATGCAGCCCAGTCCAGAGCCAGCAAGACTTCCCACTGGCCCTGGGCTGCACGCAGAGTTCCACATTCCTCCTTGGTAATGTACAAGAGCCCCAGTAGGGACTTTGACTAGTTGTGCCTATTGAAGTGCCTATTGACTAGTTGAGCAATTGATGGAAATTCCGTCGACTGCTCAACTAGTAAAATAACCGATAGTTAATATCCCTAATATGGAAGTTACTGGAAAAGGCAAGGTCAAGTACTTTAATGGACAGTAAATGAACTTTGTAGGTGAGGTGCCATTTCTTGCCCCCCAGAAGAGTGCGGATCACAAAATGGAGTGAGCAACTCTGTCTCAGCCTAGGCATCAGAAATGTCTGAATCTGCAAAAAAAATTCATGTTTTAAAATTACTGTTCACCTCAATGTATTATTTTTAAACCCCCAGAATTTAAATACAGGGTCTACAAAAGTTCATAAAACTTGCAAGTATACAGCACTTTCAAATGATTCAAACTACTAAAAACATCAGTGATAATATCCCTGCATAACCCCACATTTCAAACAAAGAAACTGGGGCATGGAAAGATTAGGTGATTTGTGCAAAGTCACATGTCAAATCCATGGCTAAGGAAAAAACAAAAGAAAGTGATAAACCAAACTTTAATTCAAGCGTATAAGAAGCATCATTAAAACGAAGACCAATTTTTTTCCAAGTTGGGTGTCCAAAATTAAGCACTCAAGCATGACAAATTTTCTATAAAGAGCTTAGACATTCAAATAATGCATTTAAACTGTTAAATAAAAAGATGGGAGCACTAAAAATTCAATCACAATCACTTTTTTTTTTAAATCACAGCAGGACTGGACAGTTTTTAATGCAATGACTCCTACTACTATATTTTTCCCTGCATTTATGTACTGGGAATTATTACAGGCTTACACTGTTTATCCTCTGTAGGAAGTTCATTAAACCATGTTTTTCCTTTAAGTCACAGAAGTTTCTGATCTTTTAATTCACTGTCTCTATACAACAGGTTTGTTATTAAATTATTTCAGGCACATTAATAGCATAAAATTAACACACTTCTAAGTGTGAATCTAAAATTAGACTACCTTAAATCCAATTTTAAAAACACATTCCCAGAAATAAGAGTGTAATTGCGTCAAGTTATAAAACTGAATTAGCAGTCTGTGGTTGAGAAATTAGATTAACAGGATATATAATTAGATTTACCTCTCACTAATCAAAAAAGACCCTACATTGGATTGGAGGAGGAAATTAGTAAAAACTTATTTTTATAACATCTCCTCTTCCCAAAATAAAACATCAAGAAGGAAAGACAATAAAAAAGTTCAATAAAAAATTAGCCCCACACACAGATAAATATGCCAGATCTACTGTAATAGTGGTGAATGAAGCATTAAACATCAGATTCTTCTATTTGAAAAGAATGAGAGAAAAAAAGTAATTGTTCATTACAAATACTTAGTACGTTTTAAAGTTGTTTAGCAACAAAGGAATTAAGGAAGAAAAAGTAGCATAGACCCTATTTTGGAGACTTGCCAAGATAATATTTGGAAGAGTACCTGTGAGGGTATTCCAATCCTAATAGGCCAGATTTCCCTGCCATTCAGAGCAGCTCTGTCACCTTTCCCTTTTGGACTTGTTGTAACGTCAATGTCTGAAACCTGTCCTTGTGAAGCTGAATTCCCTAGTTTGTCCTCAATGCAGGGCCGAATTTTCAGACTAAAAGATGCTTCCTTTATTAAATAGTTTAGGAGGTTAGATTTAGAACACACTCCTGTTCAGCATGCATTTTTACACTGTAAAAGTTGCCTAATTAATTTGTGTCTTACTTGTTATATATGGCAAATTGTATTACTTCAACAAAATAAGTCTTTTTTTATTTTAATTTTACTGTATTTTCAGTTTCCTTTGTTAAAATTATTTTCTTAAATGACAGAATTCCCAGTATCACTATACTATGTAATTACACAAAACTACTTTTAATAATTCAAAGAACCATGTTCTACTTGAAAACTAATTCCAAAATTCTTAAAACTACACAGACTAAAAGTGAAAAACAAGATGCAGACTTTGTTTATAAGCATTCTGTATTATACGATTATTTCCCCCCACAATCTAAAAATATTGACAGCTGGATGTATTCATCTATACAGTTTATCTTTTTAGAAAGACACAATAAAAACAATAATTTCTTGCAAGACTCTGATAATTAGATTGAGACTGATTTCATTCTGATTTCCAATGAAGTACCTCTGTATTCTTTATTTAAATGCTATTTTGTATCTTCCTAGAACATGCATTCCTAATCTAGGGCCTGTAGAGCACTTTTTTGATGGTTTGTAGCCTGTTGGCTGGAAACAGAGCCAAAACCATATCCATAAATGCATAAAATGTATTTAAAGGGAAATTTAAAACATTAGGAAGCCTTCAATGCTCTTTTCCATATAAGTAACTACTGATATTGCTACAGGAATATTATATCACCACAAATGTGAGAAGAGTTGATCTGTGCAACCATAAGTACACATATGTATAGAAATGCCAGAGTACACAGGACACACTAAGAAGAGGTGGCCCGCCCACCCAACCGAAGAGGCTGGGAAGCCCTCTTCTAAAGCAATGCTTCTTATTGTATCACTATAAATATACTTATGCTTCCTTTAAAACCCATGACAATGAAACATTGCTACCCCCCATTACTGATCAATTTGCCTAGTACTGGAATCATAACACATATCAAAAAACAGTTTACAAAACTAGTCCTTTCTGCACTTGTACAGGGAAGATACATATTTAATTCCTACAATTATTTTAAAGGTTCATAAGCTACCAAAAGTAAAATTGTTACAAAAGAAGCCCTTTAAACAAACTTTTTAAAAAATATACATTGAACATTTCAGGGGATTAAGTCTCAAACCGAATTTCAGATTAACTTTATGAAATATCAGTCAGGGAAAAAAAAAAGAGAGTCTTCATTTCTAGCACTTTAATTACTAAAAGCAGCTTACCGTGGTATCTGAAGCTTCAGACTGCACATCTATGTTTAGCGATGTGCTCTCAGCTACAGAACCAGATCCCACAGCTGAATCTATAGTCCGAACATCCTCCTCCTCATTTTCTCTAGCCTGAAATATTTTAGCAGCATAAATCAAACGCTATATAAAAGGAGTAGTAAAAATGTATTATTATGGAAGGTACTATATCTTGATGTTAACTCCTCTAGCGGTACCATCAAAACACAAATGACTGACTCCTTAACATTCTCTCACATTGCTTAGGAGAAACATTGTATCTGTATGTTAAGTTCTGAAACTTACAAGCATCTTTTGCAAAAATTTCAGATAGGATTTTTCTTGTTCTTTAAGATGATCTATGAGATGTGACAAGCGCTCAACATTAGCAGATCTTTCATTTTTCTCTACAAGATCATCCCGCATGGAGCTGGCCTTAGCAATATAGTCACGAATTTGAACTAGTCTGCTCACAATCTGCAGAGAAGACATTGAAATTACTCAGTGAGTTAATCAAATAGTTTTGATATTTGTGATCCACAAGACATGAGCGTGATAGCTGTGATATAAAAAAACTATGCAAATAAAATGTAAGGTGACAGTTTATGGCCTCAGTACTACAACTGGCACTAACTTCAGCAGGGATGCAACATGTGCATAAAGTTCCAAGATTGATGCAACATTAACCCTCAGTCACAGATAGCAGGTGCATTTCTGATCTAATACATCTAAAAACAATATGAAATGGCCACCAGTTCAATCTTTAAGTTTAAGAGTGGTATATTAAAGAAACTGCTTATCTCTCAGTACGCAGTTACTAGCATGTGATCACAAGCATTTCCATATGCAGTACATTTCAAACCTAATTTCATGTGTTCTGAAGCATATTACTTAATAAACAACAACAAAATATAAACCTTCATAGGAAACATTTGAAATTCATTTTAAAATTTGACAAAACTTTCTAAGAAGTTTCATAAGGTGTGTAACAAGCAACAATGAAATTAGACATATTCTAAACCTTCCAAGTTTGTAGAGGGAAGACACGGCAACAGAAAGAGGATGAGTCGCAAACCATACCTGGCTACTGTCCATAGCAGGTTCTCCTCTTCCATCTTCTTGAGCAGACACTTGACAATTTTGCAAGAAGTCCTTACTCAAAGCAGATGCAAATAACTCTTTACATTGTGATGAGCTACCAATTTCTTTTTTTGGAGGGCTTGTGGCTGCATCCTTGCCTTTGTTGGTGTTAATCTGCAGCGATAGGAAGTTGAATGGTTTTCTGGTTTCATTAAGCTGACGTTTGTTGTTAGCAGCTGTTGCTCTGCCTTGAGAATCACTTCCAATGCTCCTCTACATAAAAGAAACCAAAGGAAGATAGTATGTTACTTAAATATTCCTTTAAAAAATTTTCTACTTTCATTGTTCAATTGTGAAATAATAGGGGGCATTACTGGGCATAGCTTGAAAAAACAAACAGAAATTCACCTACTGGACAGAGAACTAAACTTACTATCCGATGGCTGATATTAAGGATTAATAAAACCATCACAACCAGACATATTCTGGTAAAAAGTGCAACCTCCCACTCAATATACTGAATATGACAGGGAGAGCTTTACAATTCTTGTCAGGGTGCAATCACTGGACCCTGCCCTGAACTCCAGCTTTGTGCCTGATAACGTGAAGCCACATCTCCCTGCCCCATGCACGAAAGAAGCTACTTATCCCATTGCCTCTTGATTATTGAGCAAGAACAAAGAACAGCATCTGACACTGAATTCCTCTATAGCCTCTTGCTATAGCCCATCCTACTCCAGACTGCGTTATTTTTTATTATCTTCTCCCATCCATAGTTCCAGAGCCTTCTTTCCACTATTAGATGCTGGAATATGTATTGATGCTATTCAGAACTCTGCGTGCAAGCACAATGTTAACAGGTATATTCACCCTACTGTTCCTTAGAAAAACTAAGAACAGCAACAGAAGCTCCATAGTAGTTTGTCTTCAGATATGACAAGAAAGCAAAATAATGAGCCATATCTGGAAGGATATTGTCACAACCATAAGAATTAAAGCTTTTTTTTTTTTTTTTTTTTTAATGAAAACAAACCTAAATTCTGCCAAAATTTTAGGGCAGAATGGTAATAAAAAGCATGACACTCCATTTTGCCACTAGACGCCCTCTTCAGACATAACTAGGATCAAAGTCCCAAATTATATGACTTCAGAAAGTAATGCCCTCAATAACATACTTTCTAGATTGGCAATTACTAAACTAAATTCATAGATGTTTTACAAATAAAGAAACACTGATTTGGAGATCTGCAATTTATTAAATTCCACAATTACTGAGTGACACCATCTGCCAACATTCAGCTACACCACCTCATTTTTAAAGACTAAGTATCTTGACCCTATAATCCAGAATATGTCTTTTTCTATGCTTTCTCCAGTTCAGAATGTGGACTATTATTTGCTACGTGACACGAATGAAAATTTGAAAGTCAGACGCTCAATTAAAAAGTCTTTCCTTTCAAGTGTCAGATTAATAAAGATATTTTAGGTTTGTATGGTTTTACGTTCACATTTTTCCCATATATATTTCCACAAACCTGATCCAGATCACCGAAGTTTATTTTTTGCTTAAGCCTTTCTAGTTCTGCCTGCTCTGGAACAGACATCTGAGTCATATATCTAGAGTGAGGAAAACTATGAGGAGTCCTTGTCTTCCGCCGACCCATTCCAGGTGAGGACTCTGGAGAGATGTCATTAGTAAGCCTTGTTTCACCTTCCCCACCAATTTTTTTCTTATTCTTCTCTGAAGACCTGTTTGCTTTCTTCTGTTGATTCCCCCAGTCCTTTAGAAAAGCAGAAAATAAAACATATTCATTATTTCTTTAGTGAAAAAAAGATATAGTTTACTTCAGAATCGAAGTCTGACAATTTTAGAGTGACATAAATAACAAAAATGCTAAAAATGTAAGCAATAATTTGAGAATGTTAAGTATCAAATTGAATAATATAGTTTTCTCCAAAGCAAAACCATGATGTAATCTGATAAAGTTTGATCTACCTAACCAAGTATTTGTTCACTGAAAACAAAGTTACATTAACATTTTTCTTCTGCTCCAGTGATACTCAGTTAAGTGACTATTTGCAACTAGCATTAATCAAAAGAACCATGATTACTGTATGCTCCGTGCACCAGTCCACCAAAGACAGTAATAATAAATAACTATAAGTGCAAATACTCTAAAATTAGCTAAATTTGTTTGAAAATTTATTTATTCCATGCTGCAGATAAAGCATGTTCGTGGTGCTCCAGGAAGGAGCCACAGGCTAAAGGATGTTAAGAGGTGGGTAACTGATTAATTGATAAGGGAAGGTGTCCTGTCCCAGCTCATGCTGGTCCAGGAGCTACCTTTGCTGTGGCTCTGCATTTTAAATGTAGTAAGAGCCAAATGGCTCTTACTACATTTAAAATGTTGAGCTGCAGTGATCCCATACTGGCACAAGCTAGGAATGCTCAGTCCCAGCAGCCCTTGTCGCGGCTGAGCCAGCTGCAGGAATATGCAGGCGGTCAGAGCCAGCTGCAGGAATATGTTGCTGCCGGAGCAGCCCCTGCCTGTGATCAGCCTGGACTCCTGTCACACAGAGGCATTAAGGGGAAGAGAACCGAGTAATCGAGTACTTGACTCTGCTACCCAATGAGCTTATTGGGCAATCAAGTACACAACTACTCAGCAACATCGTTACCACAGGCAATGCCTAATGCAGGAGTCTCCAACTTTGAGCACGAGATCACTTTTTGAATTAAGTGCAATCCAAGATCTACCTCAAATATAAATCCTCTTGCCACGCCTCCTTCCCGCCCCTTCTCACTCCATCCTCCCTCACTTTCATTGGGGCTGAGGGTTGGAATGCAGGCTCTGGTCTTGGATTAAGGGATCTGGAGTGGGAAGGGGCTCTGAGCTGCTGTTGGGGCAGGCAGTTGGGATGTAGGAGGGGGTTCTAGGTGCAGGCTCTGGGGCAGCATTTGGATGCAGGGGTACTCGGGGCTAGGACAAGGGCTTGGGGGTGGAAGATAGGGTTCATGACTGGAGTAAGACTTTGGATGCAGGCCCAGCTGGGCACCGCTGATGGCTCCTGGTTGGTGATGCAATGGGGCTAAGGCAGGCTCACCCCGTCCTGGCCCACTCCCTAAAGCAGCCAGCGAACTTCCTCTGAAGTCCTGTTGTGCCCCTTCTTTGCTCTGTGGAGATCAGATACAGGGTGGGAGAGGGGGCACCCCTCCTCCCCCTTCCCTGCACTGCACAGAAAGCAGGAGGCTCCCAGGGGGAGGGGGCTAGCTCCAAAGCAAAGGGTAGGAGATGAGCAACATTGGGGGAGGGGCAGCTGAAGCACTGTGCTTGATAGCCTCTTGGCCAAACCAGTCAGGATCATCTGTCAGAGGCTCCAAGATCTACCAGTAGATTCCGATCTACTGGTTGGTGACCACAGCTGCCTAATGAGCCACACGTGTCTCGCAAGACACAGACTCAGAATCATTCTACTCAGTCTTCAATGGGTTATAATGCTTAACCTTGAGGGTAAATTCCCACTTCCAGCTTTCAATCAAATACTCTAGTCCCCACACTCTTGACCAGCAACGATCATTCATATTAGCCTATGGTTCTTTCAAATCTCTCCTGTGTACATCCTAAATTTGTTTGCTAACTTTTAAGTTGGACACATTTTTAGCTTTATCTACAGAATGTAAGCAAATAACTTCTACTATAGTTTGACCTTTTTATGTTTCATATCTATCCAACACAGCAGTAGAATTTGCATTTCAATTTTCACCTACAGTATGCTGTTACAATTAAAAAAAATAAAATCAATGTTTACCGTGTTGTTTAGCCGATCATCAAAGCTCTCATTGCTCCAGCTAGGCAAGTCCTGATCATTCATGCTTTCCTCAAAAGGTCCACCTCCTGTTGCCATGATATGCAGCCCCCCCAAAAAAAAACCTATAAAAAGTTATAGTTAAGCTATTTTAATGCAGCATACTTCCCATATCAACTAAAAGTTAGAAATCCTTTCTTTAAAAACAAATTATTCTACCCTGCCTTGGCCTGCGATGCAGTGGGCCTGGTGGGGTTGGAGCAGCCCTCTGCCTGCAGTGGGCTGCTCCCACGCACCAGTTAACCATTAGTCAGTAATTTTCACTCTTTCACATGCCTACTACTTTATAAAATGCTAAAATCCATAAATATTAGTAATGCAAAAGAGTATCAAGATAGGTGCTAAAACCATTTAAAACTTCTCTGAAAATATTTAAACTGACATTTACCTTCTAAAATTGTTCTATTATAAAAGAACAGTACAAATTTAAAATATTTTAGTATTCTTTAACTTCTGCAATAAAGAGCACAAAAGGTATAAAATGAGAAAATTTAGTTCCTGGAAACACTACAAAGAATGTAATATAGTAGCAACAGGACTACAGCGATGTCAGTCTCATACAGTGGCTTTCAAGAATTAAAAGTTTCACATAAAGAATGTATTCAAACAAAATAACTGCATTCAATACTAAAATAGACCATTACAGACCACTGAAAGGGACAGTTGCTATCAGTCAGTAAGAGGCATTCTTTTTCCTTACTATACCACAAATCAATATTTAGTTAGAGAAAGTCCTGGCTTTCATAGTAAATATGGTTTACAGAAAAAACAAAACTATAGTGGTACATATGCTTTTATTTAGCAAAGAAATAGTTTGCTAATGTAAGATAATTTGAACATTAGAAACAACTCTGAAGTTAAATGAGCTGTCAATAGTTTAAAAAAATAAATAAATCAGACAGCAGTGATTTCCTTAACTCGTTTTGATACAAACAACCACCAATTAAGCATAGCCCCTCCCCCCAAAAAACGTTAGAAAAAAACAATTTTGAAGCTGAATCCAGACCGCAGCCATCAAGATAATCCGCTGGCAGGCCACAACACAGTTTACACTGCCCATCTGTAGACATAACCACCCCCCTCTCTCAGTCAATAGGAGGAGCTGCAGGAAATAATGGAAATAACGGCCAGCATGTTCCCATGGCCTGAGCCGCTTCCTGCAATTCACATTGGCTAGAAATGACAAACCACGGCTATTGAGAGCTGCAGGGGGCCATGTCTGTGGACAGTCACTGTAAACAAAATGCCTCGCAGCCCACCAGCGGATCACCCTGATGGGCCACAAGCTGAAGTTTGTTGATCCCTATCTTATCCTGTTGGGTGTTGGAACCATGTGTAAGCATATACATTAAAGCGCTACAATACCCAGCATGCATAATACAAGAACAAATCTGTGTTCCGGGTACCAGTGGCACACTTAGCTTGGTTGACCAGGAAACTAGTTTCTTTCACCCACACTGATATTCATATAACCACCACCATCAGTTACAGAAGTAGAATACTGACATACTTTTGCCAATCACTCTCCTACATTGCCCGCACTGTCATGTGAATATCAGGATTATATTCTGAAGATGTTATTTTATGAAATACAATGAGGTGTCATTTAATTTATTCTGTGCCAGTCAGAACTTAGTAGCTCAGGTAAGAGATCTGGAAGGTCAAATGAAGACAGGAAACTGCAACTACCTTAATTGTACCTTAAATCTGACCTTTGGTGTGATCTCCACAGCAAGAGGTTGACTGGAGCAAACACTCCTATTGACTTCCCTAACTCCTCCAGAAGTGAGGAGTACCAGCTTTGACAGGGGGGACCTTGGCATTCAAACCTGTTAAATCAAACTCCAGAAGATCGATCGCCACAGTGTCAATTTTCCTAGTAGTGAAGACATGGCCCAAGGTAACAGAAGGTATATTACAGTGATGGGTAAGACATTGATCCCTATCTCAAACCACTAATTCCAAACCAAACATCCTCACATCACTTAGAATGCACATTATAGGTGAGGAAGTCAATTACATTTATAAGTTGGCTACCGAAGTGGCTTCTTGGTATCCAGCTTGAATTAATACTAGCAGAATTAAACCTGATCTACATTTGAAAGTTGTACCACTGTAACTATTATGGTTAACTAATGTGGATGCAGTTACACTGGCAAAAAAGGTGCCATATCAGGATAGTGCATTCCCCTTCCTGTACAGGAATAAACTATACAAGCACTTTTATACTCATTTAACTGTGTCCACATGTAGGTGTTGTACCGCTTTCACTTTTGTTGATATAGTTAAAGCAGTACAACTTTTATGTATAAACAAACCCCTTAGTTCACCTCTGCCTAGGCACAACTGCATAGCTAAGCGCATTTACAAAACAAAATTAAAATAACAAACATGTATTACTTTAGAAGACAATTACACTACAAGGTTTGTAAGCAAAACGATCTTTGACTTAATCTTTTTGATAGCTGAGGTACCTGTGATTCTATGAGCCCCTCAAAGCCCCTGTCTAGCTAAAACTGTTGTCAGGCCTGACAACATATGCAAAACACAATGTTGTATTTGCCCAGAGTATTTTGTAAAGTATCATATGAAAACTAATGTTATTAATATTCTTGCATGATTTACGCACAGTTATGTTGGAGTGCCAGAAGTTTCACTGACCCACAGAAACATCATTTGGGGGCCACATACAAGTAAAAAGCAAAAAAGTCCTCTTGACCTGATCTACTAGTCCTGGACCCCCGAAGAATAAATTTTGTGGAGTAGGGCAAAAAATGAGGAGTTCAGTACTCAGAAGTAGGCCGGGAGTAGGGGTGCAGGGTCTGGGCAGGAGATAGGGTACATGAGTGGGCTGAGGGGTAGGAAGGTCTGGGAAGGAGATAGGGTGCAGGAGCAGAGTGGGGATAAGGATGCAAGATCTGGGTGTGAGGGAGGGTATAAGAGCAAGTTGGAAATGGGGGTGCGGGATCTGGGCAGGAGACAGGGTGCAGGAGGAGGGTCGGGGTGAGTGTGTTGGGTCTGGGTGGGAGGGTAGGTGCAGGAGTGGGCTAGAGGTGGGGTGAGGATATAGTAGGGAAGGCACAGGGGATGGTGTGCCTACCTGGTGCAGCTGGGGCAGGAGGAGGGGAGTGAGCAGAGGTGTCTTTGCACAGCTGCTACACACCACAGAAAAGCACTCCATGAAGGCACTACTCCCCACCCCCACTGGCCAATTCTCTCCCACTGCCAAGGAGATCCTGCAGACTAGATCCCAGCCCTGGCTTGCTTTGATTGGCCCGTGAGACTCAAGGATTCCTACCCCCACAGTGGCGCTAGTGCTCCAGCCACAGTGCCTCCTGCATAGCTGGAGCGCCAGTACTGGCTCACATCCCTGGGGGAAGGGGCAAGTCCTGAGCCTCATGGACTAGTTCAAGACAAGCCAGCTGTTGTCTCCCTGTGCCTGTCCTAAACAGGCAATATTTATTGGCCAATCCACTGTTGTCAGGCTCTGGAAACAAAGAACAACGAAAGTATAGGATGGACCTCCCTTGTCTGGCACCCTCAGGACCTGACTGGTCCCAAACAAGGGGAGGCCCCTCCCAACATAGCCCATGCTAGGACTACGACTCCAGCTGAGCCCTGCCGCTGCCTGCCCGGCATGGCTCCCCAGGCGGGAACTCCGTGGCTGCCAGGGCTCTGAGCTTTCGTGGGCAAAAACCCCCTTCTTCACATGAGATGATCTAGAGAGATGTTTTGCTCACAAAAGCTCAGGGTACAATTTATATATACTTTTGTTAGTCTCTAAAGGTGCCACAGGACTACTCATAATTTTTAAAGTTACATACTAACATGCTACCCCTCAGAGACTTTTTAACTCTGGGGAGCTTAAGGGGCAGCAAAAGAACATGCTGGTTAACCATCATTTAGGGGACAAAGAGGTTAGTGCTTTCAATTTGTGAAAGATGGATACCGAGTCACATTGGTGAGAATTATGAGACCTATGTATAAGAAACTGTCTGCTACAGACACTAGAAAGTGTCTTATTTTTGTTTTAGTTATCAGTTTATATTATCCTTGCTTAATATCACTCTGTCCATTAATAAGCTTATTTTTAGTTTTACCATAAAATCATCTGTGTATTACATTGTGGGTCCTCAGATAAATTAACAGGCTTTTATGTTTCTCTGAAGAAAGCAGACTTGGTAATTTGGGGACCATCCCCTGACTGCAGAGAGAGAAGCCTCTGACTAGTTCAGGAACAAACGCTGACTGAATGTCAAGACTGGGATAATCTCAAGTTTGATAAGGCCAACAGACTGGCATATCAAAGAACTAAGAGACCCACCAAAAGCGTGTCTTGCTGAGGCAAGGAGTGACAGTAGTTTTTTGGTTCTGGACTCTAGGAAACGTAGGTTGTGGAATCTCCTTCTCTGGAGATATTTAAGAGTAGGTTAGATAAATGTCTGTAAGGGATGATTTAGACAGTACTGGGTCCTGCCATGAGGGCAGGGGACTGGACCCGATCTCTCGAGGTCCCTTCCAATCCTAGTAGTCTATGATTCTATGTATATTCAAGAGGCTTGATAAAAATCAACTGACACCAGCTCCAATGAACCAAGGTGAGCGCACACTTAAAATGTACACTATTCACATTAGCAATCACTAAAAGCTATTGCTAGCACCATATGAGAGACGTTTGAGCTGGAGCAGCAGAGACATAATACTCCTCTGATGAAGTTCCCTGCCATGGTATTTCAAGAATTGGAGGGAGGAAAGGATTATAAAAAAAGTACCAAACAGTGGCAGTAATAGGAAAAGTAAAGACTTTGCTATGCAAAAGCATAATATCATAAACTAATGACTCTAGAGTCAGGCAGCACATGCACATAGTGCTGTAAAGCATATGTCACTATCAAAGGCATACAAGTGAGGGAAGAAAACAGCACATCCAGAATTTTATTAAGAAGGTTTCTAAGAGACCTTATTTCAAATCAATATTCTCTATCAACACCAAGTTACTAATATATAGTGCTCAACTAATCTTTCATACCGTACTTCCAACCAAACAAGAATATATGAAAGACCAACTGGTTCTGTTTAACTTTGTGCATTAATTATGTGAAATTAATGCACAAAGGAAAACTTAGAAAAATTAAGCTGTAAAAAGAAGCTTGCCTGCTAATTCAAAATAAATGCATATTTATCAAATTGATTAATTTATTTTTGCAGACATAGAATACGTTTTAAGCTACAATATGTAATTAAAGGCAAATCCTGGTCTGTGGAAAGATGCAAAGTTTGACTGTGTAACAACCATTTTATCCAGACATATGTCACTGGACATAATGAGAGTTCATCTTTGCAAGAACACAGGCCATCTAGTTTACGCTCAAATTAGGTAAGCATATTATTCCCTTATTATGATGTATAATTTGTCTAAGTCTAATATAAGATTACATCACAGCCACCAATTTTTCCCCAATGTGAAAAAAATAGAAATACTTCTCATCGACACAAGATGCAAATCAGATATATTTTTATTACTGTAGTCAAACTCAGTAAGGTTGAGTATGTCCACTTAAGTAAGACTTCTATGACTGCACATTGGACAAGAACAGTTTAGTTACAGCTCTGTGAACTCCTTGAAATCTTAAGCAACTCTTCTCTCCAATTATTCTTAGTTGGATTTCCCAATGTGTGGGTGGCACTGGGAACTTGAATCCTGGTTAACAACATTCACTAAATTAATTGGACTATTCATATATTTAGGTACCTTGCTGAATTCATTTGCTTTTAAAAAGTTTTAAAAAGTTTTCAAATAAACCTGAATCCTTGTTCAATTCACATACGTTCCTAGAAAATTATACAAGTTCCTGGTTACTTTGAGAAATTTTTCACCAAAATGGGCTTGAAATAAGAGCTGTACAACTCTTCCAACTTTTTTCCCAGATTAAATTTGTGTTAACTGAGAAGACCACATTGAGCTCTAACAGTCAATGCAATCAATTATATTCAAAGGGAAATTCAATTCAAAGTTTCTTGTCCTATTAGTTGATGTCTTGTTTTCCTTCACTGTACTTACTAGCAGCTATTTGCAAAAGAGATTTTCTTATGCAAGTTCTGCTGTCCTCTATTTTTTCTCCCTTTGTATTTTCATCAATTATCCTCACTAGAAAGTAATCTTACAAGATGGTAGGGTTCCCATCAAGCTGTATGGCCAGACAGCTGCCTAATAAGCTCCAAGCACTGGTTCAGGGCTGCCACAGCCAGCAGAAAGACATCTTCTCAAAGTTTCACCCCACCCCACCCCTGTCATCCACACAGCACAGATCCCCTACAACCCAGCCTCACCAGAACTGCCACAGCTAGCAGAAGCACACCATTCACCTGGCCCCAGAGTTACTTCAGTGAGAAAGGATTAGGAGTAGTCCTCTCTCCTGAGGGAGTCTGTACCCAAAACCCCCCATCCCAGATCCTGCACCCCAACCCTCTGCCCCGTCCTAAGCCCCTCTTCCACACTCAAACTACTCATCCCAAGCCCCATCCCAAAGCCTGCAACCCAAGCCAGAGCCCTTACCCCCCCAATCCCAAATTCCCTTCCACGCTCTTAACCCCTCAACCACCCCACCCCAGATCATCTCCATATTGGCACACATAAAATTCTTTCCACACAAGGATATAAAAAAATTAGAACACTGCAAGATAGGATGTTAACACTATGTGAACCTTCAGCAGTCATTAGTATCAACTAAGAAATACACACACACACACACACACACACACACACACACACAGGGATGTAAAATACTGTGTAATGTTAACTGGTTAACCTTACCCATTCATATCAGTAAAAACACATTTGTCTGAAAAATTCATGCCTACAACAGTCACAATATCTAATACTAATGTAAGTAAACAGTTAGCCCAACTAACATCTTTTGTGTTTATTTTCTCTGGTTTTCGGTGACACTTTGTATATTAGAGATGTCAACGTGTAGTTGAGTAAACAATTAACGGATAAGTCTAGGCTTATAGGTTAATCTTACCGAATGCATGCACTACCCCCCTCCTGCTGCCTCTGTATCAGAGGCAGCAGGGTGAGGGGTGGGATGGGAGCCAGTGCAGTGGGGAGCCAGCTTTTAAGCCAGCTCCCCCTGAGCACCAGATTTGCAGAGCTGCCTGCCCTCCCCACCCCAGCCCTGCTGCCTCTGATACAAAGGCAGCAAAGCAGAGGTTGAGGGGGGGCAGACAGAAGCCAGTACACACTGGAAGCCAGCTTTCAAGCCAGCTCCCCATGCATATTGGCTCACACAAGCATCTTCCCTCTCCGCCACGCTGCTGCCTTTCTGTATGAGGGAAAAAGCAGGAGGCGACACGTGTGGGGAACTGGTTTTTAAGTTGGCTCTCCTTCCATGCCTCCTTTTATCAGAGGCAGCAGCGGGGGAGGGGGCAAGGGCTGCTGCCATGGAGCAGCTCTGTCTGCAGCGGGCCCAGTCTTGCTGCGGACAGAGGCTGCTCGGTGGGATGTCAAAGCAGATTCTGTCCACCAGGAGATCAGACCCCTTGTGGACAGAGGCAGCAGGTGGGAGCTGGTTTGCTCAGGTACCCCGTTTTTAACCAGCTCCCCTCAGATTCGCTCTCACCTGCCATCTCAGGCTGCTGCCTCTGATAGAGAGGCTGGGAGCTCATTGGCTGCCAGCCCCACCCCCCGGGATGATCAAATAGTCATGTAACCGATAATATTTTGTGCAGTTACACGACTATTCAATTAATCACTATGTAATGTTCCTATTGCATATAGTTTCACCTTTTTCCATTAGTCAATACTGTATCCCCCTTACAAACACTAACAACAAATAAGAAAATAATTCTTATCCTCTAAAGGTTTTAAAAGAAAAGATATTCAGGCCATTCAATTAGTGGATAGTCTATCAGAAAAACAGCTTGTTAAGCAAATTAAAAAAAACTGCAAGTTGACAGTGCGCTCATTCATTTTTATCTAGTCCCAGAAAGCCAACCTACTACCATCTCATTTTACCATAACTTGCACTAATGATGCATAACATCAATTCTGTATTATATAAGTAAACACAATATCAAAACTGCTGACGACCAAATTGCATAAAAGCACAAACATCTGGCACTAAAGCAAAGCAATGCCAAGATCTAACCTTTTATTTTAGGAGGCCTTTTGTTGGTATACTTATAATTTCGTGTATGATTGGGTCAAATTATGAATCAGTTCTGCCAAATTTTTAAGTATGCTTTTGAGTTGTAAATACTCCAAATTATACAAATTGCACAAATCTTCAAATCTAACATTCTGAAATCCAGAGCCCTACAAAGCATCAATAACCACTTTATATCTACATCTGCAGATGTGGACAAGGACATCTATGGCTTATTTTTGTGGATACAGATTCAAATTTTGTACCTAGAATCCTGCAAATTTGCAGATATTCACTTTATACATGTGATATCTGCATCTACAGATATCCGTGGTTCATTTTTGTGGATGCAAATACCAATTTTGTATATGTGCAGAGCTCTACTGAAAAAAAAAGATTTTAAAGGGATTACATGAATTTAAAATTGAATTAAAAATAATTTCAGGTACCACAGACCTTGTGAATACCCCTTCTAATCATAGTCTATTTTAAATGCTCTCTCTGCCTGCTGCTCTGGGGAGAGCTACACGGTGTTACTAACAAACGATTTAAACAAACAAATCCCCAGAGAAATAGCTCTTATTTTTTTCAGCTAACAGTCATATCCTCACGTGAGTGTCAAACAACAACTGCAGACAAAAAAAGTGTGGCGGGAAAGCTACTTTAACGGTGGTACTGAGACCCCCTTGGCTCCAGCGCAAGAAGCGGCTTTAACACACACTCTACACCGGGCGACCAGCCACATGAAGAGCCCCAGCTGAAGTCCATTTTCATTATGATCGCTATTCTATCCCCAAGCAATGTGACCCAGGACCAACCTGCCCTTCAGCCGCTTCGAGACTCTACCACAGCACAGTTCCTGCCCTTGCCGCCTCCTGCGGCCGCCAGCGGGGATGGAAGAAGCCTCTCGAGTGGGTCACGCTGCAAGGTGGGAAGGGGAGACGGTTAGCGGGGGGCGGACCCGCTCCTTTCCCAGCGGCAAAGCCGGCGGGCGGGCCCCGGGCCAAGGGCTGCTGGCAGGGAAGCGTCGGGCGGCCGTTGCCCATGAACGCGCAGCGTCTCCTTGGAGAAGCGATCAACATACCCTCCCCCACCGCCGCCGGGCACCTTGGGGCGCCGGGAAGAGACTGTCGGGGCGCAGCGCCAGCGGCCGGTCAAGGCGCGTGCCACGTTGCTCCCCCTTGTCCTGCGGGGGCTGGGCCCGGCCCGGCGGCTGAGCGCGCTGCCAAGGCCAAAGGGCTCTACACAGGCGCCGGGGCGGGTAATGCGGCGGCGCCGAGATAAGTGGCTCCCCTGGGGAGGGATCGCTCTGTGTAACTGCGACTGGAGCGCTCACCCGGCCCGCCAGCCAGCTCGGGCTCCCAGACCCTGGCGGGGCAGCGGTGTTACCTTGGCAGCAGCTCCGCCACCGTGGGCCTCCCACCCGGCGGCAATGACCGAGCCCGCTGGGTGCTGGGGTGGGGGGCAGGGACCCTCACACACAATCCTCAACGGCCACCTTCGCCGCCATTTTGGTTCGCTTCTGTGCGCGGAGGCGGGGCGGCGCGGACTGATACACACCGTTACTTGGTAACCTGCGCCGCAGATGCTCTTCTGCGCTACTCTCCCTCGCGGCCGGCATAAGGGCACGTGACTGAAAGCCAGAAAGGCGCCTTTCCTTCAAGCTCTTCCGCTCACTTCATTCCTGGCGGGAAACCTGGGACGGCTACATCTAACCAGGGCCTCAAAGGAAACCAGGACTACAAATCCCGGCATGCCATGCGAGTTCCAGCCACTCTTGGGAGCAGCGCATGGTGGGATTCGTAGTTTCAGTGGTCTTGACGTCTACGGCGAAGCGCTCACGCTAATGCGCACAATCTGATGGCAATGCATGCTGGGAAGTGTCTTCTTGATAGTTCTCTATTAGGGGATTCAATAATTCTTTTGGGTTTTTTGTCATTAGGACCCAGAAGCCTCCAGTGGGAAGCAATGTCCAACCAGCTCCCATGTCCTGATCCCCTGCCCCAGCTCTGAACGCCCTCCGACACTCCAGCTTCCAGTCCTGAGCCCCCTCCTGTACCCAAACTCTCTCCCCCAGCCTCGGCCAGGAGCCCCTCTCAGACTTTAAATTCCTTTGCCCAGGACCAGAGCCTACACTGTCCTGCAGCCCTACCTCTTGCCCCAGCCTGGTGAAAGAGAGTGAGGATGGAGGAAGGAAAAGGGAGGGAGTACAGTAGGGCCTTGGAGAAAAGGTGGGGCAGGTGCAGGGTCTCAGAAAAGGAGCAGAGAAGGAGGCAGGCCAAAAGTATGTGAGTTTCAGATTGATCTTGGATTCCACTTACATTCTTGTGGAATTTATTCTTAAAAAGGTTGGAAACCACTGATCTAGCTGCATTACAAGTGTCCAAAAAGGAAGAAGAATTGATCTTTTTACTTGTGTGGGTTTGTATAAAAGATATAAAACACTTTTTAGATTTTTAGTTCAGGTAAGCTTGTATGGCAATGCTCTCCAACTTATTTAACCACAAGATCACTTTTTTAATTTAAGTGCAATGTAAGATCTACCTCAGACCCAAATACCCCTGTGGAGACACCCCCCTGCCTCTGCCTTTCTTAGGGGCTGCAGGGACATGCCAGCCATTTCCAGGAGCAGCAATTACCATAGGGATAAATACTCCAGCCATGAAAGGTTAGGCATTTTAGAACTCACTACTCAAAGAATTAAATTTAAACATGGGAGAAATCAAAATTATAAAATGCACAGATCAGTCAAAAACCAAATATAACACATTTTGCAAGCAGTAGAAGTAGTAACAACAACAGTATGTGTTGGGTCAAGAGTTGAGAGTGAAGGACAACTGATGTTTGTGAGAATGACTGAGACACATGAAAGTGACAGTTTACATTGCCAAGCTCCCTCCATCCCCTTCTCCCTATGTTGGGACAGGGTAAAATAGTGGGGGGAGGAGGGACACTCTGACAGCATACCCCTCCTTCTCCCTCTCACATCCTGCACAGCAAGCAGGAGGCTCTTAGGGGTGCAGTTCCAAGGCAAAAGCAGCATGACAGCGGGGGAGAGGGGGACGGCAACTGAAGTGCCAGCGCTTGATAGCTTTTTGGCTAAACCAGTGAGGATCACCTGTCAGAGGCTCCAAGATCTACTGGTAGATCCCGATCTACTGGTTGGAGAACACTGTTCTATGGCATACTAATAGGATCTAATATCAGTCATCAGGTATGAGAAGTAATTTTTATTTAGATTGCAATAGAGACAGGTTTAAAGTTCATACTTAAGGTTTTTTTTTTACCTTTTCTCATAAGTCATGCATAAAATGATAAAAGATTAAAGAGAATAATCTTCCTTTCAACATGTTTAATTTGTGCATTTTTCTGCATGCTGCGTAGTCATTTTACTGTTTCTCCTATTGTGTGTTTTGTGTCATTTTTGGATATTTTTATTCAGCAACAAGAGGAAAAAAACCTATCAGGCCCTCATTATACATCATAAGAAAGCACATGCACATAAAATGTACATAGGAGAGATCTCTATATTTCTTACATGTAAATAGTTATATAATCATAAGAACCATCTGTTATCATATACAATAAACTTCCGATAATTCAGCACCTTTAGGACCCAGGGAGTGCCGGATTATCAGATATGCCAGACTATCGGAA
>JANRFK010001234.1:75033251-75067547 GCA_030068395.1 Apalone spinifera
AACAGATTTATTGGAGCATAAGCTTTCGTGAGCAAAGACCCACTTCATCAGATGTGTGTGATGAAGTGGGTCTTTGCCCACAAAAGCTTATGCTCCCATAAATCTGACTATAAGGTGCCACAGGACTTCACAAAGGTAACAGTAGTCTTGAGCAATGAGAAAGAAGGAAAGAGAGGGGGAGATGAAAGTTAGCTAATTTGGTCAGACTGGCACTCACTGGAGAAGTGTCAAAATGTAATGAGATTCCAGTTGTGAACTTTTCCTAGGTCTGTAGCTGTAAGGAAAACAATCTTGTGGGTATTATTGTTGCTGGGATGTCATCAATCTCTAATCTTTGCTATCATGCACATTCCTAATACTGTATGTTTTAGTGACCTAGATTATGCCTTCATGTGTGAAGCCTGAGGGGATGGAGGTGGGGGAAGAATACTACTCTGAATTATTGCATGAGGGGTCAGGCTTCACCTCAATCCCCTGTGGGTAAGCAGCATAATACCTAAAGATATAGAATCAATACGCATCACTGGAGCTCTCCTGGCCTATTCTGCTTGGATGCCCAATATCTTTATGTTGTCTTCAAGGGCTGCAGCAGTTCCTTGGCCTCCTTGAAGTCAGGCTCCCCTAGAGTTATGGTGAGATTGCTTCCGCTGCTAGATGCTTCTTGAAGGCCATTTTTAAAGAGGCTTCCATAGCACAGAACTTAATGAGGATACACCCTAATTAAGTTTTCAATTTCACCCTCTGATCTGCACTAATTTTCATGAACAGTCTACTCTAGATAGAATATTGAGAACTAAATATGGATGTACATAGTATTTTGCAGTTTAGCTTAAAACTATATTTGATATATTGTACTCTAATTAGTCTTATCTATTTAACTTTCTCTTTCCAGCCTAGCAACATCTTTTATCTAGTCCTTGTCTAAGTGACAAAATCTTAAGCCACTACCCCTGAAAAAGAAGCCAAATACTTATGATGTTTCTGAAATGACAAAGTAGAGCCAGAACAAGCATATGACGAGGACAATCCTTAATTCATAATACTAGTGAGAATGAATGTATGTAACATCAACGTCTAGCCCAGTGATACTCCACTTATTTATCATTATGGGCCACATCCACACAATATATATATACTACCAGTACATTTACCAAAAAGAAAAAGGTTTGGTATTATGACAGCAATGTAATTTAAATTAATATAGTATCTTTCATTTCAACACAGGCAAATGTCTACCAAGAACATTTTAAATTAGCTAAATAAGTCAAAACAAATTGTTAAAAATTAATTTACTGTAATGGTGGCATGGCATGATATATTGCCATCCTAAGTCCGTGTTGCTGTTGATGGTGTAGCAGGACTGTGCCTCAGATAGTGCTGCTGTGGAGCCTGCCTGCAACAAAGGGGATCCCTGTCGGGCAGGGCACTGGCCCAGCAAAGACTACTGTCCATGTACCCAGCTAGCAACTGTCCCACATATACCCAGATACTCACCCAGGAACTGTTCCCAGCTTGGGAATATCCCCCATCACCCAGCCTACCTGGGACCATCACCCCAAATCCCCCAACACTGGGCTGGCACACATGCCTGCCCTGTTGAACCAGGTGCGCTGTCTGAAGCAGAACAACCCCCACCACCCGTAGGGACTGCCCCCTCTAGCATCCCCGGGCATTCAGAAGAGCCTCCCCAGGGACTGCCTCCCCATGTACTCTTCCCCACAATGAGTGACTGTCCCATATCCAGCTACTGTGCCCCAGGATTTAGCTGCTCATCCAGCCATTAGTCCTGCCCCCCACCTAAAGTCTGTCGACCATGCAGTATCTGAACTCCTCTCCCTGCCATTCTAGCCCTCTAGACTCCTTCCCTACGCTAGGGTTGCCAGGCAGCTCATTTTCAACCAGAATGCCTGGTTGAAAAGGGGCTCTGCTGGCTGGGCCACTAGAAGTCTGGTTTGCAGCACAGCAGGGCTAAGGAAGGCTCCTTACTTGCACTGATTTAATATAGCTCCTGGATCTCTGGCTTCTCTCCACAGGTGCAGGCGGGGGCCTGAGATGGGGATGAAGGTTCCTAGGCCTGCATGTCTGACTCCTAGGAACAGGTGCAGTCATGAGGTTCTGCTTGCTATTCCTGCCCCCAGCTCTGGCTTCACATCTCCCATTTGTTGGGAACCACAACTAATGGGAGCTGCATGAGTGGTGCTTGCAGGTGCAGGTACCTTGGAGAGCCACCTGACTGCTTCTTTGCATAGCAGCTATATTTTTTACCACCTGGAGCCTGTACCCCAAACCTTCTCCTGCACCCCAACCTGCTGTCTCACCCCTAAGCCTCCTCCCACATTCCAAACACCTTGCTGCCAGTTCAGAGCCTCCTCTTTCACCCCAAATCTCTCATCCCTGGTTCCATCCCATCACCTTCATCCCCAGCTGGAGTCTTTACCCTTCCACACATACTCCAGCCCCCTACCCCAGCCTTGAGCTCTTACCACTCCCCAACTTCCTCCCAGGGCCTGCACTCATCTCATACTCCAAACTCCTTGGCCTCAACCTTGAGCCTCCTCCAGTATCCCAAACTATTCATCTGCAACCCCACAACAGAACCCACACACACCCTTCTGCACTCCAGCCCAGAACCCACGTTCCAAAACTCTTGGTCCCTGCCCAGAGGCCCCTCATCTCCAACCCCACCTTAGAGCCCACAAACCTAGCTGGAACCATCATCCCTTTTCACACTCCAATTCCTAGCTAGGGATGTTAATGGTTCCAGTTAACCAGTAAGCATACTGGTAAGCATGAGACTTACCAATATGCTTACTGGTTAACTAGCCCTTGCCAGTTAATTTTGCTGTTGGGGGTGGCCAGATGTACTGGGCTGGAGCAGCCTTGGCCATCGTGGCCTAGACAATGAGACCCCCGTGGCTGCGGAGGGGACAGACAGCAATCCTTAAGTTAAAACATTTAACTGGTGAAGTGCTGTCTTCTAACTGGTTAACTTTTTTAACATCCCTAGCCCCAGCCTAGTAAAAAAGTAAGTCAAGTTGGGAAGAACATGGGAGGGAAGAAGTGGGGTGGAGTGAGTTGGAGCAGGGCCTGGGAGAAAGGCAAGGATGTTTAGTTTTGTGCTATTAGAAATTGCTAAACCTATTCTACATCCTAGCCCTCTGTACTATGTCCCAATGCCTAGAGGTCTCTTACCTCAACTGCCTATAGCTGAGCAGCGCAGCCTGCCCTGCCCATTTACTGCTGTGGTCATAGTATTGATGTAACAGCTGCTCTTTATTCAGGATAAATGTAAAAAAAACAATTAAGCTCCTTCATGGAATAGATGTTTGAAACAGGAGCCATTTGAAGGTTAGAATAGGTGTTGAGCCTTGAAGTTTAAATGGTTTTCCTTGAGATCTGAATGCAAACACAAAGGGGCTGCATATAGTTAGACAGATCATGAAGGAGAGAGAGAAGGGTCAGAAATAGGGATGTTAAAATTTATCCAACTAACCATTTAACCAATAAGCTGATTCTTTCTTTTAATGGTATCCATTAAACTCAACTAGTTCCTGGGGATGTAGCTTCCCTGTGGCAGGACAGCAAAGCCTCCTTCCCAGAAGCCAAGTAGGCAAAAGCTGCCTGCTTCTCTTTCAGGGAGGTAGTTTCTCTGTGGGCTCTGCAGTATAAAGCTAAGCTTTACATTGCAGAGCTTGCAGCATGTGTAACCACTAAGATTTTTAGCGGTTACACAGTTACAATATTGAACAGTTTTTAACATCCCTAGTCAGAAACACCATGAAACCCCCCAAACAAAGCAGCAAGGAAACCCAAGAGACAGCCAGAGAATCACTTGCAGCATGACCCTTAGAAAAAACTAAAAGTTTTTTTATTAAAGTTCTGGCTAAGAAAAGATTTGGAGCTGTGAGCAAAAACAGTTTCCTGTAGTTTCATTCCAACCATATTGAGGAAAACAGTACATTATGTACATGTTTTCTTGGTAAATAATGCCTGATTTCATCATCAATTTCTGTTCCTAATGGAAACAACTTGCAGCTTCCTGAATATTGGCTAAAGAGGGTAGCATTGTGTTAAATTGCTGGGGGGGGGGGGGGGGGGGGGGGGGGGGACGAGCTGAGGGAGTAACCCATTCTATTTCTGAAAGAAGTCTAGTCAAGGAAGCCAGTATTCAGCACTAAGAAGTATCAATTTGATCTCCATGGAAATATGTACCATATGAGTTTTTTTCAGTGATGCTACCATTTAACTTAACAAAGACTATGGGCCAAATTTAACAGTGAAGTAAATCTTAGTGGTTACACATGCTACAAGCTCTGCAGTGTAAAGCTTAGCTTTACTTCCACATTTCTGAGTAAGTAAATATGGCACTTAAGTCTTACCTCCAAACTGTGGGGATGGAGAAATCATACAATAGTAGTTAGAACTACTGAGGGCAAGTGCTTTGTGTTTTCTGGGGTTTTTTTTTTCCATCCTCCTGCTTTTTCCAGCTATCACTACAGATGTATTACCACTTATTTGCAGTCACATATTGACATAACTTAAACCACTTTAGCCCATTATCAGTTTCTATTGAGTTTGTGAACTTGGAAAGCATTTTAATTTCAGTTCAGCAGCAGTGAGAGCTGGTCTGCACACCAGCAAGCCTGCCTTACATTGATGTTTTCTAACTGATTTCATAACTGAATTTCTGCAACCCCTTATATGCAAAGCAGTTTGAGTCTCCATGCAATCCCCATTTAAAGTAGATTCTACATAAATCATTACAAACAATATGCATAGATCAGCGCTAAAAAGAAACAACAATAATACTGTGTTAAAGACTTTGGGAGCCACATGACACTGCAGTAAGCACAAAGAATGCTGTTTTTCATAAATATGACTCCAAAATACCATATGGAGTATTAAGAGTTAATTACTCTATTTAGCTACTTAAAAAGTATATCTGATTGTTGGGTACTTTTAGTCACATATGAAGGACTTTGACTTTCTACTCACCCTCTTGAATAACAGGGTAGTATATATATATATGACTCAAAATGAGACTTTGTACAAGCTGAAGGTTCCCAAACTATGGGGTTTGCCTGCCAAGGGAGGCATGGAAATGTGTCAAGGGAAGCATGGACTATGGGGTTTTTTTCTCCCTTCTTTTGTGGCTGTTAGCTCCAGATATCTAGGGATCATGCAGAGGAGTCATTAATACCTGGGAGATGAGAATAAAGTGGAAAGCCAGAACATTCGTCCCCCTCAGGCCAGGGCTGACAGCTGGAGTTCTACCACATGGGCATGGTCTTTCCTTCCCAGCTCATCTTCCAAGTCCCTCAGTAGGAAGCTGCCTGGGCTTGAGCTCTCTTTCCCTTCACTTTCAATCCCTCACTAGGAGGCAACCTGAGCTCAGGGTCTCCTTCCTCTGCCTCCCACCACCCCAACTGGAGGTGTTCCAGCTGTTAGTCCCCCAAGTGGCAGCAACAGCAGAGAAGTAAGGATGATAATAAGGCGCCATCTTTACTTCTGTGCTGCTGCTGGGGTAACATTGCCTTCAGAGCTGAGAGATAGTATGCATAGTTGGAGGGCAGGGATGATGCTTGCAGGTCCACTAGGGAGCAAACAATGTGGAGAGGCAAGGCATCAGAGTCTCTAGGGGGGGCCTGAGGACTAGTGGGGTGGCCTGGCACTCACAGAAGGGGTTGGGCCCCCTCTGCACTCACTGGCAGCATTGGAGGGAATTGGCGGGATGTGGCTCCCAGCTGCATCACTCCATTTCCTACCGGGAAGTGTGGGGAGTGATCCTGCCCTTTTCCTGAGCAATACAGCCAACAGCTAAGGCTACATCCCTCCACTTCTCCCCCCACACTCCCACGCCCAGGCTACACCTACACTGGCATGATCTTGCGCAAGAACTCTTTTGTGGAAGAGTTCTTGTGCAAAAACTCTTCCAGAAGAGAGCGTCTAAACTGGCATGTGCGCTTGTGCAAGAGATGTGCTTTTGAGCAAGAGCATCCATGCCAGTGTAGACGCTCTTTTGCGCAAGAAAGCTCTGATGGCCATTTTAACCATAGGGCTTTCTTGCACAAGAAATTCATGTTACCTGTCTACACTGGCCTCTTGTGGAAGAACAGTTGCGCAAGAGGGCTTATTCCTGAGCGGGAGCATCAGAGTTCTTGTGCAAGAAGCACTGATTTCATACAGTAGAACGTTAGTGTACTTGCGCAAGAACTTGCGGCCAGCGTAGACAGGCAGCAAGTTTTTGCACAAAAGTGGCCGCTTTTGCGCAAGATCATGCCAATGTAGACACAGCCCCATTGTTGCCAGTGAGTTCAGGGGAGGGTCTGATCCCTGCTGCTGGTGCCAGACCTCCACTAGTCTCTCAGGTTGTGTCACTTGGGGAGGAGAGTTGGGGGAAGAGGCAGGAAGGGGGCGAAGAGGAGCAAGGGAGGAGCCTGGGTTAGCAAGACGGTTATCCGGGCCCTCTCCCAAGCTGGGTGACACAGGGAGGAGTCACATGGAGGGGCCATCACATGACCAGTGACACTCCTGAATCCCTCCTTAGCAGTCGCCCATGCTGGAGGGGGTGGCATAAATGACTACAGACACAAAAAAGAGGGCTAATTTTTCAAGTCATTCTCTCATCTAGCTTGTACATTCAAAATTTAAAAGATACTTTTAAAAATTAGACTTAAACTCATTGTAAGTTAATACGGAAAAAAAGCTGAAACTGGCTGATCCTTGATTTAAATTAAGTGCTGTATTAGTTGTAAATAAATTTGCTTTTTCAAGATATGAATATCGCATAAAAGTGGTAAAAGCAACAAATCATTAATGGTGCAAAATATTGAAAAATACATTAATCAAAAATACAAAAATAGTTAGGAAAGGAAAAGATCTTTTTGATTTGATTAATCATATTTTATGCATCCAAAGTAAAGCACAATTTTAAAATATAATCTTCAGCTAAACTACCAAACTAGCCATTTCTTATAAAGGCATTTTTGTTAGTGACTTAGCATATGCATGTAAGACCATCTGAGTATCCTTATGCTGGATGTATAATACTGTACCTCCTTTGGACACATTTAAAATGTGGGTTTAGCCAATTTTAGAATCAAGTCCATTATATGTTTTCTATTTATCCTGGACATTCCAAAAACAAAAAAGCCATGAATTGTGTAACAAAATTAATTCAAAACAGATTAAATGAAAGTAAATTTAAGCATGCACAGAGCTACCATTTCATGGCTGTACAAATATTGACCCATTACTGTTTTTACATTACAGCTGAAGGTGATTTGAAACTTCCTAAGCTCAAAGCCACATTAGAAGAGATGAAGTTTTCATATATGGTGCTTACTATCTACATTATAGTTTATAGGGGGAAAAACCTTCCTAACTGTTAAGTATACAACACAAATTCTTGTCTGTTTTCAGGCTCATTTGAGTGACACAGGCTGACTTATGAACCCACTATCTGGGATGTACTGATTTTACAAGCTCTTGTAATTCTGCCAGATAAAATATGCAGCAACTGTAGCAGCATAGCTAACATGGGCTTCTAGCATGATGAAGGATCCTCCACTTTCTGTAAGTTAATTAATTTCTTTTAAACATCCATGTAGGAAAATAGAGTGGATTTTTATAGTTCTACTGGCCTTGAAGTTGACTATCAATTCACTGATATCACCATGCGCAGAGGAAGTTTCAAGTTTTACAAGGTTTAGCATAAAAATGAGCAACACCAATACATATTTTTATAATAGTTTTTTTAGAAATGAGATGAGTGACTAATTCATGATATTTGACAAATTCTCTTTCATGTCTGGTTATAAGTTGTCCAAGAGTAGCTTATTCATAGACTTGGGTGGTCAAAACTGGCCTAGTCCCACTGAAGTCTGTGGAGCTTAGTCAATTTACACTATTTGAGAGTCCAGGCCTGGATTCTCAGATATATAGAGGCCTAACTCCAGTCCAAGGGAATTCGGCATCCAGATACATATGAGGATCTAGGTTTTAACCCTCTCTGAAGATAAGAGATTATTGTGATATTTCTTTCTCTCATACTTAAATGGTTCCCATTTCCATAGTATCTAAGTACCTCATGGCACCCTTGTGATAGTTATCTAGCCTGACTTCCTGCATAACAGATCATTGAATTTCATGCAGTAAATTCTGCACTGATCCCAATAATTTGTGGTGGAACCACAGCGTATCTTTTAGAAAGACATGCAATCGAAAAGACTGCAGGTGATAGCGGCTCCCTTGATAAGCTGTTTTAATGATGAATTACTCTGAATTAAAAATGGTGGCCTTTTTTTCCATTCTAAAGTTTTCTAGCTTCAGCTTTCGGCTGTCATATCTCTTTGTTCCTTTGGCTGCTAGGTAATAGAGTTCTTCTAGTAACAGAGGTCTTCTTTTTATGTTAAGCATTGTTTTTCTCTTCTTTATCTGCTACTTAAAATGCCTTGCAGAATATTGTCTCTCAATTATTTTTTATGCAAGTCATTCATGGGCATTTTATTGTAGGTATTTAACATTTGCAATTCAAAATTAGAGCTGTGTTAGTTAGTTTTATTAGAATCTGGCTTAGATAGCATGATTTTGCTTCTCTGAGTGGATAAGTGTTATCCTTAAAATTAGATTGTCAGTGAAAATATTCATATGAGTCCAAAATTACTTTCCCTGAATGTTCCTTAGTATTTTTTATAGTTTATTCTTTCCAAAAGTGTGCTTACTATTACACTAATTTGCTGTGCTATTCTTGAAAAGTCAACAAAAGTGAAGTGCCAACAGTCAAAACAAATTAATTTTTTTATCTGAATATAGAAAATATGTTTGTCCTGCTCTAAATTAGTCCATAGTAGTAGAACTATATCCTAAAGTCAGTAGGTTCATGTGTGTTTATAAGAGGTCACTAAAACAATAATAAATTTTCCCTGTGAAAGTCCATTGTCCCTAGAATGTCCTGCCTTTTATCAACTACGTATCTGTCTCTAGCCCCCTTGTCTCTCTCTATATTACTTTGTGTGTTTTTGCAGACATTCTTTATTCTCCCAGCTCTGCCATGTAATCTACTACATAGTTCTGAATTAATCTTTTTAACCTATTGATTCAGTATGTTAAACATTCTTGTGTGTTTCTGAAAACAAACACATTTAGTTCAGGAAAGCACTTAAGCATGTGCTTAATGTTACATATGTACTGATGTGCTGTCCAATGCTTTCCTGAATCAGAGCCATAAAAACATAAAAAAAGAAAGGAATCACTCTTTCTATGTTTATATTATGCACTATATTATAGTCTTCTCTTTCCTGTGTTGCAATTTAGTTAGTCCTGATAATAGCAGCTCTTCAGCAACATTCCTGCCCACTGACTCATTAGAGACCTAAGTTTCAACATTACAGAATTTAATAGCAAAAACAATCTTGCTCTGGAAAAGGCTGTGGAATTCTTTGCATCAGCTAGGAAGATTTAACTAGCGAAAGTTGTGTCTAGAGTAAAGGTAAAGATGGTAGGTGGGCTTGAGGTTGTAAGCAAGGATTTGGGGTGCTTTCTACAGTGCTGAGTAAAAACTGACATTTTTGAAGCAATAATGTTTTGTTTTAATGATCTCTAATTGTGTGCCCTTAAGGGTGGATCTAGATATTTTGCTAAAAGTTATGTTATTCAATAAACTCTAAATTACAATCTGTAGTCATAAAATATATTTTAATACATTGATGTGCAAACTATGGCAAGACTGTTTTAGATCTTTTAATGGGCTAAATGATTGACTGTATTTCAGAAAAATAAGGTGTATTTCCATAGATATTATTACCTAATATAAAACAGTGCAGAGCTTGAATAATGGAGTAATTATTACTTTGTTTATGACAGTGGTTTTGCTTTTAATAATTCTTAAGAATGAAAGGAGAAAAATATTTTCCAGCAAGTCATATACTGACCAATTTACATTTTTGGCAGGAGATTTCACTTCGCTGCGAAGATTCTTGCCTATTATTATTATTTTATTTTATTTGTTTAGTTCTTGGCACTGTATGTACACAGATGACCAGCACAAATCTCACATAGTTTACAATCTACAGAATTCAAGGAGGCAAAAACAAAACTAAGCCACATGTTGCGAGTTCAATATTTTAGCAGTGCAGGATTTTTTGATGGTATTAAAGTCTATTTGGTAGATTACCATTGAAGGACATTCAAGGATAAGTCAATTTTAGGAGGCATTTGAACTGAGGGATAGTCCAACTAGAACATAAACAGTAGAAGGAAATTCTATGCATAAGGATGGCATGGAAGAAAACAATTTAAAGATACCTACTTGATGGTGGTGACAGTAGCAATGGTGGCTGTTACTGCTGCTGCTTCAGTGAAATACTTTAAAATCACCCAGAGAGCCATATTCTTCTCTCTCTCTGCAATATCTTAATTACAGTGTATGGGTACTATTATCTTCTCATGGATGGAATGTCAGAACATCAAGTTTTTGCTATAATCCTTAATGCTGCTTTACCTAAAGATGATTCTCCTTTGCCTCTAGTGCTACTAATCTGTGCCTTCAGATGAGAACAACTTTCTTTAAGTTTTTGTCTTCACATGTGGCTCTTCATGCTATGTGGAAAATTGATGACAATGAATCTGTAAGATCGGTCATTAACTGTGAAGGGCTTTTGGAGGAAGAGCTCCTATATGTATAATTTCTTTTTTTTTTATGGGCAAATGTTGTTATTAAAGAGAAAATCTTTATAATTATTCAGGACATTATCTTTTTGGAATCACTGAAGTCAGCAACAGAAAAATATTCACTAAAATCACATGACTAATTTCAACTGTGTTATGCCTAGTTATTTAATAATGTGGCAGCTTTATTGGAATAAATATATTTGCTTGCTGTTTTAATATGTGAATATTTATTTGTAATCATTGACTCTAGTGTAGGGAGAGACTTTCTTGATGAATTGTTTTACCTTGTAAGGACATTTCTTATTAAGTTGTAAATAGCTATGTAAAATTAATTTAACTGTTTAAATAGTCAATGAGATTAGCCTCAGGATATAGCCTGTCAGGTTATCTGGAGTGGCTCATGATTGTGAGTGCTAACCTCAGGGCAAACTGTCAAAACAGGGACAACATCCCAAACTGGTGGTATGGCTATAATTAGATTTCAGTAAGCCAATGTCTAATATGAACTCCTTGATCACTGTAACAGCCTCATCATGGTGTCATAGATAGTGCCCATAGACACTCTAGTGTCTCTGGCAGTTCATTTTCTCTCTGATTGTCATGTTTCTATGACTTAATAAATAATTTGTTTTGAAGAAGGTGTCTGTCACTGCATTTTCATATAGGTCACCACTCTGAAAGGAAGTTTTGAACAGATGCCAAACGTGGTTGAGCCAGCTAAGGGAACAGAATCTGGTAAACCAGGATACTGTAACTTGCAGACCTAGTCTAAAAGTGGGCTGAATCACACAAATCCTACCTGAAAGACAGAGAGGTCAAAATTATAGCTAATCCTGAACCATGACCTTTTGTTAATAAAAATCAGATATAGACAGAGTTGTATTCCATTGAGTTTCCAACTCCAGTCTTTGTGCACCTTTCCACGAGAGAGTTTCCATTTATAATTAATGATCTTCTCAACAGATTTCAGAGGGATAGCCATGTTAGTCTGTGTCAGCAAAAACAACAAGCAGTTGGGTGGCACTGTGAAGACTAACAAATTTATTAGGGCATAAGCTTTTGTGAGCTACAACTCACTCATATGCTGAAAAGAAAAGAAAAAGGAAGGGATAGCAGTATGACCTCAGTGCAAATTAAATCAGAATGGACGTGGCTCATCTCCAACAGTGATGAGAAGACAAAAGAAAAACTATGTAGCACTTTGAAGACTAACAAGATGGTTTAATAGGTCATGAGCTTTCGTGGGCCAGACCCACTTCCTCAGATCATATTCTGAAAAAGAAATGACATGACCATATATACCAAAGGAATACAATAAAAAAAAAGTGAACACATTATTAAACTGACAAATCAGAATTAGAACAGAAGGTGGAGCGAGGGAATAGCTGTTTATAAGTCAATGAATGGCTAATCAGAAGTGATAAGTGAGGAAGCTATCTTTATAATGTGTAATTACCTTATCACTCCTGATTAGTGATATGGTATATATGGTCATGCCAATTTTCTTCCACAATTTGATGTGAGGAAGTGGGTCTGGCCCACGAAAGCTCATCACCTAATGAACCATCTTGTTAGTCTTTAAAGTGCTGCATAGTCCTGTCTTTTGTTTCAGCAAGACCAGACTAACACAGCTACATCTCTATTACTTACTATACGTGAAATTGTAAGGCTAATTTGATGAATGTTGAGCTATGATGATATTATGATCATAAGAGTTTTTAATGTAAGTTTTTAAAAAATGGGATAATAGAATACAACTCAAGTAAAGCAGTTGAAAATTTCATATACTGTATAGTACAACAGTATTCCCAGCAATTTTTTCAAATGCAGTTCTTATGTAGAGTAGCCAGTTTTGGTTGTATGTATTCCGAGATGTTTCATCACTTAATTTTGGGGAACTCCAAGCAACCATACTCTTGTCATCAGTGGAATAGAAGTTAAATATGACACAGTTTCGATTCTAGATATTTCTAAAAATAATTCTGTGGAAGATGTATTGAAAGTGGCGTGTTAAGAGGGGGAGGGGTGATTTTGTGCTACTTGTTTTTGATTGTTCATGATATATGACGAAAGTCTAGAATTCTCTGCCCTGAACCAAAAATAGTTTTTCCTACTTATTTTAAATATAGTGAAAAGGTTACATTCAGGATTTCATTGCTTTGTTTTTTTGTTTGCAGTTTCCTCAGAATGAAGATTTTGAAACTGTTTCATTTTGTTCTTGCAAATTGTTTAATAATGGTCATTGGCAACTCGGTAAGTTTTACTAATTGTAATCATATTTATAATGACTTTATTTCTAACAGTGTAGGTGAAGTCAAGAAAAAGTTACATTATTCTTATGTCTAATTTTTCCTCTAGCAATGGGTTAACTTCTAAAAGTTCATAGGGATAGTTTGGAGGAGCACCCAGAAGTTTGGGCAACATAACAAACATCCAAATTAGCCACATTTCTTGGATTTGAAAGTCTCTTGGATTGAGCTTTGTGGGAGGGGACTTCTGGGGCAATACTTTCTGTTGTGGTTGGGCTAGAACTTTGTCAAATTCCTGTATTCTGGCACTTCCATTTCTAGTTTTGGCTGACAATTAGTAGGGTGGAAATACACAAAAATTAAAACAAACAACAGGGGAGATTTAGATTTGCTTTATTTTTGTGCAAGTGCACTGGCCGCAATGGAGGGAAATACTGTATTAGCGCTTTCTTTTAGTTTTCAGTGGGAAGCTTCTGGACTCTGGCTTACTTTGAGGTGAATAAACTGGGAGACCTTTAAAACGTATAACCTGGGTTTTCATCATTTCAGGGATGCACACTGTTTCGTCTCGTTTGGAACATATAAAATGAACAAGTCTGTGAAAGCTCCTTTAAGTCCTTAGCCCAGTTTCTAGTGGTCTATGCCTGCACTGCAGGCTTCTTGCGCAAGAACTGTTTTGCGCAAGAGTTCTTGTGCAAAAAGTCTTCCACAAGAGTGCGTCCACACTGCCATGTGCTTTTGCGCAAGAACGTACATGGCAGTGTGGACACTCTCTCTCGCAAGAAAGCTCTGATGGCCATTTTAGCCATAGGGCTTTCTTGAGAAAGAAATTCATGCTGCCTGTCTACATTGCCTTCTTGTGGAAGAGCTCTTGCACAAGAGGGCTTATTCCTCCTGGGGAGAGGAATAACTCTTCTGGAAGAAGCCCTGTTTTCTGATGCTGTACTGTAAATTTACTTGCGCAAGAACGCACATGCAGTGTAGATGCTCTGCAAGTTTTTGCGCAAGAACAGTCATTCTTGCGCAAAAAGCCTGCAGTGTAGCCGTAGAGTTTTGCTGGAAGGATGTTAGCGTTCCTAAAGAGTTACAAAGTAAAGAAAATAAAGGGTACATATGCATATTAGTAACAGGAACTACTGGGTTAAATATGGGACAGTGTGTCAAACTAAAGCTGTCAAAAGCCTTAAATAATTGCTTCTAAATATATAGTATAAACAACTGTAGTCATTAAAGCAGACAGAAGAGGGTATGTTCAATCTGGTTTAAATCAATGTCAGTACTATCCACTAGAGACAGAGCTACCACCAAAATAACATTTCTCTAGTTATTATAGTATGGTAATATTTTAACGTGGATTCATGTATAGACTAAAGAAAGGAAAAGGAAAAACAATCTGTTTTGGGCCAGAGTTACCATTTCATTACTCTACTTCTACACTGGCATAACTCCAGTCTTTTCTGTAAAGTTATCCTGGATAAAGCTGGAATAACAGGTCCTGAATCCACACATCTGAGAGACATATTGATCCACATTAAAGTTATAGAACTGGTTTGTGATTATCCTCATGGGGAATCAGTCTGGTATTCCAGATATGAGCAGCAATAATAAGTGTCTCACTAACAAATCCTTACAGCTCCTGTTTGGAGTTCAGCAAGAAAGAGAAACCAAAAACTCAAAAGTTAGTACAGCCACTCTCCGAGTTATGAACAAGTTACGGACCAATACTTGGTCCATAACTCAAACTGTTCGTAACTCGGACCCCATTGAGTTACACGTGACCATGCTGTTCATAAGCGCAGATTGCGTTCGTAACTCAGGGACCGCCTTTACGATCGCTCCATGGGAGCTTTGGTCATAAGTGTGAACGATCATAACTCGACCGTTTGTAACTTAGGGAGCGGCTGTACTGTTCATGCCTAGCTAGCCAGATTTTTTTTATTCTCTTTTCTTGTCATTCAGTTCCTTATTATGGTACTAGCTGTTCAACACTGCTTATGATAAATATCAGAGGGTAGCCATGTTAGTTTATAAGGTGCCACAGGACTTCTCGTTGTTCTTACAGATTCAGACTAACCGATTTATCGGTGAATAAGCTTTTGTGGGTCTTTGCCCACAAAAGCTTCTGCTCCAATAAATCTGTTAGTGTATAAGGTGTCACAGGACTTCTCCTTGTTCTAACACTGCTTATGATGCTTTGATCGGAACCTAGTATCCACCAATAAGGGGATTGTTAATCTCTTGTATCAAGAGTATTTTTATGTAGCAGGTGCCAGTTTTTACCATAATTGGCTACACAAGGTGCAAAGCAGTGGAGATTATTCTGTAGTGGCTCTATATTGGTCTTTCATTTCCAAGAGCTCTAAATTCATTTGCAAATATTTAAAGTACACACAAATAAAATGTCAGTTTCAAATTTAAAATTAGGAACAACATTAGAGACTTGAAATATCTTAGAAGGATACTAATAATTAATTTAGACTCCAAATCAGTGATGGACTTCCATTTGGCTATCTCTCCTCCTTCCCATCCTCACCACCACCACCACCCATGTTTCTGCTATATTATCATGATTGTATGAAATAAACATTAACCTGATGATTGCTAATGTTCTAGGAATCTTGGATAAGTAATTAAATTAGGGACTAAAAGTCAAGGGTTCTGGATTCTCCTAGTGACTCACTGTGTGACGACATTGGGTGTATTATTTAACTTTCTTTGCCATGGTTTATCCATCTGTATTATTATTTATTTGTTTATTTATTTGCACCTTGGAGGCCTGGTCTAAGACAGGGGCTTCTTTGCACAGCATCTTGTATAAACATAGAACAAAAAGACAATTCCTGACCAATTTAAGTCTAAGACGGAGATAATAGAGATGTAGACAAAACTGGAGTACAAGGAAACAATGAGAGACTATTAGTTAGCCTCAGAGGCTGTGGTCTCAGCATAGGAGCAGGCTACCATTGTCAAGTTTTTTTGGATTCACTGCAAAGGAAAGTTTTACAGAGGGATTTAAAAGAGAACAACATGTGGCTTTATGGATGTTTACTAGCAGCACCTTCTGAGTGTGCAGGGCAGCATGAGAGAAAGCACAATCATGCTTGTTTAAAAAGGAAGAATAGAGGCTGATCAGAAGCAAGAGCATCAACCTTTTGATACTGAATGAGAGATGATACGTAAAGTGGGGATAGCCGCAAAGGGCCTGAAAGGGAAGAACAAGCAGCTTATTTTTATATGCTAGAGAAGGAGGAGCCAATTAAGGGATACAAAAAAAGATGGAACACGAAAACAATTGACTTGGAAAACGATCTTTGTAGCAGCATTCTGAATGGATAGGACTGGGATAAGACTCCTCAAGGTCAGAGAAAAGGATGTTGTAATATTTGAGACACAAAGCATAAGAATTTCTTGAACTATATCCTTGCCCCATGCGTATTCCATGCTGCCATCAATTTCACATCACTATAGGAAGCTCATGGTAGGTTTCTGCTAAGAGAGTCTGTGAAATTACATGCTGTGAGACCCCCCCAGAAAGGCCTGACTAACATCCCTCCCACAGCCCACTGATTGGCTCGTGCTGGTATATAAACAAGGAAGTCATTATGGCAATCTGTCTGAGCAATGATCTTGCCACCCTTTGAACCACAGACTCTGCTACTTGCCTCCTGTCTGCCATTCAGCACCTGACCCTGATTTCCTTGCATCCTGACTGCCTGACCTGACCTTGAAGGCTGCTTGTCTCCTGTCTGCAACTCAGCATGATCTGGCTTGACACTGATTGTACTATTCATTTTCTGACTGCAGCTTGGTGACTGAGCCATATATGGAAACTGTCCTGCACCCAGGCCTGACACTGAGGGTGCATCTCCACAGCAGCATTATATCAAAATAACTAGAAATATTTTGAAATAACTTAGTCTGCATCTACACAGCAGACAGTTATTTCAAAATAACGTCAAAATATTGTCAAGCTGGAGGACTTCTTACTCCAACTCTTGTAACCCTCATTGTATGAGAAGTAAGGGAAGTCGGAGGAAGAGTGCTCTATTTTGAAATAAGTGCTGTGTAGACGCTCCCAATTTCAATTTCAAAATAAGCTACGCAATTGATGTAGCTCAGTTTGCTAAGCTTATTTCAAGTTAAGCCCTGATGTGTAGATGCAGCCTGAGAAAAGCTGAGGCTTTAGTTTGGACACAAAGAGACAGGTCTGGAGCAGAGAGGCAGTTCTCTAAGTTGTAGAGTAGTAGTTAAATTTGTGTTCGTGAGTGACAGTTGAGGGGCGACTACCCCTTGGAGTCCCCTTGAACCTAATTTCCTTTGATTGAGCAACTTTGATTGAGCAACTTAAGCATCACCAAGTCAATTTACAGGACAGCTCAACAGCCTCATTCTGTACCCATGACTCCCTGGTCAGGGTCTTTTGGCCCGATGGCCCTAGTCTATGTATAGAATCATAGAGCTGGAAGAGACCTTAGAAGGTCATCAAGTCCAGCCCCCTTCCCAAGGCAGGACCCAAGTAAATCAACCCAGCCAGGGCTTCGTCAAGCCGGGACTTAAACACCTCTAGGGATGGAGACTCCACTACTTCCCTAGGTAACCCATTCCAGTGCTTCTCCACCCTCCTAGTGAAATAGTTTTTCCTAATATCCAACCTGGACCTCTCCCACTGCAACTTGAAACCATTGTTCCTAGTTCTGCCATCCATCACTACTGTGAACAGCCTTTCTCCATCCTCTTTGGAACCTCCCTTCAGGAAGTTGAAGGCTGCTATCAAATCCCCCCTCACCCTTCTCTTCTGCAGACTAAATAGACCCAACTCCCTCAGCCTCTCCTCGTAGGTCATATGCTCCAGCCCCCTAATCATTTTGGTTGCCCTCCACTGGACCCTCTCCAATGCATCCACATCCTTTTTGTAGTGGGGGCCCCAGAACTGGACACAATACTCCAGATGTGGCCTTACCAAGCCGAGTAAAAAGGAATGAGATCCTCTATTCCAAATATTATGGCCCACTCGCTTAAGTCCATGTGTAAGCACCTTCTACTCAGGGTAGTACAGCCCAGTGGCCTAAGTCCATATGCACAGGGAAAACTCCCCCAAACAGGGTATGTATGGAGGAGGTAGGGGGACACGGGCTCTCCCACTCCACCAGGTCCCAGGCCAGGACCCTGTTAGCAGTGGCAAGGTCCACCAATCACTCAGCGGGGAATCCAGCTACAAGATGCTGAACACTCGGGAAACAATTCCCCACCCTGGCTACTTCCTACCAGTACCTGACAGGTGTCTTCCCCATAGTCTCACTCTGGTTCTGCGACTCCTTGGGTAGCACTCTTGGCCCAGCTGCCACTGCTTGGTCTGGTTGCGCTTCCTCCCCTAGAGCTCCCTTAGTACCTCCTTCTCCTTCAGCAGTCAACCCTGATTGAGCTGCTACAGAAGACTTTATAGTCAGTCTCCAAATGGAGCATGCCACACAGGGCTGTGGGGGTGGAGCCCTTTCAGTCAGCTGGGCCAAGGCAACTCTATTAGCTTCAGTGTGGGGTTGATACACCCCATCACACAGAGATTACCCAAAAATATGATGTAGAGGGAGAATAGATGGGGACAAAGGACAAAGCCCTGTGGAACTCTGAGAAAGCTGAGAATATCCTCTGAAGGACCTGCTGAAGGAGAAATTAGAGAAGTAGGAAGACAAGCAGGAGAGGGTAGAGTCATGGAAGCCACGGGAGTACAAGATTTCAAGAAGAAGAGTTTGGTTGACTGTGTTGAAGGTTGTTGATAGATCAAGGAGAAGGAGGATGGAGTTCTGATCCTCAAATGTGACTAAAAGGTCATCTGTAAAATTATGATAATACTTTTCTACATCCCAGGAGTGTTGAGAAGCTTCATTCATGCACTTTTAAAGCACTCAAATCTTCATTTGAAATATATTATAGAAGCAAAAAATAGTATGATTTAAAATTAAGATCCTGCATGACTAATTTTTCAAAACCCTCTAACTTTGTACCCATAATTTTGCTTCTACAAAAACTCACATTTGAGTGCAAATGCTTCTGTGAATGAAGACAAAGCAGCTAGACCTCTAACTGTTTGACATGGCCATTCAAGCAGTTATGTGTGTGTGGAATGTGGCACACTTTGAAAGTCTGATTCATATTATTTTGGGCTTTGCTGATGAACATAAGAGTGGCCATACTGGGTCAGACCAAAGGTCCATCTAACTCAGTATCCAGTCTTCTGACAGTGGCCAATACCAGATGCCCCAGAGGGAGTGAGCAGAAACACGTAATCATCAAGTGATCCCTCTCCTGTCGACCATTTCCAGCCCCTGACAAACAGAGGCTAGGGACATCATTCCTACCCATTCTGGCTAATAGCCATTGATGGACCTAACCTCCATGCTGTGAGGCAATACGTGACTATTCCCTTGAGCTGAAAAAAGTACCTTTTCTCATAAGTCATAGCTAAGAATTTTGCAGTAAGAATCATTGACCAACAAGGTCCATAGGTGAGGGGTTCTCAGCTTTTTTCTTTGAGTTTCTCCCTCCCCTCCAACATGCTCTAAAAAGTCCATAGCCCACCTGTGCAACAGCTGTTTTTCTGCGTATAAAAGCCATAGCTAGCATTAATGAGCAGGAAGGAGGGAAAGATTTTTAAGGCACTATTCAAATAAATTAGAGCTCTGGGGATTAATAGGCCACTGGATGTTTTTTGTGTGGCTTCTGATAAGTTTTAGGATTTGGTAAACTAGCTCACAACTGTGCTGCCCCCTTCTTGTGGGCAAAGGTCCTGCTGCCTGCTCAGCATAGCTTAGGTGCAGGCAACCAGCTAGTACAGAACTTACTTAAGTATTTATGGAGTTTTCAAAAATGCATCTCACTGGTGTATGCAGTAAAGGTCGTGAACCCTCCGTTCTTCAGTAGGTTCTTGAAAAACTACCTCATCCTGCCACATGTGTGCCAGGCTGCTAACCATCATTATAAACCAGATTACAACAGAGAATAAATTAAATAAAAAGCAAACATCTGAGATAACACAAACATTTAGCATGAAGGCATGTAATTAGGATTGTGCTATAAAGCCAATTTGCCTGAAGCAACAAATACTCATATGCGGAAACTCTGAATATTAAAAGAAAAATCATTATAACAAACTCATTTGAGGTGATTTTTTTACCTGTTACCTAGGAAGATTAGCATGTCTCTCTTTTCCATCTCTTACTATACATTGGTCAATCTTGAGGCTTACTAGGAACAAGAGTCTCAGAGGGGTAGCGGTGTAACTTTAATCTGTAACTTTGAGAGAGAGAGAGTAGTCTTAGGGAAAACCCACTTCTTCATATGAGAGTGTGAGTTTTGCCCATGAAAGCTCTTTTATTATGTATATAAGTTTGTATGGTTCTATAGGACTTTTTTTTTTTACAGAAACAATAGGGCATATCTGTATAAAATAGATATGAGTGTTTTATTGTCTCTAGTAAAAGCCCCTCTGCTTTTTAACTAAAGCTACAGTATAATCATGTGTTTACTTCACAGTTTGTGGAATCTTATGAGTGTTGTGTGTCTTAATTAATAATCCTATTCTCAGGGCTGTCCAGACATTAACGTGTGATGGTGTTAATTCACCAACAAGGGAACAAATCTATAGAGAAACATGCTCGTTTGTGCCACATTTGGATGTACTGGAGGGAAACTATGTTTGTCAAATTCACTAGAACAAAATTAGTATGGAAATAAATTTGATTTCCCCAAGTTTTTACAACAGTGTTAAGTGAGTTCACAACACTGCTATTACATTCACAGCATGGACACAGAGAAATTAAATAAAAACAAATTCTCTTGTAGGAAGGTTGCAGCATCACAATTCATTTATTAGAATTCAGCATGATAACACACAGCCTGCAGCCCATAACCTGAAAACAGGCTGCTCCCTAAGGGTGCATCTACGCTGCAGGGCTTAATTTGAAATAAGCTATGCAAATTGAGCTACATCAATTGCGTATCTTATTTCAAAATAGCTTATTTTGAAATAGGAAGCACCTATACAGCACTTATTTCAAAATAGAGCACCCTTCCTCCAACTTCCCTTATTCTTTGTACAATGAGGGTTGCAGTATTCGGAGTAAGAAGTCCTCCAGCTTGACAGTATTTTGACACTGTTTTGAAATAACTGCCTGCTGTGTAGATGCAGACTAAGTTATTTTGGAATAGCGCTAGTTATTTCGAAATATTGTTGCAGTGTAGACGTATCCTAAGGGAGCAGCCTGTTTTCAGGTTATGGGCTGCAGGCTGTGTGTTATCATGCTGAATTCTAAGAAATTAATTGTGATGCTGCAATCTTCCTGCAAGATAATTTGTTTTTATTTAATTTCTCTCTGTGCATGCTGTGAATGTAATAGCAGTGTTGTGAACTCACGTAACACTGTGGGGTACCTAAGGGTACGTCTACATAGCAGCATTATTTCTGAATAACTGATTTTATTCCAAAATAATATGGTCGGTGTCTACATAACAAGCAGTTATTTCGATATTATGCCAAAATAATATGGAGCTGGAGGACTTCTTACTCCAAATACTGTAACCCTCATTTTACAAGAAGTAAAGGAAGTTGGAGGAAGAGTGCTTTTTCTCAGACTTCCTGCAGTGTAGACAGCACCAAAAGCCGAAATAAGCTATTTCAACAAGCTAAGCAATTGACATTGCTCAAATTGCATAGCTTATTTCGGCTTTAGCACTGCTATGTAGACGTACGCTATGGATATGTCTATGCTATGGCCTAAAGTTGAGTTAAGATCTGCAACTTCAGCTACATTAATTGCATAGCTGAAGTCGAAGTACCTTAACTCAACTTTTGGTGCTGTCTACACAGCAAGAAGTTGAAGGAAGAACACTTTTCCTTTGACTTCCCTTACTCCTCGTGAATGAGGGTTACAGAAGCCAGAGTAAAAAGCCCATTATTTCGAAATTATTTTGAAATGACAGCTTCCTGTGTAGACACATACTCTTATTTTGAAATAACATGAGTTATTTCCAAATAATCATGAAGTGTAGATATAGCATTAGGTAGGAGGGCATGGTTCGCTATGCCTTGCTTTAAGCTGGCTTTGTCCAGAATGATTTTGATGTGTCACATTGCTCTGATTCCCTGCTTTAAGAAGCTTGTACTCTAAAATTAAATGAAAGGCTGTTATAGCAGAGTTTTGATGGCAAAGCTGAAGAAGTACCAGTGTCCAGAGTATACTTCCTGAGACCTTTGGGGATATACAAGGTTTGGGGCAGATCCCACTACCTGTTGTCTGGTAACTAAACTCTGTCCCTGACAAAGATGTGGGGGAGGCAATCTCTATGAAGGGATCCTTACAGTAACATTCTCCACCAGAGTCCCTTCCTGCAGATTTTAATGTGGGAGTGGACCATCAATCCTCAGGATACAAAGTCTGTTCTCTAAGTGGTGTAACTTTTTTTTTAATAAAATATATAAATGGACTATTATTTGAAGACTCCATGGAAGAAGTGTTTGTTTGTTTGTTTGTTTGTTTGTTTGTTTTTTAAATAGAGGCCTGAGAAAATAATGGTGGATGGTTGGCCACCCTGGCTGTAATACAGTCAGTAACTTTACATAAAGGTGGGGCAATAGGGCAAGCTAATCTTAATCAATTTCCACATTGATTGATAAGAGCTGGGTTGTTAAATCAAGTGGTTTAATTATGCAAAACCACTGTGACAAATGTTAACTCTACATTTTTCCTCTCTAGACACTACAGAGTTGTTTTCAAGAGCAGCTCAGACTCAAGGCTCAGGTGAGACTTCTGGAGTATCGTGTGAAACAGCAGCAGGTAAAAATTGTGCAGCTCTTACAGGAAAAGGAGATTCAATACAGTGACCAGGGAGATGAAAACAGTTTTATTGATCTGGGAGAAAAAAGACAATATGCAGGTGAGAATTTATTTCTTCTATTCACATGGTGTCTTTCTGTTTGAACTAGTGCACGTGTTTTCATGGGCCAATATAACTGAGACTTCACATTTACAGGTATGCTTTAAAATTCTCCCAGGAAACTGTGCCACCAAGACCTAGCATTCAGCTGTTATCCCGGCCTTTGTTGTCTTGAAATCAGATTGTGCAATGCATTCTACATAGAGCTATGCCTTAAAACTGAAGTTGCTATAGAACATGCCGCATGCTTTTTGAAAATGAGATTTTGCCAGGAACATATTACACGCATGCTCTATATCTGTACTAGCTACCTGCTGTCTTCTGCGTAGATTTTAAGGTGATAACCTTAGACTTTAAGGTGACCTATAAAAATGTAAGAATCCTGACAGTTACCTATTCAAAATGCCACCTCTCCCTCATTGTGTTACTGCTGCAGCTGTGGTGAATGATGATATTCAAGAGGGAGCTTCCCACAATATAAAATAAAAGTTGCTATTTTTCATGAGCACCTATTACAGGGGAAGCCCACTCATCCCTCGCAGGGTAGGGATGTAAGCGACTAATCGAGTAGTTGACTAGCCAATAAGCAAAAGCTTATAGGCTAGTGGACACACTAGTTGACTAGTCGCTTCCCTCCCCCCTTGCTGCCTCTATCAGAAAGAGGCAGTAAGGGGGGGGGCGGTGAGAAGAGCCAGCTTAAAACCCAGTTCTCCCCAGCTCCAGTTCCATGGGAGGGGGCGGGGTGCAGCAGTGACTTTCCAACTTTGAAATGTACAAGAGTCCCTGCTGGGGATCTTGTATATTTCAAAGCAGAAGTGATGCATGGGGCTCAGGGCAGTGGGGAAGTCTGAGTCCCCTGTTGGCCCCAGGCTCCATGCAGTGTTTCAATCTTTGAAATGCACAAGAGCCCCTATTGGGGCTCTTGTACATTTCAAAGGTGGAACACTGCACAGCACTTCCACCTTTGAAATGTAGCAATAGCCAAGTGGGCTCTTGCTACATTTCAAAGCAGAAGCACCCTTATCGACTAATTGAACAGTCGATGGAAATTCCATCAACTATTCAATTACTTGATTACTTTTAATATCTCAATCACAGGGTGGGGGGGGAGGCAGTCAGGCCTATGAGGCCCTTCAAGTGGTGCTCAACCCACGTGTGTACCAAGTAGGAAAAGAGGGAGGGGCTATCCCTCCCCTCCTGATTATGTCCAGAGCTCATCCCTGGCCATATGCTCTGGCTGCTCAAGTAGATAATTACACCCCTTCCTGTATGGCAGCATGATCTAGCAGCCAAAGTCAATGGCAATGCCCTTCTCTGCACAGCAATATGTTTAGCTGCTAGAATCAGTGGAGTGTAGACCCCCACATGGGGTTGGCAAGGATGAGGTAGGAGGGCAAGGGCCCATCCTCTACACCCAGGGCCATCTCAGCAGTGGAGTGGTGCAACTAGCCACTCTGAGCTACTTCCTACCAGTCTCTCCAGTATAGGCATCCCCAGCTCTTCCTTCCAGGCTGGGGGCTTCTCTTACAGTTCCCCACTGACTGGCCTCCGTGTCTTAGTATTTCTGCACTGCAGGTCCTCCTCAGGAGCACCAGCGACACCTCCTTCGTCATCAGCATTAAGCCCTGAATGAGCTGCTCCACAGGTTTTTATACCTGTTCTCTAGCTCGAGCAAGCCCAGCAGGAGTGTGGGGACAGGTCATACTCAGCGAGGTGGACAGGGTGAACCTTCGCAGCCCCAACATGGGGTTGGTACATTCTGTCACGGGGCCCCTCAGTTTTGGACCTCACTGTCTCCCATCCCAGTCCAAAAAGCACTCTGTTGACATTAAAATTCTCAAAGAGGTGAAACTCTAATTTTAAAAGTATATCAGCAGGGAAATAATTTTCTACCCTTTAAAGGACATAGTACAAATAAAAGATTTTTTTTTAAAAGCCACAACTATGGCCTGTTGTTTAGAGCCACATTCTTTAGGAATATAAACAGAGCCTGAGCTAAGAGACTGAAGAGAAAGGGCAAAGCCCTTCCAAATATGTTTTTTAATCATCATTTTCAGCTAAAGAATGAAACTAACTCCCAACTGTTTTCAATTTAATTTTAGGAACACCCAGCAATGCAATACTGTATGTTTTGATTTGAAGCTTACACACTAGCAGCTCAATCAGAGCACATGAAGCAAGACTATATAGCACATAAATTAATAAAACTTTAGAATGTATTGCTGGGTGACCAGAAGCCAGTGCAGACTTCATATCATTTTTATTTGTATTCATGACCTTAGCTTTAGTTTGGCTGATGATTTCATTCTTCAAGTAGCCTCCACATGTTTTGTGGCAGTACATCTAGTTCTTTCAGGATCCTCCCCACAAGTGTGATAGAGCTACCATGGTAGGAATAGGACTATCTCCAGCACTGAGAGGTGACTTAAAGCCACCATTTCACAAACCCTTCTGCCCTGTGTTGAGTTCCACTCACCTGTAATACAAAATTTGATCCTCTGATTTTGCTATCTTAAGGGTACTTGAGATATAAATAACAAATAGTCAGCTAGGGCTGCCACCTTTCTAATGGCTAGGAACTGCTCCCATCTCTGCCTTGTCCTCCAGGAGCCACCCCATCTCTCATTCCTTTTCCCACTTTTTCCTGTAGGGTTGCTACATCTGCCCACACATTCTAGGGATAATAAACACAATCTGCACTTGAAAGGATTTTCATTTATGGATGTTCATTTGTACTTCTTCATTTCCATACATATGCACACAGTGGGAGGTTTATTTCATAAGCACAGTTGTTCTGGGGAGGAGGGGACGGGAGATCCCCCATTTGTATATACAGCTGGTCTGAAAGGGAGCACATTCTTAAGTACTTTGCAGATTTGGGGCTCTGTTGAGAAAATCATTAGTGTTTGAAAATTTGAGGCTCTACTTTAATCTAATGAAACATTCTTTACATTCCTCCCATATACTCACTTACATTATGTTTATATTACTCTTTTCTACCATAATCTGTTCGACCCCTGGCACAGCCATTTGTTTTTAAGATAAACTGTTTATTTTCTGGTCTCAGATGCTCTGGGGCTTTCATAAGGGAGAACGAAAATAGTTCAGAACATTCCAAACTGGCCAACAAATGCAATTAAAAAAAAAACAAAATGTTGGCTGACTCTCAGGTTGAGATTCAGCCAACGTGTTCATAAAGTTTTCAGAGGTAAATCTTACAGTTAATTACCTCTATCCTTGCCAGGAAAAACAGAGAGTTGAAAATTATATGTCTTTCCTGTGTAACTGACAGCTTGATAGTAGATTAGATATAAATAAAGAACTCCTTTCATGTAAAAATTAACTTGTAGGAGGAAAAAAATGTACAATTATATCAGTATTCTGCGTTCATTGGGCCTGATTCTTTTGTTGCTTTGAACTTTAGTCAGTCACTTACCAATGCAAAGTGAGAACAAAATCGTATCAGATCAAAATAGAAACATGGTACATACTGAAGTGAGTGAGTTTGGACTCATTCTTCAAAAGGTGCAACAGTGTATCAGGTTCAACATTTGTTGCTTTTCTCCTAGCAATGACAATTCTATCCTACTGTTTGTGGCAGTTCTATTCTGTAGACCCCTCAGCATATGGAATTCCTACTGAAGTTAGCGAGTGTTTTTGCATTTGGAGAGGTGGCTCAAAAATGTCCAGATCCTAATATAAGTCACACCAAACATCCCTCAGAAATAACTCCATAAATCTTAGGATTTATGGCAGTGTAAGTAACAGCCAAATCAGGGCTGCCATATTTAATGACTATTGTAAAGTGTAAGTGTGTGTGTGGGGAGAGGGTAACTTCTTTGAAGAAATGTCAGAACTGTTACATAATTTTACTGAATTGTACTTATAATAATAAATGAAAACAATAAAACACAAAGATCTATATAAAAACATTTCATGAGTATTTGCACCATTCTTATATATATGTTATATATTCTTACCATGCATTAATTATGTTGATGAAGGTCCCTCTTTATGAAGCTTGTTTTCACTATTGTATCAAGTATAGGACTGAAAAAATCTGTTTCAACTGATACTTATAAGCAGATTGTGCAGAGATCTACAACGATGGATACAAACGCAGTGGATTTTACAAGCTGAAATCTTTCCAGAGCCCTAGTGAGTTCCTCGCCTACTGCGACATGTCAGACGGGGGAGGCTGGACTGTTTTTCAGAGACGTTCTGATGGCAGCCAGAAATTTGATAGGTAAGTGTTGCAGCCAGTAGTTATGACTGCAAACAAACCACAGGCATCTGAGACCAGGTGGGACATATTAAATATTAACTCTCAACCTATGCTTGTAAGGGACTGTCAGCAGTGAAAAGAGAGGAATGATGATTTTGTGTGTAAGCCACTAGATTGGAATGCTGAAGTTCTTGGTTCAATTCCTGACTTTGCATCAGACTCTTGGTGTGGTCCTTGGTAAGTTACTAGGTCCAATTTAAAGCAATTAAAAATTAACCTAACTTTAGATATCTTTTGCAAACAAAGCCTTCAGTGAATTGGGATTACTCCTGTGCTTTAAGCTAGGGACATACTTAAATAAGATGCTGAAGCGGGGTCTTAATTTTTCTGTTCCTCCTCTGTAAAATGGAGATAAAAGCAAATACCTACCTCACAGTGTTGCAAGGATAAAATCAAATAATGTTTGAGGTGCCCTGATATTGTAATGATGTGGGGTAGGTAAGGACCTAGATGCTGTACCTAAGAATGGGGACAATAGACCTTAATTGGATGTATGAGTTGTTGCTCCTTTCCCCCTTTGTCATGTCCAAATGAACTATGACTCCACCCCCTTATAAAAACACTAGCCTAATTATTTGTAGTTACCACCACAGGCATATTAATTTCTAACTATAGTGGGTAATTTGCTGCATCGTATACTTCCTTTTACAACAGTGTTTGAGGTGATTCAGATGTTCCTAGAACCACTGTCTCACTGTGTGTAACTAAGCTCATTTTCATCTAATTAGTAAACACTGAAATAGCATTTGACATGTTCAAAGTTATGTGTAAATACCAAACTAAGGTATACTTTTTGAAAAAAATATGAGGTTGGTAAGCATATATTTTAAAATAGCTGGAAAAAGAGGGTGGAGAGACTGTTGCATGGAAAACCATGTCTTTTCACTAAAAATTTGAAAACCAAAATAATTTGATTCAGAAATGACACTTCACTGAGTAGTAGTTTAGGTGCCTCATGCTTTTGTTCTCCTATATAGGTCAACTCCTGGACTGGACTACATCTCTCATGATATACCACAGGAATGAGGGAAAGCTCTGGCTGTGGCACATTATGGGCAATGGAGTCTGGCTGGTGAGCCAAACATATAGAGGAGAATGGGAGCATGAGGCAACTGAACTCTGTATAGATTTTGTGTGCCTGGGTTTTGTTGTGGTTTGTTTTATCTTATAAATTGATTTTCAGGAATGAAAAATTTAAGCTTTCTATGGAAAGCATGTACTGCTTGGGGGATTATTGTGTTGAAAATCCATTTTTTCTGTCAAACTTCTTTTTTTTAACAAAACTGTCAACTAGTTTTAGTAAGTATTATTATCCTCCTTTTATAAATGGAGGAAACTTAGATACAAAGAAATTAGAGATATAGTAAGTCAATCCGAGAAAGGCAGGATTAGAAGTCAGTAGCTCAAAGTCCTGATTCCCAGCCTTGTATTCAGTCTACCAGACCATACTGAGTCCCATATGGTTTTAATATTTTTATATAACTCAAACTCAGTTAACTTTAATGACGCTACATCCACTACACTGTTATCCATATGTTCTTGATAATCTTTGCAGTTTTATAACTTAGTCTGTAATAACACACTGTAGTAAATGAAGATCTTTTAAGGTCTGACACTTTGCTTACTCTTTTTACTTTTAAGGCTATGTCTACACTGGCCAGTCTTGCACAAGAACATATGCAAATGAGGTGTGGCGATGAATATTGTGGTGCCTCATTTGCATACTTAATGAGCATCTATTAAGTATGCAAATGAGGTGGTGATATTCATTGCCACACCTCATTTGCATATGTTCTTGCGCAAGACTGGCCAGTTTAGACGTAGGCTTAGTGAGTACACCCTGTATTATCCATTATGTATAGCACAGGGCATGCTTAACTAACTTTTTACAAACTCTAAACTTCACTGCTACTTATTGCTACACTCACCAGTAAGCAATATCTTAACATACAGAAACACAAGTGAATCTTGGGGCAAGTTCATTATTAACATTTTCACGGTCATATATTGCCATTTTATGTGCCATATGCTAGCAGTGTATTTGATTTTATTGTCAGTTGATATCTACAGAAATTTTGTGGTTTCACTATTTCACTACTGTATTTTTCCTTTTTAAATGCACTAACCACTGCTAGGAAAAGTTTTCTTCTGGAATCAGAGACTTCCTGAGTCAGTTTGAGCCTAAGTGTCAAGTTGTTCTTCACTTGACCCATGCTGAACCCAATACTTGTATTCAGGGTTCATCAGATTTGGGTTCTATTACATGACTGTGTGGCATTTCTAGTACCCCCTTCACTTTAGTATCTGGGCTCCAGCGAGAGACTCAAAGTGGAAGAGCTAATCAAGAGAAGTGCCCCTAGCTTAAGTGTGGGAAAAGCAGGGTGATGCTAAAGCGTACAAACCAATAGAAGCTGTGTGAGTTTCATAAGCTACTAAATCAAATCACAGAATGTACTTTATTTCTGATGAAATGTTCTGTGTAACACACCTAAACATAGATTTTCATGCTATGGCCACCCAGTAAGTGTCTCTTAATTGTACAATTTTGAGAGATGATTATTGGAATTTAAGCAAGTATGTTATGCAGAATGTCAGACAAGTGGTCATACAGATACTTTCTGACCTCACAAACTATTTATTATAGCCATCTCAAGGCTGTGTTTCTGGGAGCTGTGCTTTAATTTGGGTTTCAGCTTGGGCACAAGAAACTAAGAAACCTGTCACTTCCATGCATACAAATCAGAAGTAACTTCATTTAAGTCAATAGAGTTACGCTAGTTTAAAAAAACCCAGGGTAAGTGATGTCAGAATCATGCCCCAATAGTCATTTATTAGTAACTTGATATCATATAAGTCTAAGAGGTTAAAAATGGTGTAGTTCCTAGAAAATTTAGTACTCTCTTTGTTTATCCCAAATCATTAGTTTTAATTTTATTTTCAGAGTCTGGGATGACTATGAACAAGGTTTTGGGAATTTTGCTTCGGCAGATGGTGAATACTGGCTTGGAAATAAAAATCTTCACTATCTCACAAATCAAGGTAAGACTTGAACAGAAATATTTGTGTTCATTAGTGTCTTTTGCAATTCAGGCAGATCAGTTTATGCTTATTACTTTGCTCTTTCAGGACCAGGTTCTGATGCAGTTTGCACTAATGTAACTTCTGAGTCACACCCCTAGTCTGAATGGGATTGTTCAGAATTTACAACAGTGTAAATTACATCAGATTCTGGTTCTCAGTTCCTAATAAAGGATTCAAACTCTCATTGGATCAATGCGTCAGTGGTGTGTAGGTAGTCTCTACAAAAAATGCTTTGCAGTACATAAAGCCACCCTCCTCTAAACTCTCAAGTGATCCACATCTTTCCTGCACTCAGCAGAACTACATTGCTTTAACTGACAGTCATGAGCCTGTCAGTGAACTGCCCCAGTTCCATTTAGTCAAGACTTGTAGTGACCACATACGTGAGACAATCTGATTGACAGTGCGGGTCTTGGTGTTTTCTTATTTCTCCTACTTCCGTGAATGGTAACCTGAATCTTCATATTTTGACTAATTATAGGCTGTTAATCTCTTAAACTATGTCTACACTGCAGAGCTATTTCAAGATACCAGAAGTATCCCGAAATAGCTATTCCGCATCTTTTGAGCACACCCGTTATTTCGAAATATAAGGGGCTTGCTATTCCAACATCCCTGCAAACCTCATTCCACAAGGAGTAAGGGACATTTCAAAAGAGCAATTTTTTTCAAAATAAGTGCTGTGTAGACAGCGTAAATTTTGAAACAAGCTATTTCGAAATTGACTCAAAATAAGCTACGCAATTTGCATAGCTCAAATTGTGTAGCTTTTTTCAAGCTACGGGTGCAGTATAGATGCACCCTTATTGTCAACATATATACTCTAAGGACTTATCTGTACTTAAAACACTGCACTGGTGCAGCTGCACCATGATAGCACTTCAGTGAAGATGCAATCTACAATTACAAGACTGGTTTTCCCATCAGCATAGGTAATCTTCCTCTGTGGGAGGTGGTAGCTACAATGGGAATTAGGTTGGTTTGACTGCGTCACTCAGAGGTGTGCATTTTTCACACCCCTGAGCAATATAGTTATATTGACCTAATTTCCTAGAGTAGACTACGCCTAAATTATTGGTGGTTAGTTCTTATGCTTCTATTTAATCTGTTCATTCTTCCTCCCAAAACATTAAAAAAGCAGACTTCCTGAATTCTTCTGCTGACAGTGCACATTGGCACAATTGCCTTCATTGCTCTACCAGCCTTTGAACAATACTCTGTTCTTAGATCAGAAATCTAGGTCAATGGGTCAATAAAAAAAGAATTTATTCTATGAAATCAGGGCCATAACTTCAGTTGGCTTCAGTGTGGCACCACTCCACTGAAGTAATTGGAATGATGTCCGTTCATACCATCTGAGAATTTGGCTCTGATTGTTTAATTTACTGATCTGCAGATGAGCCTAAGCTTCAAATTTTGTATTTGGATGCAAATACTCCCAAACTTTGAGGAAGGGCAAATCCAGGATTATAGAAGATCCTCTTTCCCACTTTCATCAGCAACTCACAAATCTTACCAATGTAGGGGCTAACTGGTTTATAATGGAAAACTTGTACCAGGGTAAGTCCATCAATTTCTGATACACATCAGGCTTGTATGTTTTGGGGAGGGAGAAATACTAGTAAAATTCATTTCAAATGTCTAAAGTTTACTCCAAGTATTGTGGATTATGATGCACTCACTTTTATAGACTTTCATGAGAAAATGTGACTTAATAGAGGTGGTGCGTGATTGGGGACTTGTGGGTCATGTTCCTCTCCCCCATATTTGTTGCTTGGCTTGTCCTGAGTGTGCTCACATGGACTGACCATGTTCAGTAACACTGTAATGCCTGGTTCTCTCACTCGGTCATCCTCTACTCTCCCACTGCCAGCAGGTATGGGTTGTCTGTAGGCCTTAGCAATTATCTACCAATTTGCTTTTTGGCCTGTGTGTGTGCGTCTATAAACCTTTGTATTTTCACATTTGCATTTACATATTTAAAAAGTTATGGGATAAATTCATAACAACAAAGATCACAATAATTTCTGTAAGAAACTAAAATTGTTCTGGAACCATCTTCTTGATATTATACTCCTAAATTGTTGTAAAACAAGAAATAGCAAGAATGCTTAAGTGGTGCAGAAAAAAAGAAAAAGTGTGGAATATATTTCAAGAATACAAATTATATTCATGGTAGAAGAAACAAATACAGTTTTAATCTTTTTGTATGACACAGTGGCTTTAATTCTGAGGAATGCTGAGAGGGGTTGATTTAACGTGAATAAATTTCTATTGTTTCTGTTAAGGTAACTATACCCTAAGAATCGATCTCTCTGATTTTGAAGGAGAACGGCGCTTTGCCCAATATAAAAGCTTCAGAGTTGCAGATGAAGAGGTAATATAACACTGAATATCTTCATTAATAAGTAAATTATTTTTTTAAATGAAAGCTTGGATTCTGTAGGCAATAAAAATATTTTAGCAGTCCATATAATTATATATGGTTTTCTAATATATCTTATTAGTAAATTTTCTTTCTCACCAACAGCTTGGAATTTTTGATTATGTAAGAACACATTGGTTTAAGTTCATAAATTGGTTTCACATTTTCATATCAATAATGTGGGTTACAAAAATTTTTTTACTTAAAATGTTCAACATAAAATGAAGTTATTAAGCAAAATTAGATCCATTACAGGGGAGTTAACAAAAAGAATACCCTTTGTTAACAAAGACTTTGATTCATCATGTGAATCATCTGTGATTAATTTTAAATGTGTGTATCTTGTTGAAGTCAATTCACTACGACTGTACATGGTTAAATTTAGGCAATACTTAAGCATCTTACTGAATCGGAACCAAATGGCCCAATTGTGCCTCATGCTGAGTGCGTCTTGGTAGGTTCTGAGTACTCTGAAGAACCACTAATATAAAATGCTATTGTTTTGAAGGCAGTGAGAGTTAAAAGTATTCAATGGCTTATAAAAGCCACTCGGCATCTTTCAGAATTGAACCCTAAAAGGTTCAAGGTATTCAAAGTTCTTCAAAATTCTTGTGTCTTACTGAGCATCCTCCCAGTTGCCTCTTATACTGTGTTTAAATGGCAAGAACTAAATGGCATGCCATTTTTGAATTTATGCTAAATAATGGAAAGTTTATATTTCCTAGTTAATACCTATCCTTGTTAATAACACCCATAGATGAGTCTAACTTTTACTCCCCATTTTTCATTAGAGTTCATACCAGCTGAGCTGTGGTGAATATTCTGGCACGGCTGGTGACTCCCTTACTGGAGGTTTTCATCCTGAAGTGAAATGGTGGGCTGATCTCCGAGGAATGAAATTTAGTACACGAGACAGAGACAATGACAACTATGAAGGGAACTGTGCTGAGGAGGACACATCTGGTTGGTGGTTTAACCGGTAGGTATTTCATGAGAATACCAATACTAGTATTCTGATATCTCCTGAGTATCTAAATGAATCTGTTCTATCTCCAATGTACAGATTCTCTTTAAGGTCCTTGACTCACTCAAGCATGTCATCTTGTACACACCTCACTATTGCATCCCATTCTTACATTTCCCCAGCATTCAGCTAGACCAGATGTGACATTTGTGCATGCTATATGACAAGTTCCTGCTAGTGTAGGGTAAGGATGTTAAGGACTAGTCAACTATCTGATAAGCAAATGCTTATAGGATAATCGAGTCAACTAGTTGATTCCCCCTCTCTTGCTGCCTCTATCAGATAAAGGCAGCAAATGGGGGCGGGAGGGGAAGGGGGTACTTCAAAGCAGCAGTGCTGCATGGAGCCTGTACCCAGGTTCTGTGCGGTGCTGCCCCTTTGAAATGCCGCAGTGGCATTTCAAAGGGACAGCACCGCTCAGAGCCCGGGATCAGCTGTGCAGCGCTACCCCTTTGAAATGCCACCACAACATTTCAAAGCGGCAGCACTGTGTGGAGCCTGGGGTTAGCTGGGGACTCCCTACCTCACCCTGGGCTCCCTGCTGCATTTCTGTGGAACCTGGAGTCAGCTGGAGAGTCCCCAGCTGATCCTGGGCCCTGTACAGTACCGCTGCTTTGAAATGCCGAGCAAA
>JANRFK010001234.1:75093098-75128880 GCA_030068395.1 Apalone spinifera
TCTGTAGTTTCCTGGGTTGTTCTTATTTCCCTTTTTATAAATGGGCACTATATGCGCTTTTCCAAATTCTGGAATCTCTCCTGTCTCCCCTGAAATGGTGTTGTTAATACTTAGTTCTGCCTCAGTGCAGCAGACTCTACATTTTGAGATCTCTCACAGTCCTACATTTTTTTATGATTGTATAGCAACCAGATTCATTTTCTAGTATATGATCTGGCTTTTAAAAAGACATGATGCCTGAACTAATACGCATTGGAGTTAGTGGGATTGCTTTGACTGGATTGGGCCTCAAGTTTGGAGTAATGATCTATCTCATTAGTAGAAATTATTGAATTTCTGTATGAGGAGAGAGAGACTGAGGATGTAGACATGTATACTATTTTTCACCTGAAGCAATGACTCAAAACACAATGCATGAGAATTTTCTATGAAAGCCATACATGGTTTAGTCAACAAAGTCTAGCAGCATCTTAAAGACTAACAAAACATGTAGATGGTACCCACAAAAGCTCATGATACCATGTTTTGTTAGTCTTTAAGGTGCTGCTAGACTATTAGTTGTTTTTTTAAGTTTTTCCAGTTACAGACTAACTCAGCTACCTCTGAAACTTTTTAGTTAGTACAAAATTCCCACAAGTATGCAAACTGCCAACCTTGATAAATTCCAGAAACATTTGCTTTTCTATGAAACTATGGGTCTGATTCTTCTCTCACCATCTGAGAAAATCAGGTTTAACTCCACTGAAATTAGTGGGTCCAATTCTCCAGTGCCTTGCACCACGGGCATGGAATCATAGAATACTAGAACTAGCAACAAACACCATCTTGATCATTCCTGATAGATGTTTGTCTAACCTGGTCTTATGAATCTCCCATGATAGAGATCCCACAACCTCCCTACACAATTTATTCCTGCTCAATAGACAAATTTCCCTGCTGACCAGCTACTTGTGTATTAACATACTAAAAAGTATTAAAATACTTATGTATTAACATACCACAGTAACAACAAATTAAAACGGGTGTCAAGGGCTGGCATTCTGATTTGATAGCATGCTAAACCCACTTAGCCCTGGTATGTTTAGCTATATACAACCTATGGTGGAGGATCAATGAAGTGAGAATGGCATAAATGAGCAAAGAAACATGCAAAACCATGCTGTTTTTATATTATTTTTAAGAGTTGTTGAGACACTGATTCTTTCCATAGGGAAAAATAGTATAAAAAGCAGAAGGCATATATTGACTCACAGATACTACAATGATGGTGACTTTATAAGAAACTACTAGATAATATTTACAGCATATTAATTTGAATAAGAGAGCTAGCAAATATATTAACATATTAATTTAATAGGAAGTAATGAGTACCATATGGTTCATTACTTTGTTTACAGTAAGAAAACCCCTTTGAAAAACTATTGAACAAAACTGTTCTTAAAAATGAGCCCAGATGCAATATGAGGGTACGTCTACACTTGCTCCCTAGTTCGAACTAGGGATGCAAACATAGGTGACCGAAATTGCTAATGAAGCGGGGATGTAAATATCCCGCGCTTCATTAGCATGATCTCACCGGCACGTTACTCTGCTCAACAGCTGTTTCAAAAGTGAAAGTGCACGCCAGGACGCGTTAGTTTGAACCGAATCCCTTGGTTCGAACTAACATTACTCCTCATTTTTTGAGCCAAGGGGTTCATTTTTTGAGGCATAACGTTAGTTCGAACCAAGGGATTTGGTTCGAACTAACATGTCCCAGTGCACACTTTCACTTTCGAAACAGCTGTTGAGCGGAGTAATGCGCTGGCGAGATCATGCTAATGAAGCGCGGGATATTTAATCCCCCGCTTCATTAGCAATTTCCGTCGCTTACATTTGCATCCCTAGTTCGAACTAGGGAGCAAGTGTAGACATATCCTAAGGGAATAAACTGATTATTTTATATGCATTTTTAAAAAGTAATGCAAGAAATAAATATTTAATACTAGACAAACTCATAGAATGTATGTAACAGATAGTAGCCTAGGAAAGAAAAAGGGGTTTGTTACATTAAGGAATCAAGTGAACTACAATTAGTCTAATGGTTTACTTTATATCCATTCTTCAACTATGCTCTTACTGTGTTTTAATATAAAGGACCACAATCAACCTTGGTGAAAGCTAATTGAAATCAGTGGAATTACAGCAGGGATGAATTTCATCCAAAGATCTGTTCATCAATATTTTACCATTGTAAGTATATCTTCATTCTTTGTTGGGATGCCTTTTCTGCAGAGTGCTCAACACCATTAGGAAAGGATTCCTACATAGGACCAATTTCTACAACCCTTACAAAAGCACAGGATCAGAACAATAGTGACATTTTCCTACACTTTCAGCAGAGTTGATCTTATCAGTTTTCTTCGGACACGTTAGCAATGTCAATATACTGACAAAGCTGGAAGTATGAAATAGTATTTAGGACAGAAACTGGGCAGTAAGTAAACCAAGAAGTCACATGTACATACACCACTACCTGAAGTGTACTGAAATGAAATACTATAAAAATAAGGATAATAAAAGTTAGTAATGAACTATGCCTCAAAATGTTGATAGCTCTGAATTGTAGTATTAAACTTTTATTAACCTCCTGGATTTTTATTTTTTTTTGCTTGGCATGTTATAAGTTTACTCTGCACAAGCAAACAAAATATGGGCAGTGGGAACTATTGATTAAATGCAGCTTTCTCCAGCTCCTGAAAAAGAAAAAATATACAGCATATACTGACACCGTATACATTGGAAAACTTGGTCAGAGGAAACAAGTGCACCTGACTGATCTACAGTACAGAGAACTAGATCAAGCCACAAGAATATGAGCAAACCCTCAAGTTCATATTTCCCCAAGCACAGGTAGAAGGTGTCTAGGGTTAATAATAAGTAGCTAATTACCAAAATAATAACAATGATTTAATCATAATGTCTAGATAATGTAGTTAGAAATGTAACTTAATGTAAATATCTATAAGCCTAAAATTTCAAAGACACAGGACCAGGAAAGAAGTACAAAGTTGCTTTTATCTTTCTCTGCTTGGAGAGTAGCTACTGATCTACTCATCTTTATAGTCCACAAAGCAGTGCTTTTCTATCTGCAATGACTGCTGGCAAAGTGGCATCAATCACTTTTGCCTACTCTTTGAATCCCCATTATTTTTAATTATTTTCAAAAATTCCTATCTGACACTATACATCACAAGTTTGCCTTATCCATACCTCCAGGCTGATAAGAATTGGGCAGACAAATCTGCCAGAGAAATACAGTAAAATGACCTCCCCAACTCCTTTCCATCCCCTATCCTGAGAAACTCCATTGCTTGCTTGAGGAAACTTTTAGTGACCTTTCTATTTAAAATGAGAGTTTATAGTCTGTTCAGCTAATCAAGCAATAGGATAGACTGATTTTTTGCATACTATGATTTAAAGGGACACTGTCAACTTGTAATCTGCTCAATTTAAAAATAAAACATGAGGTAAGAGTAGGATCGGGGCACCTTTCACTGAATTTCCCAACAAATTTATCTTTGAAAAAAAATCATATAGTGTTTTTATGATTGCTTTTCTCTCCCATCTTGCTGTGTGAAAGACTCACTGACACAATAGGGGAAAGAGTAAAAATGAATATTCACATGGGGCTGTCAAACTACCCCATGTGAAGGGGAAACAGAATAAACTATGATCTCCAGGAAAAATCAATGTGACAAGCTAACTGCAGCAATCCGTTGGTATTTTCAAGGCTCTCTTTACAATGACACAATTTAAAAAAAAAATTGAAGATGAGTTTAGCTGTGATATTCATAGTTCCTCTAAATTAGGGTTAAAGGTTATTTTTGTGAAGTCCAAAGGCTGGCATTGTCTCCCATCTGTTACCTGGATCTACAAAAATAGTAACATCACAAAACCTATATGTTCTGTTATGCCCGGTCATGGTCACTGAATCCTGCTGGAATGTCTGATAACATGGGACTCTGTTTTTCAATGCTGGGAGGGGGAGAAAGGGTTCTTAGTTGTAAACTTGGAACTTGATCTCTGCCTTGCCTGTCAAAACTTGAGGACTCAATCATACAAGGTGCTTACTCAGCACTCAGTAACTGATCCAGCAGAGCAGTTACACATCTCTCAATATCAAGTACAGTACAGAGACACACTAGTACCATTAACTTCAAAGGGCTGTGGATCAGGCCTTTAATCACTTGGAAAGGAAATGAACAGTGGGCTTGTCATGGGTGGAAGTGAACTATTTTGTTTATCTTTACTGCTAAGCTGACCAGTGAAAAAAGTAAACAGTTTTCTTTCATGTGATAACAAAGCCAAGCAATGGAGCTTGCATTCTTCTCATTTTTTAATTGTTAGTCTGAAACATACAATACCCTGCTGACATGCTCAATCCTGAATCGTATTCAATGTATATAAATAGCCTGCAACTGTGTACAGTAGCTAGGAAAAAGCTGGCTCAATCACAAAAAGAAAGACTCTGCAAGAAAAGTTATCAGTCTATGCTTGAATAAATATTCCATGATAAACTGAAAAAACAGCAAAGTGTCTAGTAGAACTTTAAAGACCAACAAAACATGTAGATGGTACCATGAGCTTTTGTGGGCACAAACCACCCCATCATCTGAAGAAATGGGCTGTGCCCACGAAAGCTCACGATACCATCTACATGTTTTGTTGGTCTTCAAAGTTCTATTAGACTATTTGTTGTTTTTTAAGTTTTTCCTGTTACAGACTAACATGGCTACCCCTCTAAGCTTTTATTCCATGATAGGTATCCATCCTGGAAGTTCTCAAGTGTGCCAGGAGCTCAGAAGGAGAAAAATTCTGCCAATCTTACTGGCAATCTGGATTTTAGCAACCATCTCATTAGGGAGGTCAATGGATGTAGCTGAAAACAGATGAAAATGATATACTAAAATGATAAAGGATCAGTTTCATCTAATGAGATGCATGACTACAAAACACTTGATAGATGGGAGAATGGACTTCAAAGTGGTTTCCTGCCTTTCAGGCAGGGGATTTACCCACTGAACTGGTTATTCTGGACCAATCGCTATACCACTGTGGATAAACAATTATTGGGAGTAAGGAAGGGAATGACTTTGTAGGTACCACCTGGGAGAAGGGAGACCCAGGGGCCAGTCCCCATGCTTCAGTCACACTTTCATTATTAATCCACAATCGAACAACTTCAAAAGAGTAACACATCATACTCTTCCATAACTCAGTGGGTTAGTGCTGCCTTCTGAGAGGTAGGTGGATCGCCTGTTCAGATCCTTCCTCCCCTTTTTGAAGAGAAGAGGGAAATGAATCAGGTTTCCCACAATCCACACAAAGGGTTTAACTACTGGGCTAAAAGTTATGAGGTGGCACTTCCATCAGTCACATTTTAAACAGGAGTTACCCAATAAGTGGTCTGTGAGTATACTCACCGTATAGAACCCCACATGCCACTTAGGTGGCCCTAGTCTGTGAATTGCTCTTGAGGTTACGTGGGAGGTGTGCACTGGAATGCCTAAAGGGCGGTAGCAGCATGCATACCCAGAACCGAAAATGTAGGTGCTTACAGCATTTTTACCTTGAAAACTTACAGTGTTTGGAGGATCACAGTAGAGCCAAACCTGGGATTTAAGCACTTAAGTCTGGGGTTGAGGTGTCTAAGTAACTTTGTGGTTCTTAGATCCAAGAGCCACAAGGCCATGCAACAGCAAATCACTAGCACTATAACTCAAGTCTCATGATGCTCAGCTCCCTGTGCTATGCTTAAGCTTCACATGTTGTAAAAAGTTGAAATAAAATAGGATTATAATTAGTTACTATAAAAACCTAACTAATATACCAAGCTGCTATATAAAATCTGGGGTGGGAAAAGTCCATTAAGGTCTCAAAGGTAACAAAGGTGTGAAGCTAAGCTTGAAGGTGAGAGCTACCCAAACTGCAACTCAGAACATTGCTAATTAGTCACCTAACTTGTAACATAATTCAAAAAGGCTGAAGACCTATGGCAATAAAGTCAGGTCTGTAAGTACTCTTATGATTAGCCAAAACAACAAAAAACAAAAACAAAAACCCCTCTCTCATAGCACCCAGCTTGTAATGGATTTTTCAATAAGAAAGATACAAAAAAAATCAGTGCCTCAAACAGTGGAATATCCATCACTACCATGTGAAGACATTTTCCTAGTGTAAGCAGCAGATCCTACAATGAACCTCACACAGGCAGATCCCTGTGTCTGTTGTTCTCCCGTGTACCACGACAAGGCCTCCAGATTTAGGATGATTTTCCTTATAAGTCACTATAAATGTTCCTTTTCTTACTTTCAGTCTGTGACTCCTACTTATTGACCTGTTAAACCCCTCTAACTGCTTCCCCTCTTGGCCGCAGGGATGGCATCCGATTTCTTTATTTAAATCAAATGCCAAGAACACAGAATTATGCCTCTATAGATCCTTTAGCCAACGGTTCTCAAAGAACCTTCCGAAGGTGGGAATAGTTTACTAGCGCGGCTCCCATTTAACAATGAGAGAAACAGAGTCACAAAGCTCAAACCACAACTCCAAAGTCTTCCAGCAAGTCTAGCAAAGCCCAGCACCTCCATGTTCTAGCCTCCCGTCTAGTCCCAGTTTCCTGAGCTAAGCACTACTCCAGACTGCCTCCTAGAATCGGGACCAAACCCAGGCGTCCTAGCGCTCGCCCGTCTCCCGGAATTTCAATAAGGCTTCCACCAATCACTACCCCGGTGGGAGATGCAGGTAAACAGTCTATTGCCAAGAGCCGGCTGGTTTGTCTATTGCACAGGAAGGTGAGAGCTCGTGCGGCTGAAGAGAAAGACCGAATAGGGCGCGCGAGAAAGTGGGGGCAGCCCTTCGCCGGCCAGGTTCGCTCCGGTTGGGGGAAGGCACTCAGGTGCGCTGACGTCACAAAGCAGAACAGGTGCCGCCAATGCCCTAGGCAAAAGAGGGAGGGAAGGCGCGAGCGGGCCTAGCTGGTATTGAGCACGCGCGCCCGCGGCCGGTTCGGAGGAGAGCAAAGGCGCGCACAGAGCCAGCGACAGGAGCGCCCGAGTGCAGCGCAGAGCGTGGCCAGGCGCAACTGCAGGAGGAGGTGAGTGGGGCTCTGACACGCCGGGGGGCTGTTTCGGGGGAGGGTTTCGGAGAGGGCCGCTGGTTTCGGAGTGGCCCGCTTCTGTCCCGCCCGGGAGCGCGGCTCTCGGCCGCAGGGAATTGCTTGGGACGGGGGCTGGCAACTTCCCAGGGAGACGGGGACTGGCGCAACTTGTGCGGGATGTTGTTCCTCGGGCCTTTGGGGTTGCGCTGCCGGCCGCGCTTCTCCTCTCTTCCTCCCGCCTCCGGCAGAGCTGCTGGCGGTGCCTCCAGCGATCGCAGCTGCAGAGCCCCGAACTTCTTAGCTAGGGGGAGCGGGACTGGGAGCGGTAGGAGGAGGAGGAGGAGGACGTGGGGGGGGCTTTGTGGGGTTGGTCTCTGTGCTGGAGCACAGTGGAGTGGCAGCAACAGCACAGGCGGCAGTGGGAGCGTGGCGCTGGGTTTCCCTCTTGGCCCCTTCAAGCTGCATTCTCCTTTCCCGTTAAACGTGTCTGCGTAGCGGCTCCATGGCCTCCGTGGGGCTGCTGCCGCAGGGATTCTCCCGGCTTTGATTTCGGGCTTGGCCGCCAGCCCCGAGGGCTGACTGACTCAGAGCTGGGCTTGCGGTAGGTGGCACGCCCAGCAGGTAGAGATTTTTCCTTGTAGTCACTGCTAGGGACGTAGCGAAAACTTGGCCAGATTTCCTGGCGCGGCGGGGGGAGAGGGAGCAAAGGGCTGGCTGCGCCCGGGGACGCAGGCTGTCCTGCGTATCGGGTCGGTTTCTCCTGACTGCGTGGCCGAGGGAAGGTAGGAGACCGGTCGCTGCCGGGCACTGGCCGGGCTGTCACTTTGCGGAGCGGCTTCTTGACTTTGCTGTGAACTTGAATAACTCGTCTTAATTGCTGCGGCTCTGCGGCTGAACCCGGGCTGTCTCCGAAGGGAGGCAGTGCCCGACCGAGTGCGTGCATCTCCTGTTCCTGCGCGCCGGGGCTTGGTCAGGTGACTGTTCTGTGACTGGCACTGCGGATAGCAATAGTTAGACGTGCTCTCCGCCTTGGGTCAGGCTCTTCTGCACGCTCCTCGCTGCAGTCTAGCTGCATTTAGTCCTTGCTATTTAAAACCGGCTATATGGGCTTTGTATAGTAAATCCTGCCTCTCTGTGGAGGAGGAGAGAGAATATGGGCAGGATGACCTCCTGAGGTCCTTTCCAACCCTTTATTTCTATGGTGCTATATTACTGTGAAGTATATATATGGGAATATTAGTTAAACTGTAGTTTCCAAGGCAACTGCTTTTGATGCAGATTACATGGCACAAAACAAAAAACGTTGCTTTAGTTGGCATTAATACATAATAAAATAACCTGTGATTGATAGCTGCTAGTTTAAGGGCCCTTCAAACTGAGCTGTTAGAGTTGAACTGGATAAAGCGATTTCAACAGGATACTGTCGTCTTGAAATCGAGGCAGTTTCAAAATGAGTTTAATGAGTTCAAAATGAGCAATCTAGGTATAACTCCTGCTTATAATCACTTGGCTGATTCTTATTGTCTTAACTCTTTATTTTTCTGTTACTTTTTTTTCTTTTTGGGAAAAGTGCCCCAGATGATATGATATATAGTAAAATATGAAACTCTGTGTGTGTGTGTGTGTGTGTGTGTGTGTGTGTGTGTGCATGCAAACACAGTTTCATATTTTACTTACTTACACACGAAGTGCTGTCAAGGACATGACTGTGTTGTAGTATAATTTGTTCTCAATTTAAACAACACTTGGGTGTTAACTGTAAAAGGAAACAAAATACTCCAGCAAGTGATGCTTTTTGTTGTCCCATTGACGTCCTTTGTTTTAGTAGCTTTGTGCTGACAGAATAAGGGACATAGTAGTGATGAACCAAACATCATCTGCTTCTCACGCCAAAGATTTACTTCCATTGTGTGTCTCAACACTACTGTATAAATGATCTTAACTTTAACCCGGAGGGCCCACTTACTAGTAACTAGTATAGCAGTTCTTTAGACATTAAAAGTTGTGCTTTCCTCATGTGATTGAGCTAATACCATCAAAATCTTAACTGAAGTCCTTACATGGAATTTCTGCTATGCTTTGAGAAATGAAGTCGTGCTTTGTCTACTAACCTCATTGACTCTCCATATAATCAAAAAAGTTATTGAGAATGTATACCTCTTGTTAGTTTTACATGGTGGGTTAAAAATTTATTTGTTTTAAAACCATAAAATTCTTCCTACTTGTTCTGAAGATGTAATCTCTTTACAGAGCTGGTTGATGTATATTTTTTTTTCCCTCTCTTCAAGGGTCTGGGAGAGTGATGTAGTAAAGATCTCTTTTTAGAGGATTAAAATCAGTGTCAACAGTTTTTTGGAATATGTAGTTAAAATGGTACACTATGATGAGCTTCTGCAATGAAGGTGGAAGTTGAAACTGTTAAAACAGTGGTGACATTTTTAACTACTAGTAATTGCTAGTACCCACTTTGATCGATTTTAGTGTAATAAGAGCTATAACATTCTTACCATATTCTTTGAAAATATTTTGAATCTTTACACCTTTGTTTCTATTTATACAGCACAAAGTTGGCAAAGAGAAGAGTGCTAACGTTTGAAAAGGGCATTGAGCTCAAATTTGACACCATGGTTCTAAGGCCAAGCAGGGACTGGTATAACAACTCATCAAGTTAGACTATCAAAATAAAAAACTAAAAGTACTCTGAAAATACTTGTTGCGGAAAGCTGATTCAAGGTAACAAGTATTCATGTTAAAGTATGCTATTGGGACAAAGGTGAAGCAACTTATGAAGGGATTTTGTTACAACACAGACTTATAAAGTGCCACTAGGCTAAGTATTTCTTGGATCACTCTCTAAAGATTTTAAAGAAGGTTGAATTACACTATCACAAGTGTTTAATATGCAGTATATTGTATAAAAAGACAAGATTCAAGTTTTACCTGCTATAAGTAACAATAGTATCTTTCTCTCTTGTATATCTCCAAAGCTCTACCTGAAGTATCGTTTGCTGGCCCAGGCACTGGTTCAGTGCCTCTAAATCCTCCAAAAATGCCATCAAGAATGCAGCCTTGAACAAGGCTATCTCCTGACTGCACTGATATATCTGACAACTTGCACCAGATACCTAAGTATCTGAATTATGGGTTGTTGGGGATTTTCCTTTGACCCTCTGACTCAAAATCACACATCTAAAATCCCAACTATACCTTCTGAGCACACCACCTACCTTTGTTTTAAAAAAAAGAAAATTACACTGATGTATCAACCAATTTTTAGGTTTGCCTTTAGTATAGCATCTATTCCTCTCCTTGAAAGGAAAATACATTAGAGGGGTGCAGAAACGCCTATAACAATACGTTTTCCATCACTTTACTCTTACAAAATAACTGAGCAGCTGACAGCCAAGCATACAATGCTCATCCTGCATCCATGACTTTATATGCAATATCAGAATAATCATTCATAATAGCCTTGGCTTATGTGAACTGCAGGCTATCAAACTTGCGGCCATCATTGGCCTGAGTGATTGTGTAATCCAGCCCAGTCCTTCCTGGTGGGCCAGGCCTCCTGTTACCAGACCCTAAGCCCTTCCCCTTCATGGCACCCTGTCTCCAAGGAAGTGGCTTCATGGATCACAGTGCTGGCACAGTGGTGTGGTAGCAGTTGTGCACACCCCTGCCCCCATGCGCTCCCTGTGGCAGCAGGATTTATGGAGCAGGGGAGCACAACTCAGGAAGTGCTTAAATTCGTGGGTCCAGACTTAATACATCCGAGGGTACTAAGGGAGTTGGCAACTGTCATTGAGGAGTCTTTGGCCATTCTCTCTGAAAAGTCATGGAGATCAGGAGAGATCCTGGATGATTGGAAGAAGGCAAATGTAGTGCCCATCTTTAAGAAAGGGCAGAAGGAGGATCCAGGGAACTATAGGCCGGTCAGTCTTACCTCAGTCCCCAGAAAAATCGTGGAGGGGATCCTCAAGGAATCCATTTTGAAGCACTTGGAAGAGGGGAAGGTGATCAAGAATAGTCAGCATGGATTCACAAAGGGCAAGTCGTGCCTGACCAATCTGATTAGCTTCTATAATGAGGTAACTGGCTCTGGATATGGGGAAGTCAGTGGATGTGACTTACCTTGACTTTAGCAAGGCTTTTGATACGGTCTCCCACAACATTCCTGCCAGCAAGTTAAGGGAATGTGGATTGGATAACTGAATGGTAAGATGGATAGAAAGCTGGCTGGAAGGTCAGGCCCAGCGGGTAGTGATCAACGGCTCGATGTCAGGATGGCGGTTGGTTTCTAGTGGAGTTCCCCAAGGATCGGTTCTGGGACCGGTTTTGTTCAACATCTTTATTAATGACCTGGATGAGGGGATGGATTGCACTCTCACAAGTTTGCGGATGACACTAAGGAAAAGGGAGAGGTAGATGCACTGGAGGGCACAGAGAGAGTCCAGAGTGACTTAGACAAAATTGGAGGATTGGGCCACAAGAAATCTGATGAGGTTCAACAAGGACAAGTGCAGAGTCCTACACTTGGGACGGAAGAATCCCAAGCATTGTTACAGGCTGGGGACCAACCGGCTAAGTAGCAGTTCTGTAGAAAAGGACGTGGGGATTACAGTGGATGAGAAGCTGGACATGCGTCAACTGTGTGCCCTTGTAGCCAAGAAGGCTAATGGCATACTAGGTTGCATTAGGAGGAGCATTGCCAGCAGATCCAGAGTTGTGATTATTCCTCTTTACTCGGCTCTGGTGAGGCCATCTGGAGTATTGTGTCCAGTTCTGGGCCCCCAATTACAGAAAGGATGTGGATGCATTGGAGAGGGTCCAGTGGAGAGCAACCAAAATGATTGGGGGGCTGGAGCATATGACCTACGAGGGGAGGCTGAGGGAGTTGGGTCTATTTAGTCTGCAGAAGAGAAGCGTGAAGGGGGATTTGATAGCAGCCTTCAACTTCCTGCAGTGAGGTTCCAAAGAGGCTGGAGAGAGGCTGTTCTTAGTAGTGACAGATGGAAGAACAAGGAGCAATGGTCTCAAGTTGTGGTGGGAGAGGTCCAGGTTGGATATTAGGAAAAACTATTTCACTAGGAGGGTAGTGAAGCACTGGAATGGGTTACCTAGGGAAGTAGTGGAGTCTCCATCCCTAGAGGTGTTTAAGTCTCAGCTTGACAAAGCCCTGGCTGGGTTGATTTAATTGGGATTGGTCCTGCCTTGGGCAAGTGGCTGGACTTGATGACCTTCTGAGATCTCTTCCAGCTCTATGATTCTATAAGTGCTTTCTTCAACTGCACTCTTCTCTTCTCTCCTTCTCCTTCTCCCTCCCCCCCCCTTCCCCGTGGCTCCTGCTGCCATGGGCAATGTAGGGAGGGGCCTGATGACTGCTGCCATGCCAGGGCCCCTCTCCATAATCTCCAAAGCTGCGTCCTTGGGGACAGGGTGCCATTGGATGGGAGATGGCTGTCAGAAGGGGTGATGGCATGAAGGGTCACAGCTTGGGGACAGGTAATAGACACTCCCCTCCCCTGGGTCTGATTGCGCAATCACTCTGGTTGGGGATGACCTGTGGGCTAGGAATGTGAGACCCCTGATGTATAGGGCGACCTTATTGACTGCCCTGGCCCTCATGATCAATCTTAAAAGCTCTGCCAACTTATTTCTGGAATGTTCAGAAATTAACTCAGCTGTTTAACTCAGTTTCTTAGTTCTTTAGTTCTGCTAATGATGCTCCCAACCTACCAGCCATACTCTGGAATTGGGCCAGCAGATGCACACTAATGTGCCATTGGCCATGGCAGAACTTAAAGATACCTTCCTCCATCCAGCAGGGGGCTAGCAGTTTTCTTGAACCCCTCTGATCAATGCCTAGTTCAAGTGATGTCCTTTCTCAGTCCATAGAGGTGGAATACTTAAAGCTATGACCGCCCCATCCTTGACTAGAAAGTCTGCCAGCCTTTGGGATTGGAGGGGTCTAATTGTAAAAATACAATTCAAGTTTCAGCTTATATTAGGTATAAAATTGTTTCATCATTTTGAACACTTGACAAGTTATTAGGGTTGTTTTAAAACTGTGGTTGCTCAATTTTATTTTCAGATAAACATGAAGCTACAATTCAGAGCAGTGCTTTCATGAGTTGCATGCTATCCAGCATGTGAAAGCCTATAGTTCATAAATAGTCAGTGAACAAATATTGAATTCAAGTTAAAAATGGTATATAAAATAGTGGCTACTGGGCATCTTTGTTAAATAACACCATTCTTTAGGAGCTCAGATGATTGAATTTATGATGGGACAGTATAAGGAAATATTTTTAGTAGAAATAAATGACTAACATTCTTGAGTGCACAACTTTATTTCCTGCATTCCACCTAGATTACAGGTTAAGAGAACAAATCTACCTCCACGCTTCTTGAGGCACTGATTTCAGCCATAGCTGTAGTATTTCCAACCCAAAATATTATGTTAAGGGCCCCAAAATAATGAGACTGAAGACAACTCCTAGGTTTTTAATTGTCTTTTTAGCTTTAGGGCACATGGTTTCAATCTTTTCTTTGCAACCATTAGAGCTAGAAACATTTTTATGAAAGCAGAGATTTTCATGTACTCACCAAGGGCCCTGGCCTTCAGAAATACAAGTATTATGAGACTTATGATAAAACAACCAGAGTTGGCAAACTAGATCTGTCTAGTTCAATGCATAGTAGCTGTTCAATCTAATAATTTTGGACATGTGTTCTTGTAAAAAGTAGAACTGAAAGCAATGGACTCTACCTAGCTATCCAGTAAATACGGGATAACAGCAACTATAGAATTGTCATCCACTCAAAAGAGGAATGGGCTATGCTGTCAAGTGTATTTTGATAGGTGATGAGGATGCAAGTCATAATATGTGCAGAGACTTCAAATGCCACATGATTAAGCAGGAGGTCTTCTAAATCCCTAATGTTAAATTCCATCTATAATAGATCCTGGTTAAGGCCCTACCTGAACTGTGGGATGACTGTCAAATAATTGTGGCTGAGTTGTGCAGAAACATGGAAAATTGCAGGAAAATAGTAATGGGCCCCTTACTATAGTTATTTGGAAAAGCCAGAGGAGAGCTTTGTTAAGAAATATTGTTCTAGCAAATTAAACTCAAGTATGATGTCTGCTAACTTTTTTTAATGACCCATCCAGGATTCCCAGGTTTGTGCATCTTGGGTAGCAGATAAAAACTTCTGGTTGGGATTGGGGGGTGTTTTGTGTAAATTTGGTCCTGAGCAGTATGAGGGACCTTGATGAGCAGTTGTTGTTGGGGGTGTGTGTGTGTGTGGTGTTTTTTTTTAAAGGCGGGGGGGTGTTATATTTTTTTAGTGGGATCTAATGGGTACTTAAGAACAATATGCATCTTCATCGGTTTCATTTAACATGAACACTCTAATTGATTATTTTTTTCCACTTTGCTACTCTTCTCCTTCCCCCTCTTCCCCCCCCCCCCCCCCCGCCCCATCCCCTATATATTTTGGAACTGGACTTTCAATACTTCGTTCATCTGAAGAAGTGGGTTGTACCCATGAAAGCTCATGATACCATTTACATGTTTTGTAAGTTTCTAAGGTGCAGCAAAACTATTAGTAGTTTTTTAAATGTTGGTATGCTTTCTTCTGCTAAAATAACCTTCTCTTCTACTCTGAAGTGCAAACCCTCCAATGTTAAGTATTTTTTTTGGTACATTCTTCCTCTATTTTAGTCTAGTTGTTCTGGGATGAGGAATTTATCTAATTTCTCTTCCAGCTACAGAGATAATAGTTGATGTTGAATGACAATCTTGATTTCTGTTGATTGCTGTTCACTGCACTTCAGAAAATCCAGCCTCAGGGTATCATTGACTGCTTTCCTAACATCCTTAAGGAATTTGACTACGTTGTTCCAGTTTCAGTAGTTCTAATCTAATTTACTTTTTCTAATTCTCTGAGAATTTATTGACTTATTGTATAAATTTTAAACTTGAGTACAGTTTCAAGTTACTGAGACCTTTGGACGCTGGAGCCAACTGCTATCAACAAACTGCAAATGTTAACTTTTGCACTGTCACTTCATACAGACTCAGATAGCTTTTTTTTTTTTTTTTTTAAACACTAGTTGTATAATGTCCCATTAGACTTGGAAGTATGTCAAGATGTATACAATTGTACTCCAGCATTGATGTATGATTTTACAAGGAGAAAATCATATGGTCTTCATAAACAATGCAATATTTATAAATGTTGTAATATAAAGATATCAAAATCAAGAAACTCAAGATTAAGCTATCACTATTTGAATTGTATAGTTGTGCATGGGTGAACCCATTAACGCATTTCAGTCTAATTAGAGAGGCCTGCTGTAGGTGCTGCTACATTATCATTGCTTTTTTGTTGTTGTGAATTTCACAGTGGCTACTGTGAAAACAATAATTGGTTGGGGCACGATGCTTTGAGGCCCCTTTGATTGTATCTCTTGAGGCTAGTAGCTGAGACTCCTAACAGAACAGTGTGACTCGGACTGGCTCCCAGTACTGGATTACACTAATAATAAAACAAACGGCGCTCCCGTTATAATCACTCTTTTTCTCCCCAAGAGCCAGATCTTCCTGTCATGCTAGATCTAAACTTAATAGTGATTCCTACCAGTAAGGAAGATGAGATGAGGCCTTTCAGATGCCACACTTCTGCTAACAAAGAGTCTGTAAAAAGAAGCTGCCAGTGGACAACTTGAAGAGATGTCAGGAAGCTGTTGGGAGGTTGTGTTTAAATTCACTGGTGTTCATAGTGATTTCCCCTAACAAACTCCATATTGAGCCTTTTGGATTCACTAGCCGCTTTCAGTATCACTGACAGGCATGCTTACTTCATCTAGTTGAGGAGAGTAACCTTTTGAATGGCTAGGCTTTTTCATGAGGTGGCAGGGAAGAAGTCACTCCTAGTGTTGCTCTTACATTGAGGACACCACATGGGAGAGGATTGAAAGCTTCCGTTATGTCTTGCCTTCTGCTCTGTCTATATGTAAGGCATTGGATAGTCATAAACTGGATGTGAGCTGATGATAATTTTGGTATGCCTATATCAGCTCTATCCATGTGTTACCTGAATTGACTGGAGTAGTGTAATGAATTTAGCCAATGTTGGAAGAAGTGGGGAACTGACAGGAAGCTATTAAGTTGAAATATCATACACAAATTGGTAGGGAGTAGTGGGGGCAAAGCAACCTGAAAATTTCCATGATCTCTACACCCCTAACTGAGGGGAGCATATTTGTTAATTTTTCTTAATGTGAGGATTTATGTTCCATATGTACCTGATGAAGTGACTACAGCCTCTGCTCCAGGTGTGGCCCTTGTTACATTTAGTCACAAACCTCTAACTCAAGATTCAACTGTAATGTGTCCTGCATGGGGGCTCTCCCTTGATACCAAAAGGAAGCTCAAGGTTTGTGTAAAGATGCACACTTGTGTCATGTGTTCTGTATACCAAAGTATTCTGTTTTAATTAATTAGCTATCCGTTTGTTGATGACATTAACGGTTGGTTTTGAATTCTGAACTGGGTTGACTTTTAGCTGAATTACCAGCTCTGCTAGTTGTGAGACTTTTTAGTCATTGAAATAATCAGAGATACCTGAGTTTAGTCAGCTTTGCAAGGAAGGGAGGTGATGGCAGGGCCTTTTTTTTTTTTAAATGAACTTGGTCCTTGTGTTTTTGGTTTGTCAATGCATGTTTTAATATCTGGGTACTCTGTAAATGTATTATACTGGGAAAGAGCTACTTGAAGGATTTGTATGGGAGGAATATGGTGGTATGAATATACAGTATTCTATAGGAGTTTGCACATACTCTAAATTTTTAAATGTGTATATACTCGAGAGCAGAAGCATCTAGAGCTTCAATAATGGATACGTTCTTGATTTTTTTTAAAGGGGTTAATTGGATAAATTCTGTATGAAATCAGTGTGCAGGACTGCTGTATAGATATGACCATAACTGACTGATTACTTCTCAATTATGCATTTCTCAGTATTCAAGGTTCAGATTTGCATAATGACTGTACAGCCTGTAAATGAATAACCCATCATGTAACTCTCTGCACTTCGGGAATGGGGGGTGTTATACTTTCCAAGGAGGGAAAAAAAAGTGGGAGAAGGTGACTTTAAGAGCCGAACCACAGGGGGCGGAGCGGGGGAGGCAGTCAGATCTTGAAGTGGACTCTTCCAAGCATACATATGGATAATTACAAGGGCAGTAGTAGTTGGAATGAGGTACAGCATGCATGCTCCATTATAAGATGAACAGCTTTTTGGAAGCAACTATATCTGTAGGCATTGCAGTTTTATTAACACAATTTAATGTTTTGTTGCATGCAGGCAAGGATGCATTCTTGAGATATTAAATATTAAATTTCTAGTGTCAAATTGCAGATGACACTAAGCTGGGGGAGAGGTACATGCGCTGCAGGGCAGGGTAAGGGTCCCGAGTGACCTAGACAGATTGGAGGATTGGGCCAAAAGAAATTTGGTGAGGTTCAACAAGAACAAGTGTAGTGTCCTGTATTTAGGACAGAAGAATCCCAAGCATTGTTACAGGCTGGGGACCAACTGGCTAGGTAGCTTTCAGCAGAAAAGGACCTGGGGATTATAGTGGATGAGAAGCTGGATATGAGTCAACAGTGTGTCCTTCTAGCCAAGAAGGCTAATGGCAATTGGGGTGCATTAGGAGGAGCATTGCCAGCAGATCTAGAGAAGGGGTTATTCCTCTTTATTTGGCACTGGTGAGGCCACATCTGGAGTTTCGCATCCAGTTCTGGGCCCCCCACTACAGAAGCAATGCAGGCACATTGGAGATGGTACAATGGAGGGCAACCAAAATGATTAGGGGGCTGGAGCACGTGTCTGATGAGGAAAGGCTGAGGGATTTGGGCTTATTTAGTCTGCAGAAGCGAAGAGTGAGGGGGGATTTGATAGCAGCCTTCCACTTCCTGAAGGGAGGTTCCAAAGAGGATGGAGAGAGACTGTTCTCAGTAGTGACAGATGGCAGAATGAGGAGCAATGGTCTGAAGTTGCAGTGGGGAGATCTAGGTTGGATATTAGGAAAAACTATTTCACTAGGAGGGAGGCGAAGCACTGGAAGAGGTTACTTATGGAGGTGGTGGAATCTCCATCCCTAGAGGTTAAGTCCTGGCTTGACAAAGCCCTGTCTGGGATGATTTAGTTGGGATTGGTACTGCTTTGGGCAGGGGGCTGGATTTGTTGACTGCATGAGGTCTCTTCCAACCCTATGATTCTCTGAGAGAGTACCACCCCAGATGTGTCTCTCAGAAGCAACTTGGGGCTAGGTGGGAAGCACCTCTCCAAGGTTCCTTCAGCTCCAGTGGGCACAGCTGGGGAAGGGGTGCATGTCCCTCAGCTGGGGAAGGTCTAAGTTTGACTATCCTCTGCACCCCTCGCCCCCAGCCAGAATGAGGAATGCAGCAAACTGTATAATTTCCCGCATTCCCTCATGAATGTGTAATAGCCAGCAGCATCCCTGTACACACTAGGTGTGGGGGAGCTTCATCCCCTCACCTTCCCTAAAGAATGATGGGAGGCTCAGTCCTGGGGCAATACCAAATGTGGGAAGCACCCCCAGCCAATCCCTTTCACCTGCTTGTTGATTCTGTGTCTATTCTGTATGACTTTGAGAAACAATTCTATTCTGGACACATCCCATTTTCCTGACCCAACCAAACCCTTACCTTGCTTTAAGTTAGGGCTACTCAACTTTGGAAGCCATGGGGGCCCCGATGATACTCACAGCACATGCCAAAGGCTGCAACTTAAGTGTGGTTGAATATACATAGCTTCTTTTACACTGATGGGCAAGAATACAAAGATTAAGCCTTAAGCTGTGGTGTGGGACCCAAGCATGGCCAGTGTGAGCCAGTTAGCACCTCTCAGGTTCTGCCCACAAGGATAAGCAGCCAGCACTTCCCACAGTGCCCCAGCGCTGCCAGCATCTCTTCTCTGGGGGCTAAAAATGCCAACGCTCAGATGTTTGTTTCAGCAAGCCAATCCGCTTGTGTTTTTAAGTGCTCACTTCAGCCTGGGAGATGCCTTGCTGTTGTGGAGTGTGCTCCCAGTGGAGGCCATGTTCAAAGGATCCTGACCGCATGTTGAGCCCTGCGTAAACCCAAATCACACTGCGGGCTGCATACAAACTGGCCGCGTATTGAGTAGTCTAGCTTTAAGTTATGATAAGAAGAAACTGCATACCAAATTTGATGGCCCTACTCTTACTATTTAGAAGGAGTTCCTGAACGGATGCACAGAAACACTGACAGAAAAACTCTCTTATATAGTACACAAATTAATCATGTGTGAGTGATGTTTGCTCTTACAACTTTATAATACTAAGTTGCTCAATTATAGCTGAATTAACTGAGCTTTTCTGTTTCCTGTATGTACTTGATATGTTAAAAGTCTATGCCTTTTATAGTGGAAAAGCTGCTATTTAGTTTCCATATAGAACTCCAAAATTGAGGGGTGTTTGTATATACTGTACTCAAAATGAAGTAGACTGGGTGATATTTTCCCCCCTCAAATTCCTTGTTATATTTAAGATGTGGGATAGGACAAAAGAGTTGCAAATACTTGATCTTTGAATGGTCACCACAGACCAGAGACATGGTTTTTGTAATGAGGGTAAAACCGTGTTGGGGATACCATGTTTCTGACTGTCTTAAAATGTTAGTGTTGCATGTGCTGAACATGAGCTTATAATAGAATAGAAAACAAGGATTATCCATAATGGCTGTGTAATGGAAAAGGGATTAATGCAACATATCCTAGTTCTATGATTCTTATAATTTCAGTAGATTGCAGCATTCATTCCATTCTGTGTGCCTCATTTTATTGTCTGCTCATAGATCAGTTAAATGGAATATTACTTCAAGGACTCTTGCACTAGCATTCTTGCATGAATACTAATGTATACTGACATGGAAGCGGCATGTATAAATCCATACTTCCCAAATGCACATGTCTGTCCATTTAAATTTATGGCCTGTAAATAGGTTTATGTCAATTCAGATTCTCCCCAGCTACTTGGTGGAGAACAATTTAATTCAATTGTTATATTCAAGTAAGAGAGTTGTTCTAGATTCTTTAATCAACACTAACAAGGTGTATAATATAACAAAAACAGCTTGCTTATCTGAGACTTACCAAGTCATCAGGCCCCAGACTGATACAGAATGTTTTAAGGAAAACAAGTGTCCTCTAAATATAGCAACATTTTTAATGGGATATTTTTATCTCTAAATAGGTTACAAATGGCTTAAGATCTCGCAGGATCCATCTACACTGCACTCTTAGCTCAAAATGAAATATGCAAATTGCGTAACTTATTCTTCAGTTAATTTGTCTACACAGCACCAAATTTTGAAATAGGGTGCTATTCCAACACATCCCTTAATGCTCGTGGAATGAGGTTTACAGGGAAGTTGGAATAGTGCATGTGTTATTTTAAAAGCTATTTCAAAATAACGGGTACACTTTCAAGATGCAGAAAATGCTATTTCGGGGTACTTGAAGTATCCCAGAATAGCGCCACTGTCTAGACATACCTCTAGTGAATAACTGTTCTATCATTGACTGTAGTGGAGTCAGAATCAGGCATGTTTGTTCAATAAGCTCTCATAGCATGTGTATCGTTGATGAGAAGTCTGTTTCTGTGGCGGCCATTCCATAGTACTAGCCTAAGTTTTATATTTAGTGCTCTGACAGATTAATTTCAAAGTGAAGTCACTACTACATACTGTTTGTTTATAAATAAGCAGCACAAGTAAATGCCAACTTTCTCAAGTGAAGTAGCATGCATTTTCATTCTCGAGATTAGAAGCACGAATAAAAAATCAGTTGCAGTATTATTCTTTAATATTTTACGTTTGTAGCCAGTAAGCAAATGCACAATTAGTTTTAGCTGTGCCAAATTAAAAGATAAGCAACTGCTTTAATGAAATCAAAAGACTGCCATTTTAAAGCAAGTCAGAGTGAATGGATGATCACGTGAGTTAAAATATTACAAGTGGAGAAACTTGCTCTGCATAACTTATCACTTTCTGTAGCTGAAAGTATGTAGACTTCTTTTAATAAATGAAATATGAAGTCAAGAAATGGGCCTATTACCTAGACCTTTTTGGCTTTTATTTATTACTAGGAAAATGTGGGATGGGTAAAAGTTTCAAACTGCACAAATCTGTACCTAGAACTTGTCAAACTCAAGCCTCGCGATAACCATTCCGGGCCCTGTGGCAGAGTAAACAATGGGCCCTTGACAGTGGGGTCTGCCTGATGTTTGGGCAGTACTGTATGTGACCTGCTGACACATTCCTTCTTTTTTTTCATTCAGGTGAGCAATACATTTTGTGTGCATCAAGGAATGTGCAGGTGTGCACCACCAATAGAAACACAAAGCTTAGGTGTAGTACGTATTTAAGAAGTTGCCAAGGACTGTGACTGTACTGGCTGCTGGGGGAATTTGAGAGAGATATGAGTTGTCTCTAAGACACTCACTGAAAGTTCTCCTTCTTTTTTCCTGAGTCCTGCTTGCTCTGAGGAGATAGGTTATGTGGGCGGAGGGAAGGAGGGAGTGGGAGAGACTGTGAGAGCTGGTTGCTGGGGAAAATCTCAGTGCACTCTCTCTTCAAGGAAGGCATCAGTCACACACTTTTCACTCAGAGTAGAAAAAAATGCTCCAACACGAATCCTCCAGAGCCTCCTGTGTCCCCTGTTCTGCAGAGATGGAGCAAAGGGGTAGGAGGACATGGTTACAGGAGCTCACACACCCTTTCCCCCATTCTCCACAACTAGCAGAAAAGTCCCAGGAGCATTGAAGTATAGCAGGTCAGAGAAATGTTGTGTGGGGGCAGGAGAGGGAAGCACCTGCTGCCTTTGTTTCCATATTAGTTATCTGAAGAAGTGGGTTGTGCCCACGAAAGCTCATGATACTATTAATATATTTTTGTTAGTCTCTGAAGTGCTACAGGGCCATTGTTGTTTAAGCTAGGAGCAATGTGACTCTCCTGTGCAGCAGGGCCCTTTGGAAATTTTCTGGGCAATTGTTCCCTCCCTCCCCTGTCTGCAGGCCTGGTCAAACTAATGTAATGAGAGCTTTTGGTGGAGGTTCTTGGGTTAGGATTGTAGGAAGAAAATAGTTTTGTCAGGACTCCTGTTGAATTTTTTTCAATAAATTATTTCCGTGTCAAAATTAATAATTTAGAATAAAACTGTGAAGAATCAGCTCAATGGACTTGTGCAGTGAGGTAACATGAGCAAGGCACTTGTGTAAATCTGTAAATAAGCATTCTATGTTCTGCAAGTGGCAACGGAAAGAAGGGCTGTCATTAGCATGAACATGGAATATAACAAACGTTTCAGAAATTTTAAATAACCCTTTCCATGATCTTGAATTCTTCCAGAATTTGCCACTTATAGACTAGTTCCTGTCAGTGAGAAAGGGGTGGAATCTTTAACAATGGACTGTACATCCAGTCCAGCCTTTGCACTCTGATCTGAGATGGACCAGGTGCTGTGCCTACCCAAGGCAAGCACGTCACGCCTACCACTATCTATAGTTCTTTTCTTCCTAATTCGCTTTGACTTTCAGTGTTTGCTGAGCACTTCTGTGGATATGTAAGTCAAGCTTTTAAATTGAACCCTAAAATACAGCAAAGTAATCTCTAAATCAGGGGTGGGAAAAACCTCTCAGTGGGCTGGATCTGTCCAGCAAGGCAGTTCCAGGCCCTGCCCCCTAGTGCATGGGTCAGCAACCTATGGCATGCGTAGTATGCGTGCCAATTTTCAGCATCACGTGGGAGGAGCTCAGCTCAATCCCTCCTCTGCACAGCTGCTGGAGAGCATGCCCACCTTCCCTCAACAGGTTAGGCTGTGGTGGAAGGATGCAGCGCTGGGCCTGAAGCTCCTCAGCGTCGCCTCGGCAGGCTCCACTGGCACCACGCACGTGTGGACTGGGGCCGCCCCTGGAGGCTGCAGGTGCTGTCATGGCAGTGGGACCACCCTCTTCTGAAGCTGGCCCTAGACTTCATGGCTGCAGCGGTTGCTGCAAGCAGGCATGAAGCCAGGTAAGGTCCCCCCTCAAGACCGGACCCCTTCCCCCGAATCCCCTCATGTCACCCCCAGCTTGCTCTGACACCCTCACTTGTTCCTGTCCAGCTGGCCGGACACCCCACTCCTAGCTTGCTTTTGCACCCCACCTCCCTCCCAGATCCTACACCCAATCCCTATCCTACTTGCTGGCAGCCCTGTCTCTTGCATAATACCCCTCATTTTTGTCCCTACCCCAGAGCCTAAGGAGATCCATAAAATCCACTAACTCTGGAACCCCAGAAAAGTAAATCGGGTCTATGGGAAACCCTGAATCTCATTCCTTCCCTTTCTTTCCCCTCACCCCAGGAGACTGAGGCATCAGAGGAGTGAGGTTTCTTAGTTGGAGCCACATCAGTGAGTATAGGGGGTTTTGGAAAACAAAAATGTTTCACTTCTGTGCGTCAGTGACCTCCCCCCAGCCAAGAAGGGTTCTCCCACCCCTGTCATAAATAAAGAAAACATTGAAATCTTTTGTGTTGGACATAATATTTTACTTCATTTAAAATGAAGTTTGATAAACTACCATGAGAGAGTTAAAATGCATAGCCTGTTTCCTAATTTAAATTAAACTGTTTTCACTACATGGTTCACAAAATAAGGTTATCGTACCCAGCCTTCTCTACCTCTTCCTTCCCCCAGCACACAGATCATGAATAAGTTCAATCTCAGTATGCCACTTGCACTAAAAGGTAAGGTTTGCGTCTTTCTTTATTATGAAGCTGCTGTAAGTAGGACTATTATTGATTTTAAGAACTATCACTGGCACTTGGACTCATACATAGAGGCAAATAAGTCAAATCTTGGCACTCGGCCTCTGTAAGGTTGCTGACCCCTGCCATAGCGTGGGGCAGGGACTCCAGGTCAGGCAAAGCTCCTAGCAGGGTAGATCTCAACCTCACCTCTTCTGGGTCAGCCCATGGCCACTTCTGAAACTTGTGAAGTGACCCCCCCCCCCTTCAAAATTATTGCCCATTCTGGTCTAAATTCTGTAACTGAAAATCTCTTCAATAATCATGTGCTTAAACATTCCAAGGTATGAAGTCTTGTCAATTAACGTGGCTGAAACTGTATGGTTTCTGTAGTTGGTGTTTAGTAATTAGATATGCTTCTAGATTGCTGTTAAATAAAATTAATCTCTCGAACTCATGCCTTGTCTAGCCAAAGAATGGAAAAAAATTGCAAATAGCCAGCCCTGAATTAACATATCACTAATTGTTTTATTTTTATTACCTAGAGAGTGTTGTCTAAAACTCTGGTATGAAACTAAACTGTACCAAAAAAGCCTATCTTGTGGATACTAATCTGACCCTGAAAACTGTTTTAAGGGAATATAAACAAGCTACTTATTTCTCTTACTTCCCCTCTGCTCCAATCAAAAATGTAAAGGTAGAGAATTTTTTTTCCAGTTCAGTTGTCTGTGGGGCTTCTAATATAAAGTTATACTCTAAATTCTGATAGCAGCTTCTCTTCCTGCTCAAAACAAACAAACAAACAAAAGTGACAAGGGTGAAGTGGTGCTGAGTGCCAGGTCAAAAGCCTAAGACACCCAAAAATTGAATGTCACTCCCAAAAATATGTACTTTGAAGACACCAATGTAAATATTTTATTTATTTTACTTGGAATGTTTTCCTATAAACCATTCTATGCTGTTGTTTAGTTCCAGTTTTAACTGGCTTCTCTAAAGCTTGTTATAAATATTTTAGAATACTTTCAGTGTACAAAGATTACACCTCACCAGTACAGTAGTCGCAAACAGATGAGAGAGATTCCACTCAGAGGTAGGGATTATTCTAATGGTTTTTGACCCCTCAGTGGGGTTTGAGATGCAGATACATGGTGCGGACAATGATCTTGTGTGCTCGAATGTCATAGTTTAAAACCAATTCTGTCATCATCTAAATAATCCACCAGCAATTGCAGAAGGACCCTTCTTAAATTCTGTGCCAGTGCATAAACAGTTGCACTGTAACACCTAACTGGAAATGGAAAGTCGTATGTGTCCAGTGCCAACATAAATCTGACCTAAGTGGGATGTTTATCCGCTAGCTTCTACAAATCAAGTATAAATGTCTTCTAAAGAAATTCAAATTAAGATGACTTAACAGCTATGACTTCTGTAGCAGTGTGACTTGACACCAACGTACTTTAAAAACAAACAAACAAACAAAAACAACCTCTCATTGTGAATACAGTGACGTGAAGGTTGAGAGGAAAGGTCTGTAGTATATTTAACACTAAAAGCCAAAATATCTAGTTAATAGTGTTTGTGTTTCTGTGCTTTAGCCCTCAAACCCCTTGTAAACAGACATTGGGCACATGAGTTACCAGACTATTCCTGTAACTGAACTATTTTTAAAATAGATATGGTTTCTAGCTGGCTTTTTACATTCAGGATCTACATTCAAGCAAGTTGAAAGTGATCCCATAAAAGTCAGGCTTGTGTTTTCCAGCTTGAATGCTTGAGGATGAAGTTGAAGACTAATAAATATCAAACTACTAAATTATACAAAGAAATGTAAGCCTGATACTGAGTGCCTTACTGGCTAGTAATAGAATTACTCCGTGCCAAATGGTGGTAACTTCAAATGCCTCAATAGACAGGCTTTACTTAGAAGACTTGAGTTCTTCAGTGACAATATCAAGTTTAAAATTCTATTTAAAGAATTCTGATTTTAGGCTAAAAATTAATTTATACTTTAATATCTCACTTCTTGTTAATTCCTAGTATTAATTTGGACAATGATAACATGGTATTCAGTTGTATTTAGTTTTTAGTCTTTTCATACATTTTAGTTCCAGAAAATCCACTCCAGCAATCTAATGTGTGGCAGGTTGCAAACACTGTATGAGAGAAATGAAATAAGTAGTCTTAACCTCAGTCAAGGCTCTACTGTATTAAGTGCTAGGCAGAGAAGTAATGGAGAATCTGATTGAGAGAACACAAGTCAATTGCTTGACAAGATACAGAAGACAGATTAAACAAATAGAGGGGATGATATGAGAAATGGAAGGATGATAAGAATAAAAAAACTACACTCTGAGGCAACTGCTTCAATACTGCATCTTCATGGAGACATGATGCTTATCCTGAAGACAGAGTCAACAACCTGATTTACTAGATCATTCCTGTGAGGATACAGAAAATCCCAATATTACTGGGATTACCCCCAGCTGCTAATATTGAAGTTATTTAGTACCCTGAGAGCAGCAAGCATAGGAAGAGTACACTTAATCATTGGGGTGGTCAAACTATTGTGAGTTGAGCACACAATGGGTTGGTCTTGATAGAAGTAACTGCACTTGCTAGCATGCCACACTGAATCTGTGGATATGAGAATAAATACAATACTGTCAACAAATTGGACAAAATGAATACTCTTAATCCCTGCTGCGGAGAGGGGCTTACCTTTCTTGGCTCTCTTCTAGCTCTTCCTGCCTTTTTGACCTCTGGTTAGGGTTGCCAGGTGGTTTCAACAAAAATACTGGACACACTAAACATTACATCACAATCTACATTACATCTGGTTTAGAAAATACCAGACATTTATATTTTCTCATTTATATTTTCTCAATTTGTTTCCTGAACAGAGAGCTCAAATAGTAGACTGTCTGGTTCAAAACTGGACATCTTGCAACCCTACCTCTGGTAAGGAGCACAATGTGAAGACACAGCATATGATTCATATTATTCATAGGTAATCTGGTTTGAGTACGATCTAAATCTCCAGAGACCTTCCTGATAGTGATTTCTGAAAGCTCTGCAGCCTCTGTAACCACTTGGGCTGTATATCATATGATGGAAAAGCATCCTGAGAAAGCATTAACTTCCCTTCCACCTCTTTCTTCACCTGGTCTGGTGCCATACTGGAGTTCTAACACTCCATGTAGTCAACTAGCTTTGCTTAGTGCACTGCTATCCAGAGTTTATTCCTGTTCCATTCCAATCAAGTGCAGGAAAATGGCCTGAGCTTTTGTAGTAGCAGACTGTCCTTTAAGAGTTCTGTAACTTTTTATTGCAAGTTTGTCTTGAAAAGGTTAATGTGCTGTGTTTGTACACTACTTGTTCAGGGTCAGTTAATATTCAAATAACCTGGTTAAAGACTCTGGCTTGCTGGCTGGGAAGTTGTTGTCCTCTGAATATAATAAGTGACCAAATTTCTAAATACTATTACTTCTCTTGGTGCTTCTCGTATACTTGGTGTGACAGCTTTTCTGACAAGAAAAGTTCATATCTTACTATGCCACAGTTCTCCAAGAGGAAAGATCGCATTATTATTGCACATTATCAGAAAAGAGACTAGCTGCTGATACTCTTGATCCAAGAAGGTTTATTAATAGAGATATCAGCATTTCTGTGTTTCTGGGTTGGACTAACTAAGGAGACAATATTGCATGCTTGAGGGAAGCAGGTGAATGTAGGTCCGTCTCCTTGGTATTACAGAAGAAGGTCCTTTATATTACAGAAGCTCTTAAATTCCTGATAATGAAAGTAGGATTTCCAGATTTTTGACATTGTAGGAGTAAAACTAGACACACTTCTAGAAGATAAAGGTGATCATAATATCATTCTGCTCATCCCATGCACTCCTCTGGATAAATGGATTTCTTGAAAAAGTACTGTAAGAAAGAGCTTCTATAATACTTAGCTTCTTAGTAAGCAATCAATATGTGTGTAATCTGTTGTATGAGGGAGCTCTTGACAAAATAGTTAAAGAATCTAAAGGAGGTAAGCCCTCAAACTGAGCTTTATGGAAGCTCCATGCTCTTAGTTTTTCTTGCCTCCTTTTTAATGAGGCAGACACACATGCTGTTTTTGAAGTGCACACCTTTTTAATAGATTAAAACAGTTTGATCAGAAGCAAAATGTTTTTAGCTTTCTTTAAGTATTTTTTTAATAGCATAAATGAAATGTCCTTTTGATTCAAAATAGTTTGGATTTTTTAGGTTCTGATGCATTGAAGCAATCTGACAAAATGGCATAACTGGACCTGTGCTTGTTTTTGTTTTGTTTGAAAAGAGATGCAGTCAAAATTTACCCAACTTGACAGGCATATCTGTCCTGCTTTGAGCTAAGGTAGCTTCACTTCCATGTTGGTCACCCATCTTTGATGCTATTCTACTTTCTATATGGAGAGTGCACATGCTACTTTTCTAGGCCACCAGAACAGTGTTTTATGTTCCATCTGAGTTTGTGGCAGCAGTAACCACTTCTAAAGTTGTTCTGAGAGCAATGATGCCAATGTGCAAAGGTGTGTTGACACAAGTTGTTAGAAAACCATTAATTTTTCAGGTTTGGATCTAGTGAAGAATTCTAGGCTGAAAAAACAGCTTTTGGGGGATAAATCAAATAATGGAGCAGTAAAGCCCTTCTACTTCAAACAGTGGAAAAATATATCCCCACTAGAGAGATTTATCAGCATTCAGAAAACTGAAGACAAAGTTTCCAACTCAGATAAAAAAATTCTGTACTCCCCTGTGCTTCGTCTGACACACAAGCCTGTAAAAAACTAGTATTTTTTTACACAGTTGGAATTTCCTCCCTTAACTATTTAGAAAGTCTGTCTAAATTTAAGGGTTTTCCTTTAAGACATTAAAATCTAAAAATTCCAACAGTTGAGAAATTAATATCTAAAATAAAGAATTATCTTTTCTTCCTCCCTCCCCCATTACTTAATTTCCTGGTTGCATTACATTCTAGCTGATCAAGATCTCAAGCTCTATCACTAGGCAACAGGGAAAGCTAATTTAATGTCCCTCCCACTCTCTTCTTGGACATTGATAAGCTACCTACTTGCTCATTTTGTCATGTTGAACTCTTGTCTATTACTGTAAATATGTTATGGAACGCTACAGACGAGTGTGTGTGTGTGTGTGTGTAAGTATCTTTAAGTCATGAGATGCTTGTCAAAAAATCTGCATTACGATGCACTGTTGGCAGAGAGTTCAAGAAACATTCTTCATTTTGAAAGTCACTAAGCTGAGCCCTATTGTTGCTGCATGACTGAGTTGATCTCTGAAAACAGAAAACTCATGAGAGGACTTCCTATGCAGTCTGGCATGTGGATTTTTCCTACTCTAATAGTGGCTTATGTGCTACTGTGCAGCGCTTTTGGCAGATATCCAAATCTGATCACAAATTCTCCTTCAAAAATCTAGTGTTTTGAAAACTCGGGCAAGTAACTTGTGGGTTTTGTCCCTTTCATGTGAGAGGAATTGTGTTCTGAAAGGCATGAGCAGTTTTTCAAGCATAAAAATGTAAATCTTAAAGCTTATTATGCTGTAAATATGAACTGAGGAGTACATCTTCAGGCTGTTTGTGGTTAGCAGAGAATGTTCTTTCATTTCTGGAATTGCGTGTTGGAAAGCAACACAAGGTTAAAATGGTATGAGCAGATGACACCATCTTGATTATTATAGTCTTCTCAAGAAAGTAAACACAAACTTCCGTGTATGACTGACTTAATATTAGAGTGCATTTAAGAACCTAGAAAACGTTATGAAATGAAGCAAACTATTGAAACTAGGTATTAATGGTTTTTGTTAATTAAAAAAACATATCCTACTAGGAAATAGGGATGTTAATAGTTTACACGCCTAGCTGCTAATAAGCCCGGGCTTATCAGTTAATCCTACCTACGTGCCCTCCATTCCTCCTCCTAGCTGCCTCAGATACAGAGACAGCAAGCTGGTGGGGTGGGAAGATGGGAGATGTGCCCATGGGAAGCTGGCCTCAATGAATACCAGATACGGCAGAGCCACCTGCAACTGCTCCACCACCCCCGGCTGCTGTCTCTTATACAGAGGCAGCAGCCCAGAGGATGAAGGGGGCAGGCAGGAACCAGAACGTGTGGGAAGCCAGCTTTGAAACTAGCTCCCAATGCATATCTGTTCACATGAGGCCATCTCTCCCCTCCCCCCCGCCCGCACTGCTGCCTTTGTATCAGAGGCTGCAGCATGGGAGTAGGCAGTTGGGAGCTGATACCCTGGGAGCTGACTTTCAAGCGGACTCTCGGCACATGCTGCCTTTGCAGAGCCACCTGCCTCCCACAGAAGCAACGGGGTCGGGGGGCAGGTGGGAATCAGTGCTGGGGGGAGGGGCAGCTTGAAAGCCAGCTCTCCACAAGCACTGGCTTTGCAGAGCTGCCTCCCACATCTGATGCAGCAGAATGGGTGGGTGCCTCCCATTCTAGTTATTAGTGGATGCTGGTTATTAAACAGGTTTATCTCATGGACTGGCTCCAACAGCAGCACAAGGTGGCAGGGGGGCTCCCTGGAAGTAGGGCTGGGAGCGCACTGGCCCCACCCCCGGGGACTATCAATTAATCGTGTAACTGATAAGATTTTGTGTGGCTGCATGTTGTTTTCAATTAAATACCTAGCATCCTTACTAGGAAAAGAACTAAGGAAATTAGAACTGGTTTACCATGTATTTGGCTAATGCATTGTATCCTGTGATGCTGACTTATATGATGGCAAAAGAACCAGATACCCCATTCTCTGCTAACCACAAGACTTACTTCTTGCACATCCTTAAGCACAACATCTTCCCCTTCCCAACCCTGCCACTGCTAGTCTTCGGGATTTCCATAAAAGACAAATCTTTTAATATACTTTTAGGCACCACTAGAACAACAGTGCCTCTAGGCCTAACTAGCGACAAGGAGTCCTGTAGCACCTTATAGACTAACAGATGTATTGAAGCATAAGTTTTCGTGGGCAAAGACCCACTTCGTCAGGTGCATGTAGTGGAAATTTCTAGAGGCAAGTATAAATATGCAGGCCAGAATCAGGCTAGCGATAATGAGGTTAATTCAATCGGGGAGATGAGGCCCACTTATAGCAGCTGATCGGGAGGTGTGAATACCAAGAGAGGAGAAGCTGCTTTTTGTAGTTAGATAGCCATTCACAGTCTTTGTTTAATCCTGAGCTGATAGTGTCAAATTTGCAGATAAACTACAGCTCAGCAGTTTCTCTTTGAAGTCTGGTCCTGAATTTTTTTTGCTACAGGATGGCTACCTTTAGATCTGCTATTGTGTGTCAAAGGAGACTGAAGTGTTCTCCTACAGGTTTTTGTATATTGCCATTTCTAATATCTGATTTGTGTCCATTTATACTTTTACATAGGGACTGTCCAGTTTGGCCGATGTATATAGCAGAGGACTGTAGGTGATGGCCAGTGGTGTTCTGTTGGTTTCTTTCTTGGGCTTGTCCCGCAGCAGGAGGCTTCTGGGTACATGTCTGGCTCTATTAATCTGTTTCCTTACTTCCTTGTGTGGGTAGTGTAGTTTCAGTCCTCAGCTAAAACCTCTCCAACGCATCATCGATGATCTACAACCTATCCTGGACAATGATCCCTCACTTTCACAGGCCTTGGGAGGCAGGCCAGTCCTCGCCCACAGACAACCCGCTAACCTGAAGCTGCACCATAGTAACTCTAACTCAGGAACCAATCCATGCAACAAACCTTGGTGCCAACTCAGCCCACATATATACACCAGCGACACCCTCACAGGACCTACCCAGATCAGCCACACCATCACTGGTTCATTCACCTGCACATCTACCAATATAATATACGTGTAACCCTTACTTCACTGGCTGCAATAGGCCTGGCTCTCAGCCAAACCAGTGATTTCAGCTCTCAGTGATTTCAACTCTTTAGCCACCAGCTGGACTGGCAAAGGAATCCAGCTTTCACTGGACTAGCAAAAGAAGTGTCTCCCCAGGGAGTCTGCTTTAGATCTGTCATAAAAACAAAGGGGGAAAGGTGCAGGCTGGGCCGGTCTCATAGCTCACACCTGGCAGGTATGAAGCAGGCTGACTCAAGCCCTTTAACCCTTCCCCTCAGGTCAGTCTACTCAACTCTGGAAGGGGGGAGGCTTGTTCTTCCGAATCCTCTTACCATGATGGTGGTGTCTCTCCTGCAAGCACTGGTGGTATGTTTTACAGTTCCCACATTTAGGGGTAGCATGATTAGTGACCCACACAACAGTCCCAAATTATTTACAATTCTCCACATTCCATTTCAACACTGACCTTCCATCAGCCCTGGCTGATTGGGGGTTTACATAGTCACATCTCGGATTCTCTCCTGTGCTGTATTTACATATCAACAGTTAACAGTTAATTACCTTGCAGAGCTAAACAATTGTAGTGGGCACACCCATCCCTCCTTTTAGCTGGCTGATAGCAAGCAGCAGTTCAGCCCCTGCTTACATATGCTTGACTTCTTACTAATAGTTACTTCTCTTAGGCTGTGTCTAGACTGGCTGCTTGAATTTCTGCAAGAACACTGACTTCCTATTTAGAAAATCAGTGCTTCTTGCGGAAATACTTTGCCCTTCCCATTTGGGCAAAAGTCCCTTTTGTGCAAATCATTTGCGCAAAAGGGGCAGTGTAGACAGGACGGCATTGTTTTCCGCAAAAAAGCCCCGATCGCGAAAATGGCGATGGGGGGCTTTTTTGCGCAAAAGCGCGTCTAGATTGGCACAGACACTTTTCCGCAAAAAGTGCTTTTGCGGAAAAGTGTCTGTGCCAATCTAGATGCTCTTTTTCCGAAAATGCTTTAACGGAAAACTTTTCCGTTAAAAGCATTTCCAGAAAATCATGCCAGTGTAGACGTAGCCTTAATGTCTTGGGCAATAGTCTGTGAGCCTGGGTTGATCTGGCCTTGAGCACTTAATCATAAGTAGGGTGACCAGATAGCTGGTGTGCGGAAAAAGATTAGACTTGATTTTTTGGGAGGTGGGGGGAAAGGGAGGAGAGGAATAGTTTTCTTATGACACAGCCCCTAATATTGGAATGGTCTGATAATATCTGGACATCTGGTCACCCTAGCATCTGTCTCTTAAAAAGTAAATAGGTAAACTAAGTGCTACTTAAGGATAACCATATTGAAACAAGCCCTATAGAACTGCTGCTTATTACTCAGCAGTTTATTCATAAACTTTGGAAAAAAGTTGGAATAAATAGCTAGTACAATCATGTAGTATAAAGCATGTTAAAGTGAGACCACATAAGTCCTTCTAAGGCTGAGCAAGATGTGAGCAGTATTGCTTTCATTTAGTAGATGGCATGTAGTTCCAAGGATTTCACTGCTGCATGTGATTGAATTACTTGGCATCTGCTTGACTCTGGAGTGGGCATGACCGCTAATTGAGGCTCCATACATAGAAGACAGGTATTTTATATAGCCAGGGAAGGCAAGCGGAAGAGATGCCAGAGAGCTGTGGTTTGTTAACCATACTAGCAACTTAGTTGGGATAATCATGTAGGACTGTAGTTTCTAGGGTGTATGGATTGTGGCAATAAGTGTGTGCTTATTCACTTTGTCTCCGAAAGCAAACTGGATCTTTCCAGTATGTGGACCTTGCTGTGGTTTTCCATGTTGCCTTGTTCACAGTAATCTGCTTTTGAGGTAACAGCGAAGGTTCACATTATCTAGCTACTTTAAAACATGGCTGCCCAATTAAGTGGCACATCATACAGGGAGCATGTGGCATTTGTGCATAATAACCTGCACTTGCTTGAAATCCTCCTTCAGTTGACACTGAAAGTAGCATTCTGGCTTAGACATTCAGGGTGTGCTACAAGGTGAAGGCAGCTTTCCAGGCTTTTCGCTGGAGGGCAGGGGGAGGGAGAGTGAGTGGGATTATGGTTTAATTTATGCTATTTTGGAAGCTGATGAGAAATCTGAGTTCCTTAAACAGAATAACTTGAGAAGCAAAAACTCGAATAAGAACCTTGGATGGCTGCTTTTTTAAAAAACAACAACAACAAAAAAAAACCCCTTAGAATTCTGGCCTGGAGTTTGGATATACTGGAAATGGTGGATAGTCAGTATGGCTTGCTGTGTGAAACAATAAGCAAAATCAATTTTGATGTGTAACAGCAAATTATTTTCCTTGGACCTAGTTGCTTGAAGTATTTAAAAATGGATACTGGTCCAGCTCTTCATTTATTAAAATGAAAATTCTAATTATCCTTTGATAGCACAACCCAGGATTTTCTAGTCACTTAAGGTAGCTTAGAAATTGTCTTGTTTGGACATTTTTATTTTTCTAGTCTTCTGTTTGTAGTGTACATCCTAAGACTGTAATTCTTTTTCATTCAGGGAAGTTTATTACCTTGAGCTAAGGGGGAACCACATTTAACTAGTGAACATTAAGACACGATTTCAGAAGGCTGAATCATGTGGGTCAGAGGCAAACAATCTCCACTTGTCATTCTTGAGGGATCTATACCCAGTTTTTTCTTTTAAAGGACTGTCTTGAATTTTAGCCACTGGAAGACAGCAGACAGGTTGCCAGCATTCACTCAATTAGTAGTATGGAAAATATGATCTACCACTAAAGCACTGTTGTCAGATGGCTTAATACTGTCCCACAATAAATTGGGCTGTTGCCTCAGAAATGCTCTGTAAAACTTAGTGTTTAATCAATCTCTTAATTTAGGTAGCTGATCTTTTTCCTTTGATGTGAGAGAGAGTACTCTGCCATACTTAACTGACTGGTTATTTGGGGGAGCAAATAAAATAGCTTTTTTTCCCTTATACAATGATATGTTCAGGGACTCGTGTGCTTCAGAAATCATGCCGTGCTTCAGAACGTGGATTTTTATTTTTCTTGAGCCGTGTAACTTATGCATTGTTTACCTGCAGTCAGAAACTACCCCATTACACCCTTCTAATGGTCAGCATTAAAGATGAAAATGGAAGCATCAACAGTATTTCACTGCTTATCGGAACTATCCAGCGAACGTGATCAAGTGTTTCTCAAAATCTCAAGCAATTTACCACACCTTCTTGGATGCTGAAAGCCTCGACTATCTTACAATTTATGTAGGTCTCGAGCCCTTCTTGCAACTTCTGATGCAGTTACAGGGGCATCTTGTGTTCACAATGTATAAAACAGAATCTTTTGTCAAAACTAAGAGAAACTGTTATACTGATGTCACTTGGATATTTAATCAACATGACAGAACCTTCAGGGTTTTGCATCAAAACACAGTACACCAAGATAGCTGTATTCAGTGGCAGAAGTTAGTTTGCACTTGATATGGAAGACTCAGAACCTTGGCTGGTTGTAATCTTTCTGAAGAGGTGATGCTTCTAAACTGGTTACTTACATAGATGTTTGTTGCTGACCGGTTAAACTTTTGAACCGGTCATACCTTTTTTTTTTTTTTAAAGATCCCAGTTGGACATCCTCTGGTGTTCAACAGTTAAATTCAAACCATAGAAAGGATGTATTAACAAGAAGTGTTATTCCATATTGCGTTTTTGAGTCATTAAGAACACTTCTGGAACTTACTATTTTGGGGGGGCGAGGGGGATGAGCTCAATAGACTATTGGTGAATTAATATATTCATAGTGCTGTTAAACTAATTTGCAATATAATAGAATAAAATTATCTAGGTTTGAAGTCCTTTTAAGATTTTTATATATATATATATATATATATATATATATATATATATACATACACAC
>JANRFK010001234.1:75128980-75141149 GCA_030068395.1 Apalone spinifera
AACAAATTATGTTGTTCTACGTGCTTCACAATTTTATTCTTTACTATTGTTTCGTCTAATTTGCCCAGTACTGAAGTTAGACTTACCGAGTGCAAAGCTTTCTCCTCCCTGCCCAGGCTCCATAGCAATTAGTAGTCTGCTGTCTAAAGCGGCTGCAGCTGCTGGATAGTAAGGGTGCTGGCAAGGCAGCCAAGGGCCAGATCCAGCTGCTTGGTGGGCCGGATCTGGCCTGCTACTGGCCTGTTGCCCACTCCTGTGTTAGATGCAGCAATTAGCAGGTGGAGTTTTGTTGTGTACTGTACACAAGAGGTCAGTAAATGATTGCCTTAATCTATGAAATAGCATTAACCCAAGCTAATATGTTTAACTCAAGCTGTGTTGACACTAATCATTACTATTGGATTACATACTGTGGAGCAGATGATCCAGGAAAGAGGGGATTTCACCCCAGAATGTGGCAATGTCAAGAGTTTTGGGGATCTAACACAATGCTAACTGGCTTTAATGCCAATTATAGAATCATACAATACTAGGACTGAAAGGGACCTCGAGAGGTCATCGAGTCCAGTCCCCTGCCCTCATGGCAGGACCCCACACTGTCTAGACCATCCCTGATGGACATTTATCTAACCTACTCTTAAATATCTCCAGAGAGGGAAATTCCACAACCTCCCTGGGCAATTTATTCCATTGTTTGACTACCCTGACAGTTAGGAACTTTTTCCTAATGTCCAACCTAAACCTCCCTTGCTTCAGTTTAAGCCCATTGCTTCTTGTTCTATCCTCAGAGGCCAAGATGAACAAGTTGTCTCCCTCTTCCTCATGACACCCTTTTAGAGACCTGAAAACTGCTATTATGTCCCCCCTCAATCTTCTCTTTTCTAAACTAAACAAGCCCAGTTCTTTCAGTCTTCCTTCATAGGTCATGTTCTCTAGACCTTTAATCATTCTCGTTGCTCTTCTCTGGACCCTCTCCAATTTCTCCACATCTTTCTTGAAATGCGGTGCCCAGAACTGGACACAATACTCCAACTGAGGCCTGATCAGCGCAGAGTAGAGGGGAAGAATGACTTACCGTGTCTTGCTCACCACACACCTGTTAATGCATCCTAGAATCATGTCTGCACATTTTTTTTTATTTTTTTTTATTTTTTTTTGGCAACAGCATCACACTGTTAACTCATATTTAGCTTGTGGTTCACTACAACCCCTAGATTCCTTACTGCCGTACTCCTTCCTAGACATTCGCTTCCCATTCTGTATGTCTGAAACTGATTGATTGTTCCTTTCTAAATGGAGCACTTTGCATTTGTCCTCATTAAACTTCATCCTGTTTACCTCAGACAATTTCTCCAATTTGTCCAGATCATTTTGAATTATGACCCTATCTTCTAAAGCAGTTGCAACCCCTCCCAGCTTGGTATCCTCTGAAAACTTAATAAGCGTACTCTCTCTGCTGATATTTAATTAGTTGATGAACATATTGAACAGAACCGGTCCCAAAACAGACCCCTGTGGAACCCCACTTGTTATGCCTCTCCCGCAAGATTGTGAACCATTAATAACTACTCTCTGAGAACGGTTATCCAGCCAGTTATGCATCCACCTTATAGTAGCCCCATCTAAGTTGTATTTGCCTAGTTTATTGCTTAGTATCAAATGCCATACTAAAATCTAGGTATACCACATCCACCGTTTTTTCCCTTATCCACAAGACTTGCTATCCTATCAAAGAAAGCTATTAGATTGGTTTGACATGATCTGTTCCTTATAAATCCATGCTGGCTGTTCTGTATCACCTTACTGTCTTCCAAGTGTTTGCAGTTGATTTCCTTAATTACTTGCTCCATTATCTTTCCTGGCATAGAAGTTAAACTGACTGGTCTGTAGTTTCCTGGGTTGTTCTTATTTCCCTTTTTATAGATGGACACTAAATTTGCCCTTTTCCAGTCTTCTGGAATCTCTCCTGTCTTCCATGTTTTTCCAAAGATGACAGCTAGAGGCTCAGATACCTCCTCTATCAGCTCCTGGAGTATTCTAGGATGCATTTAATCAGACTGTGGTGACTTGCAGGCATCTAACTTTTCTAGGTGATTTTTAACTTGTTCGGTTTTTTTATTTTATCTTCTAAACCTACCCTCTTCCCAGTAGCATTCACTATTAGGAATTCCTTCATCAGACTATTCGGTGAAGATGGAAACCAAGAAGTCATTAAGCATCTCTGCCATTTCCAAGTTTCCGGTTGCTGTTTCTCCCTCCTCACTGAGCAATGAACCTAAGCTGTCCCTGTTATTCGTCTTGCTTCTAATATATTTATAGAATGTCGTCTTGTTTCCCTTTATGCCTGTAGCTAGTTTGAGCTCATTTTGTGAGTTTGCCTTTCTAATCTTGCCCCTGCATTCCTGTATTGTTTGCCTATATTCATCCGTTGTAATTTGTCCACTTTTATGACTCATTGTTAGATCATGCAAGATCTCTTGGTTGATCCAAGACCGTCTTTTGCCATATTTTCTATCTTTCCTACGCAGCGGAATAGCTTGCTTTTGGGCCCTTAATAACGTCCCTTTGAAAAACTGCCAACTCTCTTCAGTTGTTTTTCCTCTCAGTCTTGCCTCCCATGGGACTTTACCTACCAGCTATCTGAGCTTACCAAAATCTGCCTTCCTGAAATCCATTGTCTCTAATTTGCTGTTCTCCCTTCTACCATACCTTAGAATCACAAACTCTATGATTTCATGATCGCTTTCACCCAAGATGCCTTTGCATTTTCAAATTCTCAACCAGTTCTTCCCTATTTGTTAAAAATTAAATCTAGAACAGCTTCCCCCACCCCCAATAGTTTTTTCAGTCTTCTGAAATAAAAAGTTGTCTTCAGTGCAGTCCAAGAACTTATTGCATAGTCTGTGCCCTGCTGTTAGTTTCCCTACATATATCTCGATAGTTGAAGTCCCCTATCACCACCAAATCCTGCGCTTTGGATGATTTTGTTAGTTGTTTAAAAAAAAAAACCCCTAATCTACTTCTTCCGCCTGGGTGGATGGCCTGTAATAGACCCTTAGCATGACATCACCCATTTTTTAATATATGTCTTATGTCCCCTACATTGATCTCCACCTCAGTCCAAGTGTGTACATTTTTAATATATATGGCAACACCTCTTCCCTTTTTCCCCACCTGTCCTTCCTGAGTAAGCTGTACCCTCCTATACCAATATTCCAATCTTGTATATTATCCCACCAAGTCTCTGTGATGCCAATCATGTCATAGTTGTTGTTATTTATTAGCACTTCCGGTTCTTCCTGCTTATTAGCCGTACTTCTTGCATTTGTATATAGGCATCTAAGATACTGATTTGATCTTATTTCGTAGTTCTGCCTTGTCCCTCCTTTCTCTCTGCTATTATAGCCCACAATCCCTTCCATTTCCAACCCATCTCCCACGTCTCCATGTTCTTCACTTACCCATGGGCTTTGGTCGCCTGTCCCCATTGAACCTAGTTTAAAGCTCTCCTCACTAGGTTAGTCAGTCTGTATCCAAATACGGTCTTCCCCTTCCTCGAAAGGTGAACGCCATCCCTGCTTAGCAGTCTTTCCTGGAATAGCATCCTGTGGTCGAGGAAGCCAAAGCCGCCCTGGCGACACTATCTTCGCTGCCAGGCATTCACCTCCAGGATGCACTTTTCTCCGGCTGGGCCCCTACCTTTGACAGGAAGGATTGAGGAGAATACCACCTGTGCTCTAAACTCCTTCACCCATACTCCCAGATCCATGTAGTCACTCTTGATCTGCTCAGTGTCACACCTCACAGTATCATTAGTGCCCACATGGATGAGAATCATGGGGTAGTAGTCAGTGGGCTGGATAATCCTTGAGAATGCCTCCGTAAATCTCAGATACGGGCCCCCATCAGGCAGCATACCTCCTGAGATGACATGTCAGGGTGACAGATGGGCGCCTCCGTCCCCCTCAGAAGAGAGTCTCCAACCACCACTATTCTAATTTCCTATTTGCATTAGTGACAGCAGACCTCCCAGCCTTGGGGGTATGAGGCTTCTCCTCCTCTGTTGTAGGAGGTGATTCCTTATCTCCTGTATCAAGAAGAGCATACCTCCACGTTTCCTAGTGCCACAGTGGGAGGGTTCGGAGCAGGGGTGGATCACTGCCTGCTGTTTGTTTGTAGTTGAAAACAATATGCAATTGTAATCTGTTTTTCTGTTGATAAAGTAGAAATTCTAGTGTGCTGGTTCTGGGACCTACCGTCGCCCACCCCCGCTGTGGCTCTGCATTTAGTGTATCAGGAGCTGGGTGGGCAGGCAGCCCAGCTTAGTTGCAGCTCACGCCAGATCTGGGTGCTCAGACCACTCCCTAGACAGTGGCTGCTGCCACCCCACACTGCTGCCTTTTTATCAGAGGCAGCAACATAGGGGGATAGCACAGATCCACAGAGTGAGCTGGGTTTTAAATTGGCTCCCCTCGCAGACCAGCTCCCACCTGGCACCCCATGCTGCTGTCTCTGATACAGTGGCATCAGCACGGGGTGGCAGGGGTCTTCCCAGGAGTGAGGCTAGAGCGCATTGGCTGTTGGCCCCACCCCCAGGGACTACAGAATAGTCAACTAACCAATAAGCATTCATGAGGTCACTTGACTATTCAATTAACCGATATTTAATATCCCTAAAGTGAACCTCTGGTTAAAAGAGGTATGGGGTAGAATATCTGAAAAACAAGTACTTATGCCTGGTGTTTGTCGATGCCTCCCATTATTTACATAAAAGCTAATGGTTGGCATGGGTTTCTTTATCCTATAAATCTAACACAGACAACTTCCATTAGGCACGCAACTAAACAATGAATCACTGCTTAATGTGACTTGGTACTGATTGTGTAGTTACAGTATTGTGATATTCATAGAAATAGCAGTACAACAGTGCAGTACTAGAAAGTACAGCATGATGTTCATTCAATACCATATCTTTGATACTACTTTATGCTTTGACTTCTAGCCAAATCCATTGTTTCCAAGGTAGATGCTGGCTTTTGCCTTTCAAGTTCAGACACTGGTTTCTGAATGAGAAACTACAAAAAGATGGGGAAAAGTAGCTCGGAGTCGAAAGATGCAATATTGAAAATCAAGGCCAGCTTAAATGTGGAAAATCTAGGAAGGGATATTTCAGAACAGAGATGTTGTGCTTGGGTGTTGGTCAAATGTATCAGTTCAAAAGGGATTAATTTAATCCTGTGCTAGTTAATCCTCTACTACACTTGATTGTTTCCCTTTCTTCATCTTCTGTTTTCAAATCTGATAACTTCTGTTATCCATATCCTTGTAGATTTGATACCGATCTCTAATATCTTATAATTAAATGACAAAATAATTTCGTTTAATTGTTCATAATATTATTCAGCTCTTAGGTAACAGCTAATGAAGGCATGATTACTAACAGTGTAGACATACCCAATCATACCCTAGCAATAGCAATGAAGACACAGTGATTTGGACTATGCCACAGGCTAGCAACACAAATATATACCCACCGTAGTGGTAGACTTGTCTTGGTACACCTACCTTGCATTAAAGCAATGCTGCAATATTTGTCTCTAGTGTTGGTAATGGTAGAAAAAAGTGATTCATTTAATGTCTGTATTTAATGTTGGAGTCTCAATCATTGGCAACTTTTAAATCAAGATTAAATGTGTCTCTTAAAACACATGCTCTAAATTATTTGGGAAAGTTCTACAGTTTTACACAGAAGGTCAGACTAGATGATCAATTGCCCTCTAGAGATCTGCAATATCTGCAGGTGAAGTTATGTGCATTAGGGATCTAAGCGACTACTCAATAAGCATAGGCTTATCTCAGGTAGTTGAGTCACTACTCGACTACTTGCTCTTCCCCTCCCTGCTTGCTGCCTCGCACCATCTCTATGGTGCAGCTGGGGTAGGGGCAGGAGAAGCAGAGCTGCAGCAGTCCTGGAGCTGGCTGGGCTTTTGCTATATTGAAAATGCAGAGCCGCAGTGGTCCTGGAGCCAGTGTGAACCCGGACTACTTAGTCCCAGTTTGCACCGCCCTCAGGAGCTAACTCTGCTGCGGTTCTGCAGTTTAAATGTTGTAGGTTCCAGGCTACATTTAAACTGCAGAGGTGCAATGGGGGTAGTGAGCGCCTCCCCTTATCGACTAATCGAGAGTCAATGGAAATTGGATTAGCTAATTAACCTCTACTTAAACATCCCTAATGTGCATTTTGTACAGTTATTATTTTGAGAGTTTTGATCAGTTGTCACTTTGCAATGTTAGCTGCTACTAGAATGGAGCTGCTATTGAGTGCCTGGAATGTGGGCTTAAATTACTGTTACCAAGTGACAGAGGAGTAGCCGTATTCATGTGTAACTTGGAAAAATGAGTAGTTCTGTGGCACCTTAGATTAGCAAATATATACATTGTATCCTGAGCTTTTGCGGGCAAAACCCACTTCAGATGAACTTCAGTGGCGCAAGTGAGACAAACTTATCAGAGCTGAATGGGAAACTCAGTGTACAGTTTTTTTTCATAAAAAAACACACCTGTCAAAGTGAGTTTTTTGTGTGGACATACTAGTTTTTCCTAACAAAAATACTTAGTTGGTAGTATAATAGTAGTAGTAGTAGGGACTGGAAGATGGGTGTCCCAGATTCCAGGTGAGTATCTTACCAAGACAGTTGGCCATTTGTGATGGGTCTCTGGCTTTTAATTAAAAGTGTTTTTTTTTTTAAAAGGTCTCAGGTTCAGTTTGATGAGGAATGGGTTTTTTTAATGCTTTAATTTTCTGAGACACGGGCTATGTCTACATTGGCGTGCTTTTGCGTCAAAGCTATGCAAATGAGGCTTAGCGTTAGAATATCGCTGAGCCCCATTTGCATAACTAATGATCCGCCATTTTCGCGGACCAGGCTCTTGCGCAAGACGGGGCTGTCTACACTGGCCCGTCTTGCGCAAGAAAAACCCTTTTGCGCAAAGCCCTTATGCCGATCATTTTCATTATCAGCGATAGTTTAACGCTAAGCCTCATTTGCATAGCTTTGGCGCAAAAGTGCGCCAATGTAGACGTAGCCAGGAAGTGTTGTGCTTTTCTCACAGTCCACCTTCCAATGCACTTTTGATTCATGCAGTGATATATTGGATCTTAGACTTAATTTCAGCACAGACATACAGAAATTATTTGAGTGCTGTTTTACTTAAATCACTCTTCTTGTTTGCTATGAATTCAGCATTAGGTGAGTTGAATTGGATATTGGAATTGGATACACTATTTATATTGTTTAACAGCTTTACTACTTATTTTGCATTTTAACTAAGTGAATGATCACTTGGTGCAGTGGTTTTCAAACTTTTTCTTCTTGTCATCCAGCTGAAGAAAATTTGTTCATGTCAGTGACCAACATAATTTAACTAGAACGTGGGCTCTGATGTGGGGCTGAGGATGAGAGCTTTGGGGTATAGGAGGAGGCTTCAGGTTTCAGGGGGCAGGGCTGGGGCAGGAGTAGGTTATCTTGAGTGGCTCCTAGTCAGCAGTGCCGCGGGGGTGCTAAGGTGGGTTTCTTGCCTCTTCTGGCACCACAGACCATACTGTACCCAATAAGCAGCCAGCAGCAGGTTACTGGCCAGTTGAAGTGTGGAGCTAGTGCTCTGGGTGGGGGGCTGGGGAGCAGTGTGCAGAGCCCTATGTGCTCTCTCCCACACCTAGGAGCTGAGCCTACTGTGCAGTCTGTGGTGCCAGGAGAGGCAGGCAGCCTGCCTTAGCACTTGCACTGGTCACCTGATCCCCTTGCAGCAAGGACACCAATGCCTGACATTCCACAACCCAGTACTGGGTCATGGCCTGTAGTTTGAAAACCACTTGTAGGTTTAAAACAGTAAAATAAAAGTTAGCTTTATGGAATCACATTGCCTGATGCCATCGGTAGCCAGGAAAGGCTTTGATCAGATCAGAACCCCAGTAATCTCTAGCCACAGCCTTGCACAATCACCGATATATATATATATTTTTTTCTATTTAGACTTGTAGTGTTAGACTATTTCCAACAGGCATAATAGACATAACAGCATCCCTGATCTTTTCATCACTTCCCTCTTACTGATGCTTCCATTCACAGAAGTACTTCACTCTCTCAAATGCTAACACATTTTTGAAGTACCTAATGGTGGTTGTGTAAATAGTTGACTGACACATTTTAGCACACCAAGTAGAATCAGAAAATCCAACGGAGTTTGTGAATAGTCTCCAGTTGGTATTACTGTCTAGTCACATGACTCAGTATGTCATGGAATCAAAAGTCAGATGTCTAGTACTTGTAGTCTGCTGCATGAATCATTGTGTCCTACCTCCTTACTTGATTCCTTCCCAACTTCAATGCTAGACTCTCACATGCTTCTTGGTAACTGATAATTCATGTTACCTTGGTGTTTCAGAGTATTAGTGCAGCTTGGAAGTGGTGTAGTAAGAGGCAAAAACCTGAGTTTAATGGGTCTCAAACTTTCTGTAAACAATTGGAAAGAGGTGGCACATTGCTTACAGTTACCTTCCCCCCCCCCCACCTCAAAAGTCTAAAATGATGAATTGTATTAAACTAAGCAGAACAGCATGTAGGGTAAATAGACTTAAATGAAAAAGGATTGAATTGCACCTAATGACACATCAGCACTTTCTTGGAGGTATTGGCAGTGTTCTGGCAGCGTGTACATACTTTAACAAATGCATTTTTAAGAGAATATCCTGTTGAATTTTTGGATATTTATAGCAAGGAAGTTAATGCTGCTGCTAAGATTATTTATGTATTTTTGATATGAACTTTTCAGTCATTTCAAACCCTGCTGTTGGTTGAAAAACTTTTAAGTCTTGTAGTGGAGTGGCACTTCTTGCTAAAAGTTTCAGAAAGAAAAGCTCAACTTGAAGTGAAAGTGGAAAGAATACTTTTATAGGAAAACATGTATTGATATTAGCGCGAATCAGAACTTGCTGGAAGTGGTAGATACTAATCAATGAAATTTGTCTTGATGTTGTTGGAAAACCAGTTTTCATATGGTGAATGACTACTTGAAAAGTATCCTTTGTGCTTGGACAATAAAAGTTACTTCAGTAAGAAAGCTACTACTGTACATCAATAGCTTTTCTCAAGGCAGAACGGATGAACATGCATGATTACTGGCTGAGCAGTGATCATTTCTTTTGTTTCCCAAGGGTGTACCCCTGTACTGTAGCCACATTCATAACTGGATCTAAAAACCACTAAGTTTGCATATGCAGGTAACCATCAAATTCTGCAAGTGGTGAGGCGTTGGGTGGAAGGGGTAGGGCTGGGGACCGTGAGATCTCAATGCTGCCTGGAATGCACCATGCCTCCTTGTCCCTTTCATCCCCCTGCCCAACCTTCAGCGCTGTCCTGAGCATGCTACCCTGGGCTCTGGAGCATAGTGCTCTGCCAGTGATTTAAAGGGGCTAGAGCTCTAGCCACCACAAAAGCAGAGAGCCCCGGGTTCTGAGGTAGTTACCCTTTACCCCCTGCTTTCAGCAGGCCTCCTTGCATCAGCATGATCATGTAAATCTGTAATCTAGACTGCATTGTAGTCACAGCATGGGACTGTAGTACACACAGACAACTTAGTTTTACATATACAGCATTAATTATTTTGACTCGAGTGACTGCAACAGCTATGTAACCTTAACCTTCTCGCTGCAGCTTTTTGGATAGATTATATGAGCACTGCAGCCATCTTCTCTTATGTCATTACTAATTATATTCTCAATGGTTGTGCAATATATGACACACATCAGGACTGCCCCCAAGGCATGTTCATCAAAATGGAGGGTGTATTACATTTTTTTTTCTTGTTAACAAAACATACCAATGTAGCTGATGTCACTTTTTCTGTGTAAACACTTCAGGGTGGGGAGGGTATATAATTAATTTATGCCACCCCAGGTGACTTTGAGTGTCTTACAGAAATGTGCACTTGAGAGCAATTGTTAAAAAATGTATGAAGAGTCCTACCAAATTTATGGCAGTAAAAAACATGTCATGGGCCATGACATCTGATAGCCACTGAAATCTTGCTAGTGTAAGGAGAGGGGCAGGTCTGAGGCCTCTTATCATGCATCTGTCTCCAGATGCTAGTCCTGGATGGACTGGGAGTGATATGATATTACTACTTTGCCTACAGGTTCTTCTCCTTGGGTCAGGTCAGTTCCATCTCCAGAAACCTCCCCTGTCTCCAGGTAGCTCCATAGCTGATGGCTAGGAGACCAGTCTGAAGGCATCGCTGCCCCCACCACCAGTAACACAGAGGTAGAGTTTTGCTCTATTACCACCATTCCAGTAGTTGTGTGACACTGCCCCTCAGTCCCCTTTTGGATCAGGACTCCCATGGCTACAACACTGTTTGTTTCAGATTTAAATGTCTGAAACTGTGGAAAATTAAGGTTCCTAAAATCATGTGACTATGAATTGCTCAAAATGAACCCTGAATTTTGGACCCTACTTCTGAAGAAATATTTATTCTTTTGTTCTGGTTTCCTTGTTGTTTCCACAGTGTTGGTTCTAGCCACTGGTCAAATTGTACTTTTCTTTTTGCTTGAACTTTCAGTGGCAAACACAACTTAATTCACAGCTCAGATCCTATGTTTAGATTGATGTTTTACTACACTTATCTGGGATCTAGGGTTTGATATAGCATAAATGCCTTTTTAAAAAAAAACTTATTTGCCGAGTTCCTTTCCTAGTTCTTCCCAAGCCTTTCCCTCATGTTCTCTCACTTAATATATATTTGAAGTTGAGAAAGGGGCAAGCCTGGAGGACTGATGAGATGTTTCAAGTATCTAAATGCTTATTATAAAACAGTGGCTCCAGTATGTTCACAAACTCTTTAGCATGTAGTAAAAGCCCCAGAGAGCTGAACTTAGGTCTACAGTCAAGAGACTGAACGGAATAGGAAATAACAACTTTTAGAGTAAAGGTTTATAAAAATAAAGTAAGAATGTTAATATTTTACAGACCAGTTCTAATGGCTAATTCAAAACATCATGGCTAAGAAAAATGCTTTGTAACCGGGGTCTGTTAATGTTTCTTCCAATAATTATCACACTCTTTAAAGGTTGGTGTAAAATGGGTGGGGAACCTGAGGCCCTGGGGGCTGGATGTGGCCCCTGGCTTGCCTGGATCTGAACCCTGAGGCTCAGGATCCCTCTCCCCCCAAGTATTGGGGAGCCCGTGCTTGCGCACTAGCCCCTCCCCCCCGCCATTTCTTTGTGGGGCTGGAGCCCACAAAATCTACACGTCTGGGCCACGCTTTGCCCTGGTGTGCAAGGGGAATATGGGGAGTGACTTTAGGGCTAGTCACTGACTTTTTTTGTTTGTTTGTTTGTTTGTTTTTTTCCCTTGAGACTCAGTGGCCCCCGACCCTAAAAAGGTTCCCCGCCACTGGTGTAAATGAATGGATGTGACAGTAAGCTAACTTACCATGAAAACGTTAATGTAGTTTACTGAAAAAATTAGTCACTTGAAGGAGAGGACATGTCTCTGTATATCTTGGTTGTAGGAAAGTTCTGTGTGCAGTATGCAAAACTTTAAAAATAGATGCAAGTAATGTTGGCACAGCTTAGTTATCTTGACCACTTAAAATTCCTTGCTTCTCTCTTTTTTGAAGATGCTTGAACTATGCTATAGGTCATACACTGAGAGTACATCTACACTGCATGTTGCTTTTGGTAATGTGTAGAATATATATTCTATATGGCCCACAGCAAATATATAAATCGCAGTGTAGACAGACACTACTTGAGTGAAGACATGCCTGAAACTTGTGGCTATGTACACCACATGACTGTCTACATATCTAACAGCACCTCACCCACACATGCTGCCAACTTTAACAGTGTAGAGTCCTGTAACTTTCCGTAACACGTTATGATATTTATATCCTACACCACTGCCATGAGTGATGTACAGAGCAGACCTACCTTGAAAGCCACTATCTAATACAGGTGTGGGCAAGAATTTTTTGCTGGGAGGCACTTCAGAAGTTTTTTGAGGTGGCCCTGGGCTGCTCTGGAAGGGGAGGGTCCAGGATACTTCCCTGCTTTCCCACCCACAGACCAGGATTGCTCTGGGGATGTGTGTGTGTGTGTGTGGGGGGGGGG
>JANRFK010001234.1:75142697-75185859 GCA_030068395.1 Apalone spinifera
CCCCCCCCCAAAAATGGCCATTTTAAACAGCAATCTTAGAGACAAGCTAATTATGGGAACAAGAATGAGTAAGAGAAGTATCTTTTCCAAATAATATAAGGGAGTTTTTGTGGCATCACACTTCAACTGCTCCACATTTTAGTGCTTTTTCTTGATCAGAGGAAGATAGTTCGTGGTTAAAGGCATTAGATTGTGACTCCAGATTGATGGCAGTTTCTGGCTCTGCTACAGATTTTCCATGTATCTTTATCAAATCACTTAACTATTAATTCTCTGAAATATAAAGTAGGGAGGTTTCCTTTCTATCACTCTTTTCTGTATCGTCTGTTTTGAGGGTAAGATGTACACTGGCATGCACTGTGTATGTTCAGTGCAATAGGGTCCTAACATTTAGAGCCTCTTGGTGCTGTTGTAATACATATGATTCTCTTGGACTGGAGCAGTTCAGTAGAGGAAAGGCTTAGCTGTGCCTCTTCTCAGTGAACCTCTGTGCTTCTGGTGACTATAAAGAGGGTGAACCTGAAAGGTCACAAGGACTCCCATATGCTAGTTTCTTCCTTCCTCACCACAGGCATTTTATACTGATTAGTTTGGGGGGGGCCAGCTCACAGCAGTGTTGGTTGACAAGTTTTGACGTGAATAGTGACTGATATGAAGTGTGTGCTTGTTACATGAAGCAGGGAGGTACAAAATATCTTGTGGGCACAGAAATTTGTCTCAAACACTCAATTACAAAAACACAATGTTTTCTTGATGGGGGGGAGGGGAGGACACTTTTTACAGCATTGTGAAAAGTTTGGAAAAACAAATAGTCCTGTGGCACCTTAGAGATTAACAATATATAGGATCATGAAACTTACCATGAAAGTTTTGGGATGTCCTATAAAAAACAAGGATGTAGGTCTTAAGAGTGAGACTTGGGCTGGGTCAGAAATCTCAGGCTGCTTGATGAAAGGCTCACCATTGTGGCTATACCAAGGTATTCATTAACTCTTATGAATTTTCATCAGAGGAGGCATATGTGTAGTACAGCTTTAAACAGCTGATCATTGTAAATGCAGAACACCACAAATGGAGGAATGAATGAAGAGTATAGGCAACATCATGATTCCTGAGTTGCTCAGGTTTTTTTTCTCATTTCCAATTGCCCTAACGTTGCTTTTCAGTTTCAGAAAATATTGACGCATTTGAGACTCTCTCAAGTTAAATGCAGGTGTAGTACTGGGGTGTTGTGAGGGGGAAATGAAGGTGTAAGAAGCTACCTCTTTTTGTTAGCAGCTACTCCTAAGCTGTTCATCTTATAGGGTTGTTTAACAAGTTAGTATTAATTATTTAAGGTAAAAGCATTTCCCTTTGTAAAAATTACAAATTTTTCAAAAATTAAGCAGCTTCTGAAATGTCTTATAGGTAGCAGGTTTAAAACAAACAATAGGAAGTTTTTCTTCTCACAGGGCATGGTTGGCTTATGGAACTTATTGCCAGAGGAGGTTGTGAAGACCAGGACTTTAACAGGGTTCAAGAAAGAACTAGATACATTTATGCAGGTTAGGTCTACCAATAGCTATTAGCCAGGAAGGGTAGGAATGGTGTCCCTAGCCTCTGTCCGAGTCTGGGAATGGGTAATGGGAGAGGGATTGCTTGATGATTCCCTGTTCTGCTCATTCCCTCTGAGGCATCTGGCATTGGCCACTGTCGGCAGACAGGATACTGGGCTAGATGGACCTTTGGTCGGATTTAGTGTAGCCATTCTTATGTACTTATGTATGTCTGGTATAAAATTGTGCTTCATCTAACTCTCATGTCATCTTTAATTTTAGACTACATAAGGAGTTCAAGTTGGAAAGCATTTGTGGATATATTTGAAGAGTACAAAAGCAAGAACTACATCTTTAATGTCCCATAACAAAACTGATTTGTTCTGGGGTTAAGCTTTGCATTCTCCAGCACTTGGAAGAACCTGCATTTTCTAGATTTTAAGTGGAAAATAAGATGACAATTTTAAAATTATAACTTAAAATGGATGTTGAAAAAACAGAGAATAAGGCAAAGAATGACTTACAGTCTCACTTATTTGTCAGTGATGAAAATGGAAATAAGTTTACATGCAACAAAACTACACAACCCTCAGTTACTACTACCATCAATATAAATGGAAATTCAGCTAGCCAATACAGTGAAATTTCTGAGCGTGAAGATAATGTGGATTTTAAGGATATAGATGATATCAAAAGTATTTCTTCAGGCCAAGAATGTATTGGAGCACTTGATCTACAAAAGACGACTGGTGAATTTATCTCTAGGAGGGCTTCATTGAACAATACAGATGCTATATGTATGTCTTCTGCAACTGAGCAGACTTGTATATATGCCTGGAACCATAATGTGAAAGAACCAACCAGCCTCCGAAGAGAGGATTTTACCCTAAAAGGATTGCGGAATCCAAGTACTGAGCAACCAGTGCCTTCTCAACAGATTGACTATAACTGTAAAATGCACGTTACCCCTATGGAACGGAGCAAAAGCTCTGAAATAGAAAAGGAAACAGGTTGTACTTGTGTGCCGTTAAATGTCACTAGTGTCAGTGAGCCTGTTGATATGGTAAAACTGGGGGAAACACTGGGAAGTGAAAATCAAGACACATTTCTTCCTCTGACATTGATTCCTTCTGATGAAATGCATATGAGAAAAAACTTTGATACAAGCAATGCTGAAAAACCACCTAATATGTCTGTGCAGGAAACTTCAGGGGGACTAAATGCATTCAGTAATTGTTCAAATATGGTAGTACTACCTCTTGCTTTTCCAGATGTTGGAGAACAGTGTTTAAAAGGCACCAATTGTGTTGAGGCACCACAAAACAGAGAGCTGCAAGAAATGGAAATGCAGTCCTTAAAACTTGTTGATGAATGGCTAAATCCTAATTGTAAGAATTTAGTATCACCAGAGCATTTTAATTTGGATAAAGATGCAAAACAGTATTTGCATAGCACACCTGAAAGTGCCGAAATGGACACCTCTCCAACCAGAATGGTGATTAACTGGTCTATAAATGATTTAGGTGCTTTGCCAATACAGAGTTTTGATGTAACTAAAGACCAAGAACAGGTAGGAAACAAAGTGAGTCAACATGTAACCAAAGAACAAAATGTCTCTGCTAAAAAGAATGCTTTCCAAGATGCACACAGCCACTTGGCAGTGTCTAAATCAACACAAAGTAAACCACACCTAGAAGGGGCTGTTACACCTGAGCTGAAATGTGAGGCAACTTTTCTGATCTTCAGTCCCAGAGCTGGTGAAGCCAGTCCTGATTCATGCATTTCTACATTTCTGACAGGATCAGAAGAACGAAAATTTTCTGTTTCAGCTTTGGCAGAAGGTAGAGATGGGCCTTCTAAATTGGGAAAGAATGATACATTGATGAGAGGACACAATAGAAAGACTTCACTTAAAACTAGTTCTGAACTAATTGCAGCAAAGCCAAAAAATCAATCTCCTATTGTTACTACAATAACCAAAGTTAGAAAAGCTGAGATTGTTAGCTTTCCAAAACCCAACTTTAAAAATGTGAAGCCAAAAGTTATATCAAGAGCTGTGTTACAATCAAAAGATAATGCTGCATTAAAGGTTTCTCCAAGATCACCCCAACTGTCTACTGCCTCTTCATCTTCACCAGTTTCTTCCCCAAGGCAATTGCCCTCTTCAATCAAAGCACAGGGGAAAAAAAGTGAATTAGACCGAGATATTAAAGCAGAAATACCAATGACTAAGCTTCATAAGCAACCTCTTAATAAACAGCTCTTTCCTAGCCAAGTTGTACATGCTACAACTCATTCTAAGAACGCTTCTCACAAAATTCCAAAAACGCTTCAAGTAAAGCAGACTCCAGAAGTCATTGACAAAGCAAGTGCCTCCAATTCTACATCCTCTTCGGTTTCTGCAGCAGTTGTAACATGTGTACTGAACTCAAAAGGAAAATTGAATGACAAAATGGAAAGCGCGAAATCTTTGACACAGCCCTGTGTCACAAGCACCTACTGGAGTGGAGCTGAACATGAGCAAAATTACAGTTTGGGAACACTTTTGGCAGTGGAAGAGCTAAAAAAAGATCAAGCAAATGAAACTTTTGAAGTTGGCTCTGTTCCCTTGGTAAGTTTTATGCAATTACAGTTAATTGACTTGCATGTGTTAAGTCTGGAAACCTACACTGCACAGCTGTGAATAGAAACAGACTTTTTAAAAAATGTGAATCTGAATACAGCCTTGACTATAGTGTTAATTCTGCTTCCATGATACTGGGAGGGAGGAGAAAATTTTGAAAGCAATCCTGATACCTCAGTTGTTTGCTAACTACTTAAAACAATCATGTACGTAACCTCTGAAGTGTTCATTCAGCCTCAGTCCCATTCTATTGCATATAAAAATACTCCAAATACAACTAGCAGGTGTGGTTTTCAAAAAGGTGTATGAGAACCTCTAAGTCTACAGTGGAACTTGTATGGAACCATGTAAGATAGGTATTTATTTCTATGCACTTCATTAAGATGCACACATTAACTTCAAGTGTTTTTACATTAACACTACTAACATTTTTAATGGGAAAACATAATTTCAAGTTAAGTTTCTCACACCAGAAATTAAATAACATCCTATTTCATAATCAAGTAACCTAAATTATGGTATTTTATGGGAGTTATATGACTCACATTTAAGTTGGGTGCTTGGTTTTTAAAAGTTCAGGATTCTCTTAAGTAGCCAAAATCAGGTTTGTAAAACCAGTCAGAAGAAAAAAATTTGGACAAATTATATTATGTAGAGGTAAGAGAGTCACTAGTTACACACTACCTCAGCTAAACACATACATTTTAGACTTCTGTCATGACTTCATTATCTCACTGTGATAGTGTGTGTGTGTGTCTGACTTTATACTATTTGCCAGAACAATCTTATTGAATAGGTTAGGGGACTTATAGTCCAAGTGACTGACTAGTAGCCAAGAATTCTGGTCTAGGGTGAAATCCTGGCATGGAAGTCAATGACAAAATTCCTGTTGACTTCAATAATGCCAGTATTTCACCTCCTGTGTCTTTAGGTTCTTATACTGTATGTTACAGTTCAATTCCTTTGGTCTTTGTTGCCTTAACCAAGTCAGTTAAACTGATACAGTGTATCGTGAAACTTGCTGGCAGTTAATTACATTTGACACTTGGATGAATTCAAGTCCTCTCATGAATAAGGATTCTAGCTCTTTGACTACATCAAAATGGTGATTTCTTATGGCTTCTGAGGGAGGTATTCTGTCAAGATTAAGATTGGAAAATCCTTGGACTGAACTCCCTCTGATTAGATGGACTAATTGGATTATTGCACTGGAGTTCCATTTAATCAAGTTCTCATGGGGGAAGTAATCTTGACTGCAGTACAAGTTTCTGGAAATGAGTCTGACTTGTGGCTTACGTCAAAGTGGGCTTGGTTCCCCTCTTAATATGATCAAATCATTGTGTCCTAAAGCCCACAAAATGCACAAGAATATAACTGTTTTATGTATTGGGCCCTATTCTGTGTGTGTGTGTGTGTGTGTGTGTGTGTGTGTGTGTGTAATGCGCTTGTGCATATTAAAATTGAGAGAGTTTCATGAAGAAACTAATGCAGTGCCAAATGTGGTATTTGGCTTGAGCCAATGTTTCCTCTTTTTAACATGCCCTGCATCCACTTGTAAATGTGTGTTATGTATAGTCTCCTCTGGGTGTGAAAATAATTATTTACATAAATTGGTATACAACCATTTAGTATCCTTTATTATTGAGAGCCTTAAATGATTAAAGTGGAAATCTGTGTTTCTGTCAGTTTAGTTCACATAACTACCAGTTTACCATAAGCTTATTTTGAAATATATTACTTGATTCTTACCTGTGCCCTTAAATTCAACCAAAGTTGCAACACATTTTTTTTTGCACAGACTTTCAGATGAATATCTATGACCAGTTTGGAATTCTTAGTTTCACCTTGTATCCCAACATATTCTGTGAAGTCTAAAAATGAAATAAACAATTCACGTAACTCTGAATTGTAGAGAATAATGTTAATCTCCGTTTGTTATCATTTGGTCCAGAAAGAAACAAACACCTATTTGAACTCATTTGTAGCTACTTATCTGTCTGGTAATTGATGCTAAATACCCTCCCACCTAAGCTAGCAATGAAACAACTTGTTATGTTTTACAGATTTCATCAGCTAAAACGGGCGGAGTACAAGGCAAAAATATACACAAGGAGGGGCCTATCGCTCTAAGAAGTATAGCTGCTCCTAAGGTGAAAGTGGTACCTTCTGTGTTTCGCCTTAGGCGAGGAAGTGAAAATAAAAATGTCTGCACAACCAAAAAGTCATCTCCTCAAAAAGCTGTTCTGCCATCGAGTTCTGGTAAGAGACTATTTAAGATAATCAACTCCTTAAAAACAAGGCATTAAACTTGAATGCTCCATTATTCCAATAGGTTAGTTTTATAACATTGGTGATGAAGAGATGTGATGGATCTGAATCCAGAGTGTTATAATCCACACAATGTCTAAAGCAATAACAATAACATTTGAAGTATCTCAACATGCCTCATGACTTTGCACGTTCCTTTTTTATTTAGTTTAATCTGGTTTCCTCCCATGGGAATATCATAAAAATGCTACTTGTGCATTAATAGTCTCTTGAAGCTGAGAGAATGGCTTAGATTCCATGGGCTACAGAAAAAATGTGGAAGGACAGTCAGTTTACATTGCTGTTGACCTGATTTAGACCTGAACAGGTAGTCTAGAAGAGTCTCTAATTCTAACTAAATTCTTCCCTCACTCCTGTACTCTAAGTAGGAGGCAGAGGTTTTATGATAGCCCAAAGCAAGGGGCTGTGGCTGAGTCTGTTGTACAGTATTTTCATCTTTCCTTTGGATGCATGACATTTTAATAAAAGGAATTTATTGCAAAAGGCCAAGAGTGATAGGTTCTTCAGTCCCTAACAACTAGGGTTTTAGAAGAATGAAGAATTGGATTACAAAGTACGTCTCCAGCTAGATCTCACCAGCTACCAGCACCACTGGTGCTTAAAAGCTCTTCTTTTTTATGACACTTTCAGGGTTACACTAGACTGGTATCCCAACTATATATATGATTTAGCCAAGTTCCAATTAAATGTTTTTGAATCTCCTCTAGTAATGAATGCACAAAAAAGGATGTAGCAATATTTTGAGCAAGTCTGCCGACAGAATTGCAAGCCCCCTGGCCAACGTCGGCAAGGCCAGGGGAGAGGCTGAGCTGGGCATTGAGCAGAAGGGGTAGGGCTGGGGCTAGCCTCTCCCAGCCACTCCTTCAGCATTGCTTGGCCTGCACCGTTCGGGACTCCAGCAGCGATTAGGAGGAAAACATATTATGATTTGAGTGTTTGCTAAGTTAAAATAGAACTGAAATCATTTGACAGTTGTGAAAAACAGGGAGAAGAACTTGGGGTACCATTCAGCAACTCTCCATGTGCATCTCAAGGAATTTCATAAAAGCCCCATTGCTTAGACTGAACAAAACTAGAATATGCATTTCTCTCCTTGCAAGGAAAAAGACTGGGTGACTTGACAGAATGAGGGATTTGTGCTTGAGCTATTGGCCATTCAGTCTCAGACTGAATCTTCATGGCTTCCATTCCATTAATCTCTCAGTTGACCAGTCAGACTCGTTGGTCGTACTGTAAAACTGAGCTAGTTGTCTACAAGTCCAGAAGGTTCTAGTAAGTGATCTTGCTTCTTGTGATAATATAAAAGCTTATTTCTGAATTTCCATTACTAATATTATGACACACTGTTTCCTAAGGAAAACAGTAAGGTTTTTTTATCAGCTGCAGCATACTCTAATGATATAATAGAAAAATTAATATGAAATCTAGTATCTATTCAGAGGTTTCCTATAAAATAGTGAATATTTTTAAGAGCTTTATTAGAAATGTATTTCAAGAGAGTTTCTGGTGACAATTGAAATATTGACAGTAATTCGCTCATAAATGAGAGACTTCTTTAATTGATCTTTAACATTATCCATGAATGAGTAATTTAGAAAAGTTTCAGTAGTTAAAACTAGAACAGAAACCAGGCTGTTACAGTACAAGGCAGTCTTAGATCACGGAATGTATGCCATTTATTGTACAAAGAATGGCTTGTCTAATTGGAATGAGTTTCCATTGTCCTTGTGCACTGCTGGTAAAGCAGAATGAAAACCAATCTCTAATACAAAGTTTAAATATACATCCCCTTTTAGCCTACAGGCCAATCTTCTTTCAAAGAATCATACAGTGAAGAGCTGGAATGACTGGAGCCAAGAAAACCATGTGCAGTGAACAATGTTTAATTTACCTCTTGTGTTGAGTCTCTGAACAGAACTTTTTCTACAGTCTTTTTAAGAGGTAGCTCTGCCTCATTTAGAACTATTCAGGGTTTTACTAAGCATTAAAAAAGCTAACATACTTCCCAGGTACTCTGATATAAAGTATATTTTCATGGAGCCTAGCTGAGAGAGTTTGTGTATCTGCATCCTTCACAAACACTTGCATATGCTCTCCTACTAGAATCTGATGTGGACAATCCAAAAACAGAAAGATCAATGCCAGATGATGCATGCAGATCCTGTAACTCCTTTTTTGGAGGTGGAGTCTCCTCCTGTAAAGATCCATCTTCATCCCATACACAGTGATGCTGTTGTATGGATGGGTTTGTGGAAGAAATTTCATGAAGTGTTTTCTGTGGAGACCTATTCTACTCTATTGAATTCCTGTAAACACCAACATACCTTACCATGGAACTTTGGTTGCTCCTGAGGAATGGTATGGAACTTGCCAGTCACTCCAAGGCTAGGCTTTCTGATACAGTTATTATTGGGTTTCTACTTCAAGGGCATTAACTCTTGAGGTCCAACTAGATGCTTCAAGTGTAGGGGGGTTCATCCCTTTTTGACTGGGATATATCCTTTAAGAACTTATTTGAGACGTTGGCTTAGTGAGTAAAAGGATTGTACTCAAATTTGCCCTCTTTTTTTTGTTGTTGTTGTGCCCTATAGTATGCTTCCTTTATGAGTGGCATTCCTGGAAGCAGTCACCTCATTCTTTGCGGTGGAGGAACTTACACCCCCTTTTCACAGTTTTCAACACTTGTTAGAGTTTTCGGTTAGCATGGCTTCCTCTTCCATATATAATCAAGATACTTATTTCCCTAAACTCTGCCCTAAAATAAGGCATAATGTTTCTTAGTCAATGTTTTCTGCCTGTGTATGAAAAATTCAGATGCCAGTTTTTGTCCTTTGAGTTCCCTTGCAAGGGACTTGGAGCTTTCCTGTCAGTTCTTCAAAGATTTATTTCTAGACAATATACAAGTGTACTGACTTGGCTAGTTCAGCCAAATCTGTTCCCTTGGAGTAATCCCTTTTTAGGTAACCCTCCATAGTAATGCTTTGCTGGGTAGCTCTTTGGAGCTCTGTCAGTGCTCAGACAAATTTCTGGGCTTGCATCCCTCTGAGTAAGCCAGTGCATTATTTGGACACAGAGTTGTCCAGGAAATCAGACTTGAGAAACATTCTGATATTTCAGCCTAATATTAGTATAATGTAAGTGGAGGAAGAAACCTCACTGGTTGTGTATTACAGAAGTTGTTGTCTTTGCTTTGAATACATAATGTGAAATCCTTCTGTTTCTTGGAGCCAGTCAGAGTGTTCTCTGCTTTCATGTATTAATGAATAACTACTATTGTTGTTCAGAGTCACGTAAAATTTCAGATGGCATGTCCAGTTAGAATATTTAGTTTGCTGTTATCAGGGGAAACACTATTCATTAACTTTTACTTGTAAAATTGCTTGTTGGTTGTTGTATGTGTCAAATTCTTAAAGCTAAAGCAGGTCACTCAGTAAGACTCCGCTTGATAGGAATTCTAATTTACCAAATAATTTTCTTTTCTTGAGATCTGATATTTAATGCAGTCCCTAGGTTAAACCTGATTGATAACTTTATTCCTTCATTCTAAATACTGTTGTTAGAAATATACCCAGCTGTCCAGCTTCCAAAGGGGGAAGTCCTTAATGCGGTTTCATTTTTGGGGGGATTGACAAAAAACTGCACCATAGAGTTACTAAATCAACTGTGGTTTTTTTTTTTTTCCTTGAAAGCATGCTTTTGGTTTTAATGCATTGCACTGGAAACAGGCTGCATGTTTGTAACAATGTTTGTAGAAACTGGCTTCAACAGTACAAATATCAGTAGTATTTGAAGTGTGTCTACTCCCATGAAACAATTTGTTCTCTCGGAGTGAGGTGTGTACCAATTTCCTGCAGGGCAATTTCTTGATACTAGAGCATAACTTGTGAAGACTTGCTGGGATATTTTCATACCATTCCTCAACTGTACTCATTAGCACTGAATTTTGTTAAATATTTTCTTTGAGCAGAACAAACTGATAACCCTTTTTTCTCTTCCTGAACTAATAAGGGGAGAAACTGCAACAGTGTATGCTTTTTCCTCATGCTGGTCAGTGGCCACGTGTTTTGATTAAACAGATTTTACAACTTGTTTATGTATTTTACCGATACACAATATTACATGCTATCTGCAGGCTCCAATCCCATAGATGAAGAAAATGTTCCTAAAAACTAGCAGTGTGAATAGCTGGCTATCTTTGAGAGTTTCGGATGGGTTTTCTGGCTTCAAGAAAAAAATCTTTATAAATTCTTGATAATGCAAAGAAGCCTGGCAATTAGATTTGCTTTGAAGTAGGATCTCCTGATAGGCCAATTATCTTTTTACCCCTCCTACATGGGAGGGGATGCTTGGAAAGAGGGTGGTGTGCATGCGGAGGAACGAAAGTCCATAAGACAGACGTTCTTGTGGATTTGGACAACAATAGGAAAAAGCACAACTGAATCTGGTCACTTAAAGGAATGCTCCTGCTTTCCATTGGTCTCTCTACAGTTTTTGTAATTTAAAAGCCCACATATTATAATAGTGTTACGCTGTTGTGCTTAGAAGCACCCGGGATCTTTTTCGGGGGGGATAAGGCAACACACCACATTTATTGAACATACACAGATCAATCAATACTTTGTCCTATGCATATTATACATTACACTCATGCACTCACACACAAGCACGCTCCAACTTGTTGTTACCAATAGTTGCTCCCCCTAACTACACTGGCCAGGTGAGTTGGATGGGGGAGGAGTGGAGTTGGGCTTCTACAGATCCGGATCAATGCGCCGATGTTGACAGGATGAAAACCCGGGATCCCTCTGCAAGATGCCTCATATTTATGCCTCTCATGCAGCCAGTTAGTTGTCATTTATATATGCAGCGAAATACTCATGACACCTTTTTTAGCGCTGCTTCAAAGAGGTTCCTTCAGGCACTTGCTGCTTGACTCCCAAGGCATATATGTCCAATCTTCTTTTCAGTGAGCTCACTTGACAAGTCTTATTGTCTTTGGATCTGGCTCCACCTTTGCAACTGCTGCTGGAGGTGATCACCTTTCAAGGCTTCTCCATTTACACCTCATTGATTTCAGCAGGACAATCCATGAAAGTGGAGAGAGCTATTCTACTCCTAGAAAGACATTTTCTTTACCTTAGCTGTTCCTAAGATCTATAACATAAAGGCCTTGATACAAAGTTTCTATGGAAAAGACTGGATACAAAGTTTCTCTTCATACAAGGGATTCTATAAGAAAGCTTAACATAAAGATATATAAAAGGACAAGATATCTATATCTATATAAAAGGACTTACAAAGTTTCTCTTAATACAAAGTTATATGAGAATGATACATGGTTATATGGAAATGTTCAGAGATTTATCCACAATGGGAGGCTGTTTTTTTGGTCTCTTCTTGGTAAGTTAGTATGATAGCTTATATTTGTCATATGACATTTGCAAGAAAAAGTGGACTTGTACATCAGTCATATCTGTGCATTGGTGGGCTGATTGCTGGTTCTACGTGTTGTCACCACATGAGTTTATTCAAATCGCAAAGCTGTGGAACTTGCCCAGCTGCATAGCAAAAACCTGAAAAGCACCAGGCTGTAGTGTAGAACTGCTGATACTCAGAAGCCTTCTTGTCCCCGCACCAAAGATTGTGCAGGATTATGGTGTGGAGTCCAAAGCTTAAACTGGGTGAGATGATAGTGACAGAAGCAGGAATCTGATGTGAAATTGGAATATGAAGGTCCTATGACTGCCTGTTGACAGAAGTGGAGTAGGCAGGCTTGCTACAGTAACACATGTTGCCACATGGTGGAACTGGAGACAACCTTCTGGAGGTTGACACACACTTGGCTGCTACCAGTCCTCCTTAGGGGATTTGGTGCCCCTGTGCACATGCAGTATTCATGTCTCCAGCAGATTGCTTTGCTTCCCTGCAGAAAAATTTAGCTTTCCTTTGTATTCCTATCAGAAAGTCAAGAGAGGTCATGCAGCTCTCCCCAGCAGTGTTGTGGGTGCCTTGGCAAAGAGATGAATAACCTGGTGAAGGCAAGAACAGCACTGGGGCCACCTCGGCCTGTGGCTCCTATGTTGTGCCAGGCTCAGTTGCTAGTCCGAGCTTGGCTGGAGGGTTGGAAAAGATGGGATTTCATCATTCACTGGGTGTAGCGGCTGGAGCTAGGTCAGACCTATCCCTCAGATCTCCTCAAGCTTGAGGAAGCTCTGTACCCACCCCTGCTTTCTGCTCCCATTGCGCTTCAGCTCTGGGATGAGGACTCACTGCATGGGGAGCTGCTCCACTGCCCAACCTCTGTGCTTTGGACTCCCTCAGACCTTTTTGCCTAGCCTCACACTCCACCCACTTGCAGAGTCCTGTTATCCCTGCACTCAGAACCCTCTCCAACATGCCCGTGCACCCAGATCTCCTCCACTACATCCATCCTATCCCCACTGAGCTGCCCGCACCCAGATTGCCCCACATGAAACTTCTTCCCATCGGGATCAGATGCAGCCTAACCACAGAGTCTGAGCCCTGGGCAAGTGTAACTTTCTGCCTCCATGCAGCCCCCCATGGCCATGCTGGAGTCACCATGTTGATCTGATAAATACAATTTTCTGAAATATTATGGGCAGGTGGTGGGTTTTTTGGAGAATTCTCTTAGGAGTATACTTCTGGCCCTGCAACAGACTGCAGGGCAAAGACTAACACAGCTGAGAGACAAATCATCTGTAGCACTATCTCAGTTCAATCCCGCATAGGCAAAGCATAGGGTTATTGACAGTAGGGAGATAAAAGGTTAATCAATCTACTGGTTCCAGTTAACTGATAGGGGCTGGAACAGCTTCTTGCCCATCCCAGGTAGGGGGCTGCTTCAGCCCTTCAGGGCCTGTCAGAGCAGCCCCTCTGTGGCAGGCCTAGCCAGCCTCCTGCTTCAGGTTACATGCTGGCTGACTCTGCCTTCCCAAAAGTGGGACTGGCAGCAGCCCTGGCCCCTCTCCCAGGGAAGCTTTGCTGAGGGCTCTGCAATATAAAACTTGATACTGAAGAGCCCGCAGCATGTGTAACTGCTGTGATCTTTAGCAGTTACACACTTACTACTTAACTGCATTATTACATCCCTAGTTGGATGTAATCTTTGTTTCCGTATGGACCCAGTATAGCTGTATCTATGGGGTGGCTCCAAGCGTGGTGTCTTTTTGTCTTTATATATATAAAGGCCTTTGGAAAATTCTGGGCAGAGAGTAACTGTCACTTGTGAATGAATTGATGCTGTGCAGTATAGAAGGAAATAGTAAAATATTCTGAAATAAAGGGAGGAGCTGTAATTTAACAATAAGGGAGTAGCAGAGAAAACAATCCTTTTCTCATGCTCTTTCTTGTGTCCATTCTGGAAGGGGAGGTAATGGACAGGGAATAGTGCAACTGTTTGCTTTCTTGCTTAACAAATATTGCCACGTGACACTCATGACAGTGCACTGATTGTATTTTGAAAACAGTAACCTTGTAGGAGAATGGGGATTGTATTTACAAGCTGCTCCTTACAGCTCCACAGTACTTTGGCATGAGCTGCTGCTGAATCTTAAATCTGTGTCCAGGAGGAATGCTTTCATAATGACTTGAACTATTCTACAGAAAACCACCTTGCATATGGAATGAGGTTTTGGCCCCAAGTCCTATTACCCCTCAGTTGGTGTCTTTTAACCATTCCAAACTATTGTACTGCTTTCAGGAGTCTGATTTGTCTTGCATATCCCAAGTTTCACTTATTATGAAAACTGCTTACTTACAAAATCTGACAAATAAAAGGCTAACAATACACTGAATGAAAGCTTGCTTGCTTGCTGCTTTTTATCATATTATAATATAAATTGGAATATAAATACTGTACTTGTAGTGTCCAGTATATAGAGCACAATAAACAAGTAATTGATGAAATATTATTTTGTGCCGACTTCGCTAGTGCTTTTTATATAACTGCTACCCACATTTGTAGTTGAGAACCACTGCCCTAGGAGACCATCCCTATGTAAAGAAAAGTACTTGGAGACAGCAACAACCTAACACTTGATAGTTACCTGTTGGGTTCACTCCCTCTGGGACACCTGGCATCGGCCACTGTTGGCAGACAGGATACTGGGCTGGATGGACGTTTGGTCTGATCCAGTATGGCCATTCTTATGTTATGTTCTAACTCACTTCTCTGAGAACTCAACACTATTATTTAGACAATGAACCCTGGGCTCAGAGAGGCTAGTCCCTGGTTTGGGTCACCCCTTCTCTCTGAAACCTCATCCCCTTGCTCCATTGCCCTGGACCACTGGGGGAGGGGGAAGTGAAAAGGTGGCATAGTCCCCTCCCCAACTTCTGAACCCAGCCATCGGGAGGAATCCCCCACAGCAGTCTGAGAAACAGGAGGGTGTCTGGGGGCAGAGCATGAGCAAGCCATGCAAGCTTATTTAGGAAGGCACAGCCTTCCCGTGACTTTGATTCCTGCTGCCTGTGCCCAACACTGTCATAACAAAAACTAGTCTGCATTTTTGTTTTGTGTTTATGAATTGATATTTTAACCCATTGCCCTCTCTAGTCTGAGACCCACAAATGCAGGAGACATTTTTAAGTCTCACCAGGTATTTATTTTTTTTAAATCTATGTGTAGCACCTCATCTATTCATGTGGACTTTTAAAACATTTAAATTTGTGTGAGGTCCTTTTTAAATATAGTACAGCAGTACTTGATCTGTACTAGAATTCACAGAATAATCATTAGAACATTCAACTAGTTTCTGAAATACATTTATCCTCTCTCTCTGTTTTTATAGTGCATATCAAAGCAACTACATAATGTTACGAAAATGTTTAAAAATAAGTCTTCTGGGAACAATGCCTTTGTGCATGTTTTCCCATGATTTACTTAGTGCATTTTACATCTGCTGAGAATGTCCTGTATTAGAAAATGCAGTCAAGGGCTGTGTCCATCTTACAATGGCCAGAACTACCTTCTAGATTAGAGACCCAACAAAATGCTTCTAGTTTTAAAATTCAAAATATCCTGTTAAATATTTAACAAGTTTAACTACTTTTTACATTTGAATAAAAACATAATCCAGGAATCCCAAAACATAATCCAAGTATAAAACCTACCAACTTTAAAAGTTGGTTCTTAAGGTTGAGTTTCTCTCTGCAGTTCTAAAAGGAACTTTCCCAACCACCTTCCTTTGTGCCCAAAGAAATCTACCCAAATTTCCAAACTGGAAAAGCCTTGAAGCTTGTATTCCCTTTGTCATATGTCTTCATGAATTGTGTGAAACTTTCAAAATAAGTCTTACACCTGAAATATTTTAATATGGCTCGGGTAAATGATGATGTATCCTCAATTGGAATCTAGTATTCAGTTGCTAGTGAAGTATGAAAACCAGAAGTGTAAACACAGTCCACATCAATGTGGACTGTAAATATGTTGATACTTAGCTATCATGGGCTGGGATGGTGTAGTTTTTACAGAGGATATGTTTAGATTTTATTGGAAGACGGAGTCCTGGATCTGGTGAGACAATCTAAGATCTGAGTGCTTGGTGTGTGTGGGTTTTTTAAGCCTAAGAATATTTCCTGGTATGACTTGCGTAGCTCAGAAAGTTCAAATGCTAGTATCAGAAAGCTTTAAAGTTGTATTAGCCCATGATGATCTTCTCAGGATTCAAAAGCGAGGTTGAGTTTTTTTTGTGGGTTTGGTCCTCAAGTTTGAGCTTCAGAAGTCTTGAAAAATTTTCATTTTGGTACATGAGATACTTCTAACCTACTTAACACTGTAGTTATTATATAATGATATATTTTTCTTTCATTTCTATGCAGTAGCCAACTCATTATTTCAGGAGAGAGGAATGCAGTTCTTCTTGCTCTTCACTACAGTAAATAGAATAAATAATTGATTTAAGTCTATTGTGCTGGCAGGAAGGATGTCTGCTTTTATTCCTTATAACACTGTTTATTGTATACCTGGCCATGCTGTTATTCCAGTGGTACTAGCTTGTATTCCATATCTGCTTGTTTCCCTCCCACTAGTTTTGAGACTTTTTTTTCTACACCACTCCCCATCTAGGAAACACAATGTTTCTAACGTAGTTTGTAAAGCTGCTTACCTGTAGTATCCTTCTTAAATATCTCTCAAAATGTCACTTCATTATTTCTACAGGAAACTTGTCAATTAAACCTTCTACTTAATTCTATATAAAGTTCTCATTTTAATAAAACTGCTCACTCATGCACTAGACTTTGCTAATTAATCTTAATGAGATTCCTCCCTTTTGTTCCTCCACTTCACGCCATATCTGAAATTGGTTTAACTCCCAGGGGCAAGGATCCTGTCTCTTCCAGACTGAGAAGCTTCAGCACATATGTGGGATGCTGTTGAAATAGAACAAATATAGTAACATGAGGGAACTGTGCTGTGTATTAAGTGTGGGAGACTTGGATTCAATTAGCAGTTGTCACAGACTTCGTTTTTGAACTTAAGGTAACACATCAGTGCATAGATACCTCTTACAAGTGGTCTTCTGAGGATAAACTATAAATGGCTGGGAGGTGTTTCTGCTACCAGCATAATAGTGGGCATATAAGCACTCATGCCATTACACTCAGAATACACATGTAGCACTTCCTGGATATATGCTAGGATTTTAATGAAAACTTCAATACATTAATGTTAACTTGAGATGATTCTCCCAGTCACAGGAATAAAATGGATGCCCTAAAAATACTGAGCAAGAGATTAGTTACGATTCTGAGGAAATACTTTGTGTTAATAGCCTTCCATCTAAGAGCTCAGTGAGACTTCAGAATGCTCCTGGAAGTTAAGCAATTATTCTACAGATGGAAAACTGAATTACAGGTGATGTGACTGACTTAGTTTCCTATAGAAATATGAGGCAGAGCTGGGAATAAAACAAAGGTCTGATGACTCCATCTTGTACTTTGTACCAAATACTATTTTCCCCCTCTCTGGGGGCACATCTATACGTCCCGAAAGATGATTGCTCCAGAGTCTATTTTCTGGTGTTTGATTTAGGGATCTGTTCTAGATCTACTAAATTGAACACAAAGGGCAGCTCCCGCCAGCATCTGATACTTCTATTTTTTCAAGGAGTAAGGGAAGCTGACAGGAGTGTTTGCTTCTGTTCGCTTCCCTCAGTGTGGATGCCAGCAAGCTTGGCTAAACTAAACTGACTCCATAGCTGGAGTTCCGTACATTAAACCAACCTTTCTGGTCTACTGTAGACCAGGCCTGGAGAAAGTTTTCCATTGGTTAATATTTTTTCAACCACAAGATGAAATGGCTGAAATAACCACATTCCAGAGTGTAAGAAATAATTGAGGAAATATTTTGAGATTTTAATTAAGTTTTTCTTTGCATTTGTCATTCTAGTGTTATGTTTGTAAATTAGAGGAATTATGTGATATCTGGTTTTTATGGTTTATTCTTGGAACTAGCTACTTAATGGCTACTTGGAGATTTCCTTCCCAAATTAAGTTTTCTAAAACTTTAGTTTGGTGTTGATTAGTCACTAATATGAATATTTTCCCCAAGAAAGCACTGACCTCTGGGGAGGCAGAAAATAACATGTCACCTATGAACATGACCTGTACTTGATGTTTCCAGAGCTGGTACCCTCAGCACCATAGAACAATCCTTCTAAAAAAGACTTACATTTTAAATTAGCTGCAGTCTCAAGACCATTGTCTGAGCTTTGAAAACAAAGATGTCTGGAGATACTTGCACATGTTAAGTTCAGGATGTGCTGTTCAAGCAGGGTCTCTGGAAGTCTCTCATTCAGCTTCCAAGCCTCTTGAGTGGAAGTTTATAGAATCAGTGGGCTTTTTCCTTTCACCTTTGAAAAATAAAAGACAAAACTCAATAACATTTCTCAGTGCATGGCAGGCACTCAATCCTTGTTAAATAGCCATCTTGTACGCATCTCTAACTTAACAAATACAGATTCTTGCCAACATGAAAATATTGTACATTCAACTTATACTGTTTCTATAACAATGGATTCCATAAGTTCTATAGTATTCCTACTTGGCCAAGAGTCTAATGTAAATCGTGGAAGAGATGTCATTAAGGTGCATTTAAAAATAATTTTAGATCAATGAGAGTAAGTCACTTTGTCAAGTAAAAATTATTCTTTGCACTATTCAAACAGGTGGTCGAGGTCACTTTGTGGCTTGACATTTTCTCAGTTTGGAATCTGTTTAGCTTAACTGGTTGTCATTTACACCACTCACAAGATGCACCAAAAATTGGTTTCTGGCATCATGCAAACCCTCACGAGCTAAATGCTCAAGAATGGATTCTAAATGTTTCTATGCTTGCTTAAGTGCTTCATTACCTAACTGCAGTAACTTGCAAATGAAAAAATATCATAAACCCAGCTCTTTACTGGGGGGGGGGAGGTCTCAGATGTAAAACTAGAGCGGTTTAGTGAGATCTTGCTTGAGTCAGTTATTCTTTAAAATGTACACTTAGCATGTTAAAATAAGTAGTTAAATAACATTTGGTAAAGTATTTTTTTATACTTATGTCACTCATCTAATTTGCAAAATGCAGTAATCTGCAATGAATGTTAATGATCAGTGATTTAGACGTCCTGTTGCACTTTTATAATTTGCATGTATTAAGTGGACCTGCTTTTTTATAACTGCTTTTTTGTGTAGTTCAGTAGTAAACCAATAAGTTACTTGATGTACACTTAGGCTGTGTCAAACAACATCCCTTTTCTCAAAAAAGGGATGTAAATTAGACACTTCAAAATTGCAAATGAAGCCGAGAGTTAAATTTCCTGCACTTCATTTGCATAATGGCGGCCGGGATTTTTTTTAATACAGGGTTTTAAAAAGAAATAGCTGTTTAGATGGGGATTGATCGAATAAAACCCTTTTTTGAAAGATCCTCTACTCATTTTTACAGGAGTAGAGAATCTTTCGAAAAAGAGTTGTATTTTCAATTGATCCCCATCTAAACAGCTGTTTTTCTTTCGAAAAGCGCCCTTTTGGAAAAAAAAAACTGCATCCACCATTATGCAAATGAAGCGTGGGAAATTTAAATTCTGGCTTCATTTGCAATTTTGAAGTGTCTAATTTACATCCCTTTTTTGAGAAAAGGGATGTAGTTTAGACACAGCCTTAATGTTTAGTGTTAAAAAGGTCAGTATGGCCTATGAACAAAATTCATTCAGTGAATTGATGGTCTTTTTTGCTTGGAAGTTTATGGACATAATCTTACAGCACCATCTGGTGCTGAAATAGATGCATCTCAGCATAAATGAATACACATTCATGAAGGTTTTCCCTTCCTAAATTGTAATGTAATGTCCTACTTTGTGAGACAGCCATAAGCTTTTTTATCTTTGTGTAAATCTTACATATTTTATTTTTTTTAAAGTCACTTAATCCCTTATACCCAAGAGTGAGAGGGGACTCTTGACGTGCCTAAAACTAGTATGGAGTAAACTGGAGTAACTTACACACACAGTTTATTTGCCATATAATTAAACCATCTGCTGTTCTCTTAAATTATATTCATGTGAATTATGTGGTCATGCCAGGTGGCTAAGGAGAAAGGGGAAGTACTTTTTTTTTTCAATTGACACTGATTTTTAACATGTCATTTTCTTAAAGCAAAATGAATCTAAAAAGAGATTACAATAGAAACTAAAACTCTTCCTGAATTCTTTTTGTATCATAATATCAGATGCCTGTACATCTGCCCTTCTAAAATAACACTTAATTTTTTCTTCTCATTCTTTAGTTATATAAAGAGATTACCCATATTTGCTGTGTTACTTAAGAGGTGATTTGGAAAGTTCTGAACCTGAAATCAAATATCAAGTGGAATTATCCAATGATAATTTTAATTGAATGTTTTTCTGTTGAAATTCTTGGAACAAGAAATTTCTGATGCCTAACTTCTGCTGCAGTCATAATCCTTTCATTTTAGTCCTAATGGATGTTAGTTTTCCTTGAATGGAGCTGGAAGTTCCTTTGACTACAAATATACTCACTTGGAAATTCTCTGGCTTAAATAGTGAAGTTGCCCTGTTAACTAATTCTGTAATAAAATCATCTAAAAGTGACATAACCTATTTTACATAGAATGAAGATGCATTTAATATTTTCAACTTTTGTTACCTGTGTTTATAAGTTCAAATTGACAGCACATGGTAAACTATGCAAAAAAAAAATCTTTGTGCAAGATGGATTTTGACCTTCCCAAGTCAGGCACTTCCACATATCAGTGCTTCTGTGTAAGCTGGGCATCATTCTTTCCACAGTGTAGAGATAAAACTGGTTACTTTTTTGAATCTTAAGTTCCTTATAGTAATAAAGCAGTCTTGCAGGATAAGTCAAATCCTAGACTTAAATTTTTAAGATGTTGTTTATTTACTGCACTCTTTTTTTAAAAATGATGAATGTAGCCTAAATAACTATATGCCATTCTTATTTGGGACAGACTTTACCTTACACTTACTGTTATTACAAATATAACTTTAAAGGTCTACCTGTCTCTCTAAACTTAACAGGAGTGGAAACTTCTTCCACAGGGAGGCCTGCATCTGTGAAAACATCTGTAGAATCATGGACCAGTTCTGGCAAATCCCTAACTAAATCAAAAGTGCCCATTCGGAGAACACCTAGCATCTCTTCAATCAATAGCACCCAGAGTGAGCAAAGTACTTGTAGTAATAATTGTAAGTATCATTGTCAGAGTTTCTGCTGTTAACAATTGTTCCCCACACCATATTATTCATTTTTTGGCTTGGGAAAAATTATTTGAAATGAGATTATTGCCTAGCTAAGGATTACTTACTTTGGCCCTTAAATGTTGCCTTTTTACACAGTTCATCCTAAGAGGCACGTCTGTCTTCTCACTTGAAGGGTATCAAAACTTCGTGCATCACTTAGGAAAAAACAAACTTGTGACAAGAACAACTTCCTACACTCATGGTGCATTGCAAAACTTTCTGGCATTACAGATCATTATGATTTATTTGAAAGGGCTTTTTGTACATGGTATAATAAGAAATTCAGAATATTTGAAACTTGTGAATTTTCCCGTGGTAAAATTTAGAACAGTGCAGAACAGCCCTCTTTAGCCCCCCCCCCTTTTTTTTGTGAAGTATAATTCATATGTTATTCTGATGTGGTGTTAATGAAATATAGTATATAGGTAACACTTGGAACTTTCAAACAAGAATGCCACAAAAAGTTAACACATACTGTTTCAAGTTACTAAAGTAAACATAATCTGTACATTTGGGTGTACAGTTTAAATATAAAAACAATTGCTGATAAAACCATCAGTCTAAATTAGATACTGTTGATTGCCTTAAACAATGGATAGACTAATGAAAACAGTTGCATATGAGTTGAAGAAATGTTATGGAATGAACAGCATTCAAAAAAACCCATAAATTAACCCATTGAGGGGGAAAGAAGTTCTAACAATAAAGCTCCTATTCAGATTTAAATGAGCAGATTGAAATGTCCTTTTACTTTTAATTATCCAATTTTGTCTTTGGGGAAAGAAATTCCTTTATGCTAAATTACTTTGGGGGGGGGGGGGGAGAAAAAGTTCATGAATTGAAGATGATCTGTAGTACAGATTTCATTTCCACCGAATTATCATGTTTGTTCTTCCTATTTTTCTATCCTTGAAAATGAAAACCTACTTTGTGTTGAAAGGCAATATGTGGGATGTGGGTTGTGTGGTTTGGTTTTTTTTTGTATATTAAAATTTGCAACACATTTCTCCTATAATCATATTGGTTCTGTTGCCCTGACAGCCATATTGACTTGTGCTGTTCAATTTTAGTACTATGACTGAAATACCTATGGAGGTTGTAAATGCTTGGTGCTCTTCCTCAGAACAAAGAAAGGTTCATCGCTTCATAACAAAGAGATGTGTTCCTTTCAGATTAGGCATCCAAACTGATGACTCTTTCTTAGCGTGATTTGCTAGCTGGCTTAATCTGTTTTTGTCCTCTGCCTTGAAGCTTACAATTCTTTCCACTCTAATTCACTAACAGCAAGCATGAGGAATATGAGAGGGTGAACATGGCTGCAGTGTTTCTGGCTTTAAGCTTGCTTTGATCCTTTTTAAATGACTATACCAGGAGGACTCCGCAGTTGCACAGAAACCGATTTTTCTCCTTATATTTTCATCAATTCTACATTAGCACCACCGACTGATTCAGGAAGCCACTATGATATTACCTTATTGACTTTGCTGATAGTGGGATCTTACAGCTTTTTTTTTATTCCTTTGTTAGCCACGTTTACTGGGAAAAGAAGTAGGTCGTTAGTCTTTTTTTAAAATAAAATCATGTTTGATTTCTTAAAGATGGTAAAATGTATTAAATTAAATGCTTTTAAGTTTTTGGTTTCCCTAGGACAATGCTTTTAACTGAAGTTAATAAATTGACAGAAAATGCTGAGACTAAATCATGATTTCAGTTTTTTTATGATTGTAATCAGATCTGGATTACATGTGATTTTTTCCCCCCTCTGTGCAGTGCAATTCTTACTAACTTTTGAAGCATCTTTTAGAGACAATAAGTACAACTTATTTTTTTCATGTACTGCATTTTTCATTGTGTTGGATCATTAGACAGTGACATGAAAATAAAACCATAATTGGTAACATCTAAAATTCTTCATCAGATTGGACATTCTAAGGTCAAGGTGGGATGCTTCTTCAGTAAACATAGTGCAATGTAAAACCTATGATTATATAGTCCTGTTTAACATGAAACTGATACCTTGTTCAGCTTGATCCTTAAGATGATTAGTTGATATTTTTCTGTAAAGGTAACTTCATGGAATATAACCTTCCTATGAGTGCCTACTCAATCCTTTGTTGGGATTCTTTTAGAGGATTAAGTTTCCTGTGATAGTAACATGCTGCGTTTGAGTTTAATTAACATTTCAGTTTTATATCTCTCTATCTTTGAAGGAAACTCTCAGTATGTGGAAAATGTTGCCATAATGTAACAGTGTATAATATTTAATTTTCAGACAAATAATATGCTTTTGTATTTGCACAATTAAATATAGCAGAGGATTGAAAAATTAGAATTGCACACCCTAACATTTTTTTGCAATTGTGATAGTATGCGCATACAAAATTGTATTATGATGTAAATTAAAAATGGAGAACATAAATGTGTAAATGGTAATGCTTGCAACTGCAAGTATGAATTCCAAATGCTATTTTCCCTTTGTATAGGAGTAATTACATGAAAAGGATATAGAGTGAAGTGTAGTGTTTCAGCAGTAAGATGCTGATCTCAGCAATTCACACTGAGGAATAAGAATATAAACCAGCATGTTTTCATGCTGGCTTGGCTCACATGATGGTGTTCAGTAACTTGGTGAGGCTATTTTAAAACTCATATTAGTGTAAAGCAGTGTTTCCCAAATGGTGTTCCATGGAACCCTGGGGTTCCACAAAATGAAAATAAAGGTTCTGCGAGAAAATTCCATTACAATAACATTTTATGATTAAAAAAATAATTAATATTGTGACCTTTTTGTTTTTAAATATGTGCAATTATACTATATATGTTGATCCCATGACCTTCTTTAGCATTTGTTTATTATTATCCTTACTTACTTGTGGTCCACTTTTTCAGTTCCATATATTAGATTGTTAGGGGTTCCGCAAAATTCTTTCAGGTTTAAATGGGTTTTGTGGCCAAATAAAATTGGGAAACACTGGTGTAAAGAGAACAATCTGGGGGCATCTCACTGCTGTAAGTTTGATTTTTAACAGTGAAATTTATATTTCAGTAATACTTTGATATACTATGATGTTCTCAGAAATATAATCGGAAAACTGTAACTCCTTAGTCTGAATAATGGGAACTCAAATGTCTAAAATGCCTCTTTTGCACATTGTGAACAAATGAAAGCTGCAGAATTTGTCCTTTGAGATATATACAATGAGATTAGTCTTGGTGAATATCAGACTATTTTGTGCCAATTTATCCATGTAAACATTAGGGAAATACAGAAAAGCCTGGATTCAGCTATTTATGATTATATTGTTAAATGTTACTAAAGCCATAAGAGATAGGATTACATAAACTCGCATGAGACTTGGCTAGATATTTTATAAAAAACTAGATAAGCAAATTTCCTTAAACTCTCCCTCTCTTAATCTCTACATGATTTTTTGTAATAGCTACAAGTGCCACAATCATCATTAAGAATGGAGAATGGCCTTCAAAAGCTACCTGTCAAAATGGCATTTCTGAACCCATCTCTTTGAAGCCAGTACCCAGACCTAGAGTGTACTCCTTAAAATCCACTCCAAAAGGTATCTAATCTTTTTGTACATAATGAAGCTGAAGCAATATTTTACTAACTTATATTGTTTTACATTACTGTTTCCAAAGCAGTGACTATCAGGCTATGGTCCAGCAGACCCTTGTTGGTAATATGTGGAAAACTAGCTGTGACATGGTGTCTTATTTCCAGCATTTATGTTGTATTAAGACAACAAAAATAATACATTTTTGGTTGTAGTTACCAGAAGATTATTATGTTGTTTCTGCTGGGAAATAGGAGGTTTACTAAAGTTGTATATTGAAGTATGTGCTCCTAAATGACCTTAAAAGAGACTTCCATTTCTAACAGATATTTCCAACTTCAACAGAGTCTAACAGGAAAATGTTATCTGACCTCCTGCTCAGTTACACCAAACGGTTGCCACATATGAATGTAACAATTTATACATTCAGTATTATTGCTGAGAGTTAGCAATTTGTTATACTGGTTGGTTTCTGCTGGAGATGGAGATTACACAGGGCACTTGCCAATGGTTAAGTAAATTAAAATAGAAGAGGATAAATGGTCTGCCTGGGAAGCTGTGTCTGACCCATTCCTTGGTACCACAGCATATCACGAAAGAGCAGGAGTAAGTTGAGAAATTTACATGAAAGCAATTCATGCCTTCAAGTGGGCGCAAAGAGTAAAGCAGAGAGACTTGTGCCTAGCACAGGCTTATGGAGGTTTTTTATTGTTCTGTGGACTTGCAGGCTCTGTAAACCCATGGCTTACCATCAAGTGTTCATATGAACAGTTTCAGAGGGGTAGCCACGTTAGTCTGTAACAGGAAAAACTTAACAACAGTACTCAAAAACCTGTTGGAGAAGGCTTTAATCTGCCTGGACACTCATTAATGGATCTCCAAGTCATCATTTTGTTTCGGGCCAATTCTACAAGCCAAATGCACAGAGAAGGATTGCAACTTAACTTCATTTACAAGTTTAATTCTTCTGCAAATGGTATGAACAAGGACACACTACCTTCCACATCCAATGACTTAAACTACCAACCAAACCATGGAGGTGCTAATTGTTCTTATCAGCCTGTTGTAACTATTTGAACCATCTACTCCCTGTCTTTCCATTTTTTCTCCTTTTCCCCCTTCTCTTTTCTCTTCTTCCCTCCCCCACCCTTATTTATTCTTGGATCTGGACTTCTAATACTCCATCTGAAGAAGTGGGTTGTGCCCCCGAACGCTCATGATACCATCTGCATATTTTGTTAGCCTTTAAGGTGCTGCTAGTCCATTGGTTGTTTAAGGTTTTTCATATGAACAGCGTATGGCGCAGCGCCGGGGTATATCCCAACTTCTCTCACTACCTAGACAAACTCAGACTTTAGACCTGGGCATTCTAGCTGTTTTGAGCTAGAGTGCTAAAAATAGCAGTGTGGTTAGGGTAGTTTGGGCTAGCTACCAGAATACATCCTCATCAAAAATCCTGAGCATGTATTTGGAGTAACAATGCATAGTGCTACAGCCACAGTTCTATTTTAATGTTCTAGCTCAAGTAGACCTAGTGTGTGTGTCTACCTGATTTAGGAATCACACTCTTAAATGAGTGTATGCAGGAGGACTTCTCCATCAACTAACAAGCTTAATAGTGCTGTTAGTAGCAATAAACTGCACCTGGACAAATGCTTATTTTTCTTAAATGTTCCTTTGTACAATACAGCATCCAAGTTGAAGTCATGCATAGTCTGAATGGAGTAGCATCTTCATTTGCTGGCTAAAATGGAGTGGCACAGTAGGAGAGGGCAGGCAGCAAAGCTTTCTCTGAAATACATAGCTAAAATGCTTGACTGAAGCATTTTCAGTAATAACAAGGTAATGAACTCTGCCATGTGTAAGTCAGAAGTATTATTGCTGCAGTTATTGTATTCCAGTTACTTCCCCTATCCCTGTCAGTTAAAAGCAGGAATTGAATGTAAGACAATTTCATGAAAACCACAACAGAAAAAAATGGATTTTAAACACTGAACAACAAGCAAGAGTTTTTTAATGCTTTGACTGGGTAACCAGCTGTAAAGTAACTTGTAACTTCAGGTATGAAAGGTAGGGGTCTTGACATTTGTACTTTTTTGCTGTTGTAGGTGCAACTTGTATATTTAGTTTTTATAAAAGATAAATTTTATTTTTGCATACATGTCTGAAAATGCATTAAGATTTCTTCAATAACTTAAAACTGTTAAGTATCTTTTCTGTTCACAATTTTCAAAGAAAACTGACTTCAAGTGATTTTTTATTCATTGGAGTCATTGTTCTGACCATTTAAAAATCTTTCTAAGGGAGACTATAATTCAGAATCAATTACCTCTTATTTGAAAGAATAACTGCATGCTGATTCTTTCAAAAAGTTTTTTAAATAATCAGTAACCTTAGGTTGTTTTTTAAGTTAGATGAGTTCTTATTACCAATTTAGTTTTAAATCAGTAAGTAATCTAAGTCTTTGGGCTTTTAGGAACAAAGAACAAGTCCAGTTCACTGAACCAATGTACACCAAAATCAGCTGGGCCCTTTCTTTCAGTGAGGAAAACTAGTGACCTAAGAGGCAACCAACCATTGGGTAAAGTCTTTCTCATCTACATTTTGTAGTCTTTCCTTTATTTAGTGAGAGCTCTGCTGTTCAGTACGCTATATGCTAACGATTTTCAGTACTATAGCTCATAACTTTAAAAGTGGACATGAATTTCACAAATCTGTCCCCAGTGCAAAAATCTGTAATTTCCATTCTTTGTCATCAGAGTGAAATTCCTATCTTTTTTGCCCCCGGGAAAAGATTCAAGAGCCTGTAATGTCACCTGTTTATCTACATTTAAATTTGTATTTATGAAAACAAAATTTTTATAAGCAAAATTGGAATAATGCTTGCTAATAGAAAATACATACAAGGTAAGGTCAAATTTAGCTCCTTCTCAGAGTTGTTGTTTAGCTTAAAGTACCTGCCAGAATTTGCTTCTGACCTCTGCCTCTTTTCCGTTAACTCCCTGCCTTAGATACTCATACTTTTTTTTTAATGCTGAATTAGAGTTGAAAGGACATCTGTAGATGGCTGTCTCCAAACATAGAAGTACAAATGTGAATTTTTATAAAAGATTCTAGAATCTGATAGCTTGTCATAGGTGCTTACTCACAAAGTTCCTGTCATGTGGCTTAGTGTTACAACTGAACTGCTTCAGATGTTGGCTGATGCACAGTACTTAAGATACAAAAGATAGTTAAGATACAATGCAAATTGTGTTGCCTCCTAGTTACTGGTGCATGTTTTTATAAGATCTCACACAAAGACCTTGATGCTTCCTATGCACAACCTGACAAGTTGAGACTTTTCATTCTTAATTTTTATCTCTGCAGATTGGACCAAGTAACAATAGTCTTGGAAACTGATAAATCTAATGTAAAATTCTTGATTTTTTTTTTTTGTCTGTGCCATGCAAGAGTAATGGTTCCACTTAATTATTCTTTACACTAAAGGCTTATGTTTTTCTCCAAGTGTATATATACATATCTGTCCATAGATGAAGTAGCTGTTCATCATTATGGGCCACTTCATTCTTAAAAGCCTCAAATGACAATACTGTGGTCAGGATAAAATAACAACATAAGATATTAAACAGTTCTATCTGGCATACATGAAGCACAGACCTGGTAGTGCAAAAAGTAGTTAAAAGTATAGGGATAGTTAAAGGTCAAGTTCTTAAGTGACATTCGTTGGAAATGATCGATTACTGTAAAACAGTTCAGAATTAACAGGAATCGTCTCATGTTTTTGTCTCGCATATCTTACCAGGATATTAATGTCCTAATAAATTTTGGGATTAATATTTTACTGAAATTCTCTAAGCCACCATACAAGGGAAGATACGTGAAAGGCTGGGAAGATGCTTTTTTACCTATATACTGGAACTTACTCATATATCTTAATGCAGTAGAGAATGACACAGCTGTATCTTCTCTGAACATTATAGGTACTCCTGGAAGAAATGGGCCCCAAAGACTGTTGTCTGTTTTCAGTTCTGGTGAGTTCTCAAATGTTTTTTCTTCCCATCTTTTAGTAATGGATAACAAGGCAATGTCCCCAAAATATCATTGTATTATATCCTTAAGATGCTTTTGGTATAATATCCCCTAGTGTTTTATTAAATGAAGTAGCTTCACAATACGTTAGTATGATGTAACCAGCTATGAAGATCCAAGTTTCAAACATATACACTTTCTGTGATTACTGTGCTTTAATTGTATGCCATTACTCCATCCAGCTGCCAAACTGTAGAGTCTGTACTAATTATTATTTGTTGTCATCTGCTTTGTGGACAAAATAGTCTTTAAAAGCAACGTACAAGAAACCATATTGGTAACACATGTGGATATACAATGAGGAGTCCTGTGGCACTTTAGAGACTAACAGATTATTAGGGCATAAGCTTTCATGGGTAATACCTACTTTATCACATGAATTGTAGTGGAAGTTAAAGAAGCAGGGGGATCGTCGTCTTTATATATACCGCTGCTTCTGAAACCTTGTTTTTGCAGATACAGACTAATAAAGCTACCCCTCTGAAACTTGGATACAATTAATCTTGGTAGTTTAGTCATGTGGCAGTAATTAGTTAAAAATTACTAGTTCGGGAGAAATAGAAGATTGATGTTCAACAGAAGCTTCTTTTTTGATGGCTTGTGCTGACAAATTCTTGACTTTGTTTAGTAGCCAGCAGCCTCGTCATTTGTTACCATATGCTGTGCTTGAATGGTAGATGGCAATTAACTAGAAACGCTGATATCAATTTGTGTGCATTGGGAAGAATGGCTAGGTTAAAGTGGCTGACCTTCTAAATGTCTTCTGAAGCTTCTGTCTTGTATAATAGACTAACTGACTAGAGTTTTACTTTGGTTCTGTATTCACTCATGTTTTGCTAGTACTGCTTCAGTTTCAGTGGAGTTCTGTGAGCTCATGTGTTCAGAGATGCAGAAGGGATGATCTCACCAAGATTTAGCTCCTATCATAGTTTGCTCACAATGAGCATAATTAAACTGGCATCTGCACTAGATTAGAGATCTCTGGGGGAAAATATTGGAAAATTAGCTTCTCAATTGTTAGTAAATGAATGGAGTCTCACTTTGTCCACTGAAATACGTAATTCATCACATACCAGTGAAAGTTGATTTTCAATTCAAAACACTATTTCTTGCCCTTTGGAATTATGGACCATGCTTGACTAACTTTTTCCATTTTATGTGGACAGGATTTTCTATTGTGTGTTTTTTTTTTTTTCTTCTTAGAAGTTGCTTATTTTGTTTTTTGTTCTTAATGATCATTACATATAGAACTATAGCAAAGTAAAAAGAAATTGTGTTAAGAACACTGATGGGTTTTGTTTTGGATGTTCTGTAGGACAGTGCTTTTACATGTCAAGAAAAAGTCATGATCTTTTTTCAGAATAACAGTGTGTGCAATGCTAGCTAGTGACATGCAAAGTGAGGCCCAGTGGGTTTTTTTAAGTAGCCTGCAGTGCTAACCTTTTTGTTCTAAAACATTTTAGACTTCAATCCTTGATTTGACTGTGGGTCTGTCACTCTAATTCAATGAAGACCAAGTAACATTTTTATTAGCTGTCTCCATGCTGTATTTATGGCATCAGGATCCTATAATCTTCTTGACCCACAGGAAGTTTCCCCTAATAATAGGCTGATTGTGATCTTTCTGCAATAATGAAACTTGTACTTAGCGAAGTTACTGTTGCATTTAATGTGACTAGAAAAGACACTTTTAGAACAAGGTTTTTGTCCTCTGATCATTTGCATACGCAGTTCACCCAGTTTCCTCTCTGTTGCAGTAATTCCTCAAATTGGGGGTATTAATTAGATGTAAACTAACTGTTCTTTTCATTAGTAGTGTGCTAATATCTGAGTTTCAGGCTCTAGAGGTTTTTAGACCTTTTTTGTTCATATTTGTAAAAAAAAGTCTACAAACTGTAAGAACTAGAAAAATGTTTTTAAATAAGGAATTGTTTTCTCTGAAATCTAAATTTGTCATGATGAACTTTAAACAGACTGGATTTTTGTCTGCCAGCCAAGTGTTTCACAACACTGGCTTACTGCTACGCTGAACATAAAATTTATGTTCATTAAAGGACATCTGGGAACCTTGGGTTTAATCTACAGTGTTTATTTATCAAGAACATACAACTTGATAAATCTTTCAATCTGCTCAGCAATTTAGAGAGGATATTCTAGATTCTGAATTTGTTATAAAAAAAAATCCCCCTCCATATAATGTGATATGGAAATAGGATTAGATGTTAGAAATGTTCATTCATGTGAAGCATGAGTAGTGGCAAAATTCAGATTTGTCTTGGGTTCAAATTCCATTTTAGTCAAAATTGGAACAATTGGGTTTTGGGGCATTAGCTAAGAATTGTTTTAGCTAGGACTTAATCTCAGGGATTAAGAGGTATAATACTATGAACATATTAATATGGGGGGGATATGAAGGGCAGAGGGATTTGGCAATAAATAATTGGATATTTACAAAAATGATAGAACATATTGCATTGGAAGTAAGCTGTGGTTTATTCAAAATGTTATACTTCAAAATAGTCACCGTGTGCAGTTTGTGCCCAGATATGTATGTTCACCCATTGGCACAAAAGGTCTTAGAGTTTAAAGTTGGCATGCAGCATTCTTATGTGCAGTATGGTGTAATCTTCCATTTGGCCATCTCGTCATAGAATTAATTAACCTTTAAAGATTGAGTCAAAACAGCAGTGTCCTTGAGGTGTTTGCTTCGTCTACACTGACTGGTAGACCACAAGTGAAATGCTGGATTGGTGAAGGATATGTATAAGAAGGAACAGTATTTGAAGCCAAAACACTGTCTACTGTAAAAGTGCAGTTCTGGCACTACTAATCCTGTGCTATGTTGATATGCTCAAATCAGTAGCTACACCTCAGTCATTTTAGAAATCCTGAGATATAACTGGAAAATCTCACATTAGTTTACAATAGCAATTCTGCATGGTAGTTAGACTGCTATTGTGCCAGTTGATTGAAGCTGAATTTGTGAACAAAGTGCTGGCATTTAGATTTAGAATTAGTTCCTAAAGAGAAGGGAAATTTTTGTCTTAAGGAAAGCTTTGTGTTTTTCACTTTCTCCTATTCCCTATCCTCTCCCCTTCCAGATGTGCAGAGAGATCTCTCCAATGAGTGATTCTATGCTTTTTCTTTTAATGTAAGTAGTGGTTTGAGATAATTACTTGGATCCTTTTAGGTTCAGGTAAATGCCAAATAATTCTTAAATATCTGGTTTTGAAGTTAGTGCTCACTATTTTCTGTACCAATCTAGGTTCCCCTCTAAATGAGGTGATCCAATACCTATTGTCAAATTGACAGAGCCAAAAAACCACTCAGACACAAACTACTTTGACAGACCCAAAACAGAGAAAAACAGAACTCCTCTTGTTACCTACAGTCCACAACTCAGATCCCTCCAACGCATTGTACACAATCTACAACCCATCTTGGAAAATGATCCCTCACTCTCAGAGGCCTTAGGAGAAAAACCTATTCTTGTTTCCAGACAACCCCCTAACCTGAAACACATTCTTTTTGATGATCATGCCACACAACCACATCATAAGCCTCCAAGAACCCAGCCCTACAACCAAAAAAGATACCGACTCTGCCTGCATACCTACACTAACAAATTAATCACCGGCGAAAACAACATACGCCACAAAATCTAAAGGTCATCTGACTGTATATCTAGTATTTTGATCTATGCCATCAAATGTCAACAGTGCCCCTCTGCTATATATATTGGACAAACTGGATGGGCTCTGCGGGAAAGTGTCAATGGACACAAATCGGATATTCGTAAAAGGAACACAAAAGCCAATTGGAGAACATTTGCTTGCCTAACCACACTCTGACCTACCTGCAGGTGGTGGTCTTGACACAAGCCAGCTCTTCCAAGCTTTCCCTGTGGATTTGGCTTGAATTACAGTACATCCACAAATTCAATTAACATGCTAATGGACTCAGTTGAGATATGGGTTGGTGGGGACTCTACCACTGAAGGTGCTAACAGCTTTGAGTGGAATCCTTCCAGTCTCAGCAATCTATCTATTGACTTTGATCTTTATCTGCTTAGCTTTAAGTACCCATTCTCCAGATATTTAATGATGCCCTGTTCCTCCTCTTCTCCCCCCCCCCCCCCATTCCTTTTTCCTTTCTCTTCCCCTCTCCTATTTCCAGTTTTCATCTCCTCTACTCATGACTCCGGTCATCTGAAGAAGTGGGCTGTGTCCACGAAAGCTCATGATGCCATCTACATGTTTTGTTAGTCTATAAAGTGCTACCAGACCATTTGTTTTTTTTTTTTCCAGCAACAGACTAACTTGGCTACCTCCTGCAGCGAATACATGTAAACTTCCTGGTCCTCACTCGTGAATCAAAGCAAGCATCTGACTTCAGGCATTTACCTATACCTGTTAATGTCATAACTTCAATGAAAATTTGCCAAACTATCTGCAGTATGTTGGATGAAATTGCTTCTGGAGTGTGTAATATCCCTTTTTGACAGGGCTTTGGATCTATGGGCTTTTTGCTCATATCTAATTACTGGCTGTATCTTGATCATGGGAAGAATTATGGTGGGGTTTATATTTGTGTCCAGAGGGCACCTTCACCTGATTTTGGAACTCAACTGAAAAGAAAATTATGCAGGTATACATAGGGGTTTGCAGTTGGATGCAGTGGCTCTGAGCACTTGCACTAAAAAAAATTGTTCCAACACCCCTCCCTGCTCTGGTTTATCTTACTGCCATGCGGGCAAGCTTATCTTTGTCATAGATGGTCCCTTGCACTGAAAATCACAACATCATTCAGGTTACTCCCAGTCCCAAAGCACCAGTCGCTTTCTGCAGGTCTCTTGCAAGTTGAGTTACATAGCATAGACATTGATTGCAGTCAATCCTGTAACAAATGAACTAAATATTTCTAATTAAGAAATGAGATTTATGGTCATAAAGCAAATAAATAGCCCTACACAAATGAGTTAAAGGGTCCTGAAGATAATATAAGCGGTTATGTGCAAACTTTGTCCCTTAAGGCTAACCTAGGAATTCAGCACCTTAGGGATCCTCTCCGTTCCCTTAGAAATATAGTCCCCTCTAAATTTCAAGTAGCATAATGACTATTTTTTTCTTGCCAGGGATTTTTTATTCCTTTCACCCAGAATTCAGCCTGTGATGGGATGAGTGATTGTCCCCCCCCCCTTTATTGATGTGGGGCAGAGTCTTTTGTCCACTGATCTTCCACAGTAGCTTGTCTGGTTTCCCTAGGCCTTCTTTTGTTGGTCAGATGACACCTCTTGTGGTAAACTAGAATTTCACATCTGGTGTAATGCTTCTCTTCTCACTGTGGGGACTTCGTTTCACAGCAAACACTTTGATAGTTAACTATTTGCTCTGCAACTATCCCCTTGTTATATGATACAGATATTATTAATGAGATTAATGCATGCCGCAACTCAGAAGCATTTGATACAGTCTAAATACACCTCTATAGATCTAATGTCAAATTTAACAACACTAACACGAGTGAGTCAGTGAGTCTGCCAGCATCACAAATACCAAATCAACATGGCACATGCTGAATGGTTTAAAACTGGCTGAGATCTCAAAACGTAATTGTAGTTCCAGCATCTATGCAGTCAATCTTCATTTACAAGTGATGGGGGAAAAGATTGCTGCTGTGCCTTGGCTTGAAGTGGTTTGCATTAAATACAGGGTTTACAATTTGGTCCACTGGCGCTCAGCACCCCTTCTACAAAAATATTCCGGCAGTTTGGAATTGTTGAGTGAAGTCATTTCAAGTGGAATCCCAAAGGGATTTTTTTCTTAGCCCTGTGCCGGATGATATGAAGACTTACAAGAAAACATAATTAATTTCAAATAGTTGGTGGATAAAACACAGATTAGAGGAGGGATAGCAAAGTTGACTGGGGCAAAGCAATCCATTCACTGGGGCAAAGCTGCACCCAGCTTTCAAAGCAGACTGATTTTGAGTAAAGACAAACATAAGCATGAAGATACAGAGGAGAAAGAACATACTTGCAGGATGGGAGATTTGTGGGTAATGGTAAATGGGACGGAGGGAGGAGAGAAGTTTTGAGGCTCATGACTGAACACTGGCTTCCTGTGTGATCCTGTGGCCAAAAGGGTTAATGTGGTTCATGAATGTACGTAAAAGGAATCTTGAGTAGGAGGCGATATTGTTACCTCTGTATTTGGTGCTGCTGTTAGTGCTACTGGAATGTGGTGGTGTCCAGTTCTACTGTCAACAATTCAAGGATGTTGATGATAAATTGGCAAAGATAGAGAGAAGCCATGAAATGATTAAATTTCAAAAGCATAAATTAAAATATTTAGGATGCTCCAAAAAAGATGGTTAAAGGTTTACTTAATCAGTCTTACAAATACTCACGTGAGTTGGGCCTTAACAAATTTGCAGTCCATTTTGGTAAATTCCACAGACCTAAAACTATTAAAATAAATTTCATGATTATAACTATTGAAATCTGAAATTTCATGATTTGTGATTGTAATTCTGTACTGCTGCTAGTAGGGAACGGCTTTCAGAGATGGGCACCTAGCCAACAGCCACTGCTCTGTGATTGTCCATCTGCGAAGGCAGCACAGAAGGGTGGCAATACCACTACACCTCCAAATAAGTTGAACATCCTCCACAAATCCTTTTTGAACAGTGATGGGCAACTTGTAACCCATCTGGGTTTTACATGTGGCCCGCTCACCCCCGTCTCATTTAGTTCTTTGACATCTTCAGAAGAAACTTCTGTAATGTGTTCTACTATAGAGTTGGCTATTCAGTGGAGTGGGGGGTTGAGCAGCCCCTGCTAAAATGAAAAGTGACACATTTAAAGCAAGGGCACTTGTGAGTTTCATGCTAATTGCTCTTATAATGTGTGCAATGCGCTCCCTCTGCTTCTTCATTACTTTTGCTAGCAATTGAATTTGCCTTAATAATGGATCACTTTGATGAAAAGGCATGATAAAGGAGGAGAATCAAGTGCAATGTCTTTAATCTTATTCTTGGTGTCATGGTTGGCGCACATGCCCAATCTTTTTGCCCACTGAGATGGATGGCCACTCTGGCGGCCCACTCTCTAGCCTTATTTGCCTATTGCTACTTTTTGAGTCAGGATGCCTGGCATTAGAAATGCTGGTCTCCTGCCCTCCTCCTTCCCCAATGAAATCTGTATAGTATAGGGTAAAATTACAAAAAAAGACCAGATTTCATTGGGGTGGGAGACAGTCTGTGATGTGTTTTGATGGCTATGAATTTGATAGGATCTGACTCTTGGGGAATAGATATTTTGAGAATAGAGGACTCTTCCAATCTAGCAGACAATGATATAACAAGATCCAGTGGTGAAATGAAACTATTATACTTCAAATAAGATTTTTTTCCCCTCTTAACTGTGAGGATAAATAACCATTGGAACAACTTATCAAGGTCTATGGAAGATTCTCCATCCTTGCAAGTTTTAAATCAAGATTGTCTTCATTTTTTCTAAACTATGTGCTCTTGTTCAAATTGAAATTGATTTAAGGAAAATGTTATGGCCTGTGTTATGCAGACAAAATGGTCCCTTTTGGTTTTACCTGTGAATTGAGATGGGGAAAATAATACATTTCAGTTAATTGATATTTCTGAAAGTTGAAATAATTTTTTGGTTTGATGCAGCAAAAATTAGTTATTTATACATCTACTGAGTGGTACAGTTTGTGTTGTGAAGTACAGGAAAGCCTGCTACCCCAGGAGCTCGTGAAGAGATTACAGCTACTTCAGTCCTGTAGGCTGCCGTATGCCTGGTTAAGAGCAGGAGACATCTAAGCCTACAGCAGACCACAAGTGGCAGAGGGAAGGAGCAGAGAATACAGGCTTTCTTCAGTTCGGTCAGCCTGGAGTCAGAATAAAACGGTCTGTATGTACTCCCTGCAACCTCTGCTCCGGTCTTTCCAGACCCAACTTTAATTAAAGATGCTTTGAGAATTGGATTGATGGGTGCTGAGTCGAAGGGGAGAAAAAGTATGTGCCTAGAACAATCAGGAGGAACTGAAGAAGAGTCCTGATTTGAAGTAGAAAAAGATGATGAACCTACTGTGTGGATGTGTGATTGCAGGAGGGAATTCATTGGTGAATGAGCCTGTGGGTTAAACTAGGTATGTGGAGGGAGATGGCAGTGAAAGAGAATGGAGAAAGGACTAGTAGAGCAACAGTCAAATGGTCATGCCATCCTGCTCTTGAGGTGAAGTGTCCCAATTTTTTATTCTTAGAGGATCCCTCCTTTTTCCCACTTCTCCTTCAGAAATACTTGTCTGACCATCTTGCCCCATCCAGTGCTAAAGTTTGAAAACAAGACCAATCTTCCTACTAAGGAAGAGTTTGCTAGAGAACACACAGCTATCTGCCGCTCGGCTCTACCACTTTCTTGGGAACCTCTTGGGAAAGACCAGCTGGTCAGTCTAGATAGGGTTCTTTGCATGACAGTGGGAGAGCTAAGAATTTCTTCAGAATGTGTTTGGTGTCATATGTTTTCAGCCTTTAAATATGGAGGTTTATTGCATCCATGAAGTGATGCAGTGATGTATTTCTGACCATGCCAAATAACAGTATCTTACTTGAAAGCAAAGTTGTATCTAATTGTCTAAAACTATGATTCTGTTCAGAATTGTGGGTAGCAGTGAAACTGACAAATGTAACCTCACTTTTTCTTCTGCTGAGGGTAGTAGTGAGCTGTTTTCCATGTACAATTATAGGGTTCCCCTTCAAATTGTGTGGCTCTCCAGATTTCCTTGAATACAAGTTGTCAATGGGAGTTTTGTGAAAGAGAGTGCTATAGAGCAACAGAGAGAAACACTAATATTAGCAGGTTGACATGCTTTAAAAAAATTAAGTTTGCACAATGCAGCTAGAGAAATCCCACAAGAATTGCAACCAACCTCCTGTTAACACTAGAGAATTAAGTCTAACATGGTTACCAAGCTAACTGCATCTCTGACTCTTTTGGTCTCCAAGTGTACCTGGTCTCTGATCTCTGGCTTCTAGCAGTCACCTCTCTTGGGATAGAACAGTATGACTCTCCTGCTCAAACAGCACAGTTGATTGCAGTGCCCTGTGTATCACCCATAATTTACTTGAGCAGGTCTGATTTTTGTATTGACCTCAAGTTCTATTCCTTTGGAGGTCAATAACTGTGTTAATCAACAATCAAACAACCTCCTTAAAGTAAAGAATTAAGAACAAAAGCCTTCTGGTGAAAAGCCAATGCTAAAACATTTTGAGAGTGTTACAGACCTGGACAGCTTACAGCCTTCTGCACAGGGACCCTGGTATGGCTGATTCCCTATTGACTCTTCAGCAGAGCCTCTGTCTCCCTATCTATGTTCACTGGCAATGCCCTAGACAATCTCTGGCAATTAACCCATCTTTACAGGAATCAAGCCATGTTAGAATTGTTTATATCTCTGGCTCTGGTAACTCCTATCTCTGAGAAAATGTTTGCAACAGCTTGGAGAAGGGATCCTTGAAGCTAATGGCATGGCCCGTTTCCTTTCAACTGTGTGTCTGAATGTTATTAACTGAAGCCTGTGTGTGTGTCTTGTGAACAGACCCCACCGAATTAGAGAATTATAGGTGTATAGGTCACATAGGAAATTCTAATAACTAATATGTAATAACTTCCCTTTATTGACCTGGTCACCTCCAGTTTTTATCAAATTGTGACATCTAAGCATTTGTAACTTTCCATATTGGCTCCCTGTCTCTCTCTCAAAGGCATTTCCATGATACAACCCCCACCATTTTTGCTTGTTTGGCTGTTATGGTGCTAGAAGTCATTGATGATATTCCATTCTACTTAAAGGTAGAGTGATTAGATAACTTGCAGCTGTGTAGCATTGTAAATTAATGGGAAAATGTAAATCGTTGGGGTCATTTAGATATATACTGAGCCAGCATGTTTTACAGGGACTTGCATTAGGAATGTGAATTTTTAACCATTTTACTGGTAAGACTCACCCTTAATGGACGAGGCTTACCACTTAGAGTTAATGGTGGGGACTAGAGCAGCACCCTGTCTACAATGGGAAGGGGGGCTCCAGCCCCACGAGGCTAGTGGCAGGCAGGGGTGCTCCAGTCCAGTGAGGCAGGGGGCTGCTCCAGCCTCTCTCTCCCCACCCCCACCTCCCACAAACTTGTCCTGTTTAATTGGTTAACTGGTTAAACATAACATTCAACTGGTTAATGAATAAAATGGGATTTTACATCCCTCATTTCATAATGATGGTTTGCAGTAGTATGGGAATCAGTCAGTTACTAGATCACAACTGAATCTAAAGGTACTAGCTTCTTGTTGAAGTCCAGAGCCTGTCATATTAAATTAAGATTAATATTTTATTGATCTTATCTCAGTAAACCAAAATGTGCAGTGCCAGGCCACAAAACTGTATGATACTTTATTTAAGAGCCTTCTAAATATTAAATGGTTTGTACAGAATAGCATTATTTTCTGTGGACTTGTAAAGATACAAATATGGATATAGTGTTATGTTCAATATAGGTTTTAAAAAGCTTTCTGTTGGAAAACATTAAACATAATTAAAATTGTTGGGACAAATTCAAGTCATTTAGAAAACTGTCAGAATGGAATCAAAGCTAGATGAATGAAACAAGACTTGAGGGGAGAGAACTAAAATATGCCTTTGGGGAATATTCAAGTAATTTTCTCCTTAACAGTCTCTCTGAAGAACAATTACATGATCTGTGACACTATTGGGTGATATTCACTTTGGAGACCACCCAGTTTCCCCTCCCTCCTCTGCCTGCTAGGTCTTCATTCTCATTGAGTCTGGTAACAGATGAAGCATGAACAGTGTGATGTGATTCAGAGGCTGCTGGTCTTTTGAAACTCTAAGAGAAGGTTCTGTTCTGAGGACAGCTTTGTTTCTGCAACATCTGGTGGGGAGAGAGGCTGCTAGCAGCATTTGCGCTGGGGATATTTGCTTTCTCACATTTTTATTTTGTCCGTGAATATGAAACAACAATGAAGGAATGAAAAATATTTGCTTTCTAGTCTTGTTTTCCTTGCTGAGTCTGATGTGGCCTCCATCAGTGGTGAATTTAAATATATATATGTAACTGTATATGGAGGCTGTTTCTTGATTACTTGTCTTCCATTTGCTCTGAAGACATGTTATGGTCCCCGAAATTTTCCTTATCCAACATGCGTGTGCAACTGACTGCGAAGGGACTGCTCCGAAACCTTCGACTGCCTTCTGGATATAGGAAAAGCACAGTTATATTTCATACAGGTTTGTATCTTTAAACCCTGTGTTAAGAATGTGCCTGGGGGACATCATCTTTACCTCAGTAACTGCCTGTTAATAATAAAAATATATTGTGGACATGAAATATTTGAAACATTTAATTTTGCACAGAAACCTAATGCTTTTATAAACATCAAGTCCTAATTTATATAAATGGACTGTTTGAGAATTTTTAATGTGGGTTGTTCATGTTTGTGTGAACTGTTCATTTGGAAGGACATGTATTCTGTTTGTTATTGAGTGCAGAACTGGAACTGTTTCCAGATCTTGAAATAGAATCTGGAAATAGGTCACCATTAAACATATCTTTATTTATAGATTATGGGTAGATGCATTCTGTATCTCCTCTTTCCAGTCCCCTGGAAGGGGGAAAGAGGGTACATAATCATACTGTTTATCCTTTTCTTCAGGGTTATGTAATATTGCACGACTGGAATGCATCTTCATATTCCTTTTAGATCTAAAAATATTTTAACTCTTTCATGGTTTGTTAGCAAGGAGAGTAAATTTCATGTTTGAAGAATATCCTTTTAAATTTTAGCCTAATAATAATGTGCTTGGGAATGCAGAAATGTTAGTTCATCTGACTCCAGAGACCAAGTATTTGAAGCAAAAATATTATGACATTTCTTAATGGATTATGGTCTGATTTGTCTTGAGAGATTTTTTTTTCTTCCCTAAGCAACTAATCACATGTTTTATCTAGTAAATATACAATATAAAACTATAATGGGTGCTTTTTGTATGAAATTATTTCTGTGGAAAATATAATTGTGATATATGGGTTTATAATAGCTGGGGGAAGTAAGGGAATTTGCATGTCATGTTTAAAACAAAAATCTTCTGCTACCTTCCACTGTGACCCACTTTCTCCCACTCCTTCCCCATGTAAGTTTGGGCAACTTCCTACATCCAATTTTGTTTCCTAGGAATCTCCTTTCTCTCTTAGTCATCACTCATCTCTTCTAAATCTGATGGAGTCTCTAGGTCTTCTTGACACCTCATGTAGCTCCACTAGTCACTGTTTTCTCCTCTCTTCTGGCATTTCCTATGGCTGTTTACATTTCATCATGGCCTCTTTTCCCATCTATCCATTTTCTGGCAAGTTTGTCAGTCTCTTCTCCCCGTTGATGTTAAAATGGGTTAGGAGGTTGCATGCAAGATGGAATCTCCAAGCAGGCTTTCTTGCTTGTAAGGTAATGTAACTTTAATGTAACTTGATGCTGCAAAACTCTTTGTGGATAAATCTTCATATTTGTTCCACCTAGGACTGTTACTAACAATCTGGTGTCTTTATATCCGACATGTCTCGGGAACAAACCAGGGGTCTACTAGTAATGCAAGAAATTACATTCAGTCTTAATCTTTATTGATTACTTGAATTTGTGGAAACTAAAATAGTATATTAAGTATTCCCTGGGCAGTGACTTTTTTTTTTACCCTTTTTTTTTCCACCCTTGAAAATGTCCTGGGTTTTAGTAAAAACCAAATAGCTTTTATAAATTGTTTTTTGTTTAATTTGGAGTTTGGACTACTTGAGTATTTGATAATACTTAGGATCAAGAAAATCCAATAGATTAGTTGGATGTGCCATGTTGTTAAACTAGGTGTTAATGTAAGGCTGCCCCTTAAAGTAATGCAATGTGTACTGTGAGGTATTCTTACATATGTGCACATGCTGTTTAATGTAGAGCTTATGAAATAATAGCATCTAACTGATTTTCCTTGAAAATGTGTATTGAATCTTTCTCTTGTCCAGTTCCCCCCAGTATTAGCCCTGGTATTTACACAAATAATTGAGATTTTTTTTTTTTTTGCCTTGACTTTCATTAAGTAATGACACGCCACTTTATTTGGGAATAACTTTTTTGGTAATAAACACCAATTCATTACCAAAACATTAAACAAAATAAATAAAAATGAAGGGTTTTCAGTATACCTAGTGAATCTATAGATGTATATAGTTCATGTAAATTTTCAATATCATATTGCAATTTTAAATCCAAAAAATCTCACTTGCACTGTCAATATTATGTGACAGCCAAAATAAAATCAATCTCCAGATACTCCTATTAATAAAAAAAACTATTAAATGCAATATATGAAATACAATGCTGACAATGTGTGTTAGTAAAGAAATTCTGTCTGTCATTCATTCATGCAGTTAGGTATGACTCTCAGCCTTTGGAATGATTGTCAGAGAGTGGCTAGACCATACTTCTCACTTTTCTCATCTTGTCTCATGTCAGTGCTTCTGAACAACCAGCAGAACATACAACTTCACCAGCAGAAAGGATGGCCAAGGGTTACAATTTTGAATGTTAAGTTAGAGATTTTAGTAAAACTAGGACATAATACTAGGACAGTCAATACTAGGTAGCATATGCAGTCATTGGCAGGCACTCTACCCCTATTAGCACAGGATCATGTATTAATGATTAAGTTATGTACCTTGAAAGCAGATAAAGCTATTGTCAGCCACTGATGTCACCCTTATTTAGGGGTAAGAGAACTTATGCACATCTCACACAGATCATTAGGAATAAACATTTATACTACTGTAGCATCAGCAGTAATGTCTCCTAATGCAGAGATTTCATTGCATTAAAATGGGTGGGCAAAAGGGCCTCTGTGGGCTGCATCCAACTCACCAAGCTAGCTGATCTGCCCCCTGGAGGCCTTGCCGTTGCCCCTAGGCCAAAGTCTCTCTCTCCTCTTCCCCCTCTTCCCCGCCCCAGGCCAGAGTCTCCTCCTGCCCTGTGAGGGGTGCAGCGCTTCTAAGCACTGCACGCTCCTTGCAGAATGGGGGCAGGGTAGGAGGAGAATTTGTGTGCTCCCCTCACCTCCAAGCCAATCGGGGCGGGGGGGGGGAGGGGGAATGTGAAGTCTCCTCTGG
>JANRFK010001234.1:75192186-75207699 GCA_030068395.1 Apalone spinifera
CTCTTGCTCTCTGGGGGGGGGAAACAAGATGGGGTTCATGTCTGGCTACAGTACCTGAAGCATTCTTTGACATGAAAGTAAATGCAGTAGAGATGTTAAAATGAGTTTTATTTTTATAAAGATGTAACTGATGACATTTTCAGTGGTTACACATTTATATACATGGGGCCAGACAAGAGCTTGTGTTCAGGAATGGGTTTTTAAGCCAACGCCCATCCATACCACGTCCCTCTGATACAGAGGCAGCAGCGTGGGGCTGGGTGAGGGCTATGTGAAACCATCAGGGTTAACTCATGAGCCCAAGCTCATTGATTAACCATGTACATGGGTACACGTTCACATCTCTAGCTTGTAGCTTGAGTTCAGTGTATTGTTGGGCTGTTAGCAATTTGAATTTTTGTAGGCCAACAAGCCTAAAAAGAGCTGAGGTTCTCCCAGTGATGAATTCGCCTGCTGTTCTAGTGCTGACTGCTCTTGCTGTTAGCTCTGTTTAATTACATCACTGAAATTGCGTATTTTTCACATACTAAGATGTAGTTGGACAGAGTGGGGCAGCTGCCCCACCACACTATAGAACCCTGTATTTCCCCTATGGAGCCTGAGTCTAGTCTTAACAAACCTGGTGGGAACCCCACTTACAACTCTAGAAACCTGCTCTATGTTGCACCTTTTTATGACAATACCATTTTTGGTAACCATTACATCATCCAGTGAAGTGGGGGAGTCAAGGGCACTACTAGCTATCTTCCATATACAGTTATGTGGACAGTGTAGCTTCATCCTCACCCAAGTTTTCTTATGGAAGTGGTTTTCATTTTTAATATTAACCAAACAATCTTCCTGAAGTCTCATGGTAATTCGGCTGAAGAGAGACTGCACTCTCTGGAAGCCGGAAGAGATTTAGCATTTTATTTGAAGCATACTAAAACTTCTATGTCTTTGATTCACAAAAACGTTTGTCTTTGATTCAATTGTATGTTGCATTTGCAGACTGAATGAAGGGAAGTCATGTTACCAGTCAAAGGATATCATCTTGTATATTCAGTTGTGTTGACCTACAATACTATTGGGATAATATGAAGCCACTGAGTAGTGTGTTGAGTTATTTGATTAGGTCCCAAGCAATCTTTGTTTAAAGTGCCAAGTGGTCCTTCAGTTCCTATTCAAATAGATGCCAAACCCACTTCTAATTATAACTGCTTGTGAGTCACTTGCACCATAACAAACATAAGCAGTCATGTGAAAAAAATGGTTAGTAACCTTTTTTGTAACTGTTATTTGAGATGTTGCAAATGTCAGTTGTACAACCTACCCTTTTTTCCCTGCCTTTCAGTAGGATGGAACTGAAAAGGTTAAGGGGATGTCTCTGCCCTTCATGTCTGAGCACAATGTGCAAGGCAATAGAGGGCATTTGTGTCACCCTGATGGGTTCCACTCGGGGGGGAAACATTGACAAATCCACACTGCAGTGCATGGACATGCTTATGGTGGAACGGACATGTGCAACACATCTCGAACAAAAGTTAGAAGGTAAATAACAGTTTTCACTAAAAACTGTATTCTCTAGGTCTGAGTTAAGCTAGCTCACTAAAAGGGTAAACCAGATTATCTTGATAGGTGAAGGGAAGGGATGCTTATCTCACTCTGGCTAGTCTCTAGCAAATGAAATATGTTATCTGTCATGATAAACACCCATTTACTGTCCGAGTCCGTGCTAATCAATAGATTACAGGGGTTGGAGGAAAATTAACAGCGGGAATTTTACCATACACAGGATAATGAACTTTTGAAACTATCTCTGGGATGCAGATGAACCTTCAGTTGTTCTTTCAGTCTGTGAGGAAAAGCAGCCAGTTGGCTTGCTTTTATGAGAAGGGGTCATGATAATGGTGACCAGTTACTCAACACAATTAATATTAAATAACGGGGTAAGGTATGTAAGCCGCTTTAGGCAAGTAACATGTTAAAGAGTATTTATGATAGGTTGGATATATTCAAATTGGCAGGGCCTGCTGAAATTCATCCCAGAGGACACAGAGAACTAGCTAGCGCAATTAGCAATCACCTTCGAGAACTCCTTGCTGTCAGGTCAGGTCCCAGAAGACTAGCAGGGCAAACAATACTTATCTTTGTGAAGGGGAACAAACAGGACCCGAGGAATGATGACCGTTCCACCTAACTTTGATACACTGAAAGAATTTATTTGGCAATCAGTTTGTAAGCACTAGACGGATAGGAGGGCTATAAGTACTATCCAGCATGGATTTGTCAAGAACAAATCATGCCAAGCCTAATAGCTTTCACATTATGGGGCGCATTCTAGACCCATAAGGGTTTGTCATCACTTTCCATAATCCTGGGTGCTACTATTAAGCAGACGAATATGTAGTCCCCTGTGTTCATGTCTCTTGTGCAGCCCTGGTTCAGCACCTGTATACAACAAAGAGTTGCACTGTAGTCACTCACCTATAATGTAATGTAGGAGTGACCCCAAAAGACCGCTTCAGTCCTGAATTTCCCTGAAACCATCTACCAACTTGTTGGAATTCACACTGTTTTAATCAAAATACTGGACTGGCTTATAGTTAAAAAAAAAAAAAAAAAAACCAAGTTTATTAAACAGTAGTAATACTTTAAGTCAGTGATTGGGGCACATGAGTGGCCCTAATTCATCTCGGTGTGCTGCAAGATTGTTGTAATCAAGAGTGTCTTTTGGGATTGGGGTAGTTTTGCTAACTGCATATCTAGAACTTGCGGTTTGTGCCAGTTGAACCATAGCAGCATTTTGGATGTAGAGGGCGTTCATGGCTCTCAATCAGTGTTGTGTGCAATCAGCACATGTGCCCTTGCATTACATGTGTGTCATAATAGTAATACTGGTAGGATAAAAAAACCATGTGGACTGAAACCAGCAGAATCTAGCAATTCTGAGTGTGGACAAAATGTCTTGCAGGCCACACACACAGCTCCAGTGATCTGCAAGTTGCCCACCATCGCTTTAAGTGATACCTAGATTCCTTTTATTATGTAAGAAAGAGTTACAAACAGGCAAAAAATAGCATTACACTTGTAAGACAAGCTAATTTCAGATAGTTACTATCTTTCTTTTAGGACATGTCTCATTTATAGCTGATTTCCATACATTTCAACTCCCTTGGTTGAAGGATGAATCTTTCTGCAATTATGAGAGCTCTGGCCTTATTAGTCCTTCTAACTGATGGATATTTTACGGGTTTTCTGCTAGCCTCTTATAATGAAGTAAACTTTTGAAAAACATATTGTAGTTAATTGACCTTGCTTCAAGAGGCAGGAAAGCTTCCTGGGGATGCAGTTTCCATGTTCTGTCATGATTATGGTCATCTTTCCCCACTTGCTCTCCTGATGTAAATATACTTTCATTGTCTCTGCCTGTTGAGCAGGTTTGGCATGTGTAAAGTGCCACTAGCCAATCCTGCTTTATTCTTATTCAAGACCTGCAGAGACCTGTTTAATTGGCTCAAATAGAATAGAGACTTCAAAATAAGAGATCCATAACTCTCTATACAATATTAATACATATATTTCAGTGATATTAATTATCAGTGTATTTTCCAGTAATACGCTATATTACACCAATGAATTCAGATACATGTAAGCCAGCCAAACTTCATGACTAGATATCAAGAAATCATATGCTCTTGGTCTTGGGATGCTTTAGAGTTGCACTGTCCTAGTGGATAGTGTGGAGGTAAGTTGTAGGTGTGATGTATCTTGGTTTTTATTAAGGATTTTGGCATAGTTTTGCATGAAATTCTCTACATATATTAGAGACATTTTTAAAGAAAGCTTTACCTTTTAGGTTTGTGATGGGGTTAATGACCCTGAAGACACATGCCCAAAATCCTTCCTTCCTTTCATCAGAGGAGTCAAACTTGGTTTAAGATGGACTACCGTGTTCCTGAAATAGTTGCTGGACCTTGGCGGAAAATGTGGGTGGTTCTTCTGTAGCCTCGCTTCGTGAAGGAAAACGGACACTAGGTCTATGCAGTTACTTTGGCAACATGGGTCTCAGCTTGCACTTTGCTGTCACTGGACTTCACTTGGTGGGAATATCTGTAACCCTTTCATTAACTTCTGCTCTAGCACAGCATGAATGCACTACTTCTGTTGTTTAGGAAGCCTACAAGAAGGAGGGGACAGCATGTGGCCTAATGAAAAACAGAGTACAAGATATTTTTAAGTCTCAAAATATTAAGCCTCCTGCTCAAATTAGCAGTCTTAACATTCACAAGGATAGAAATAACTCACCTTAAATAACCTGGTTTGTATCTGTGAGGCATTGAGTTACCATTGCTATTTATGGCTCTTCCATTGGTAGCAGCACCTTGTCAAGTGACATCTGACACTGGTAATACAGGAGTGTTGAAGCTTGAGAATAATCTTTCATCTTGCTTTACAACAGGTGCCTTAATTTTTAACTCTTTTTTTAGTCTTCTGTGGCCAGGCTGTTGCAATGCTCACATGCCACTTCTAATATAAACATCGTAAGTAAAAAGGGTGTTCATAAAGTAGTTGTGTGAACACTCTGAATTATATATTTTAAAGTAAAAATCTGGAGAAATGGGAATCTTGTTTGTTAGGGAGGAGTAGAAATCTGGAGCATCTGAATTGACATGCAGTGATACTCTGCATAAGTAGGTTTCTAATCTAAACTTGGTGGAGAAAACTTAACTAAGTATGTAGAAGACTTTTAGGTGGGAGAAAACAGTAGTTGTGATTTGTCACATTAACTAATAACTTCATCTTCCCTCACCTTGTCTTCAAGGCATGCAGGAATCTGAAGTGCACCTCTTTTTCTGTTTGATTTAGTGCCAATATCAGAAAACCATTTTTTAAAACCTCTATAGTCTATTATTGGAACCAGAGTAAGTTTAATTTTTGGACTAAAGTAAATTCAAATATTTAAAATAATGAAGATGAGAAATTGGAGACTGTTTACCTTGGGTATATGCTTACAATTAAGGAAAGCAGACAATGTCTTTTAGACTACCTCTTTAATCAATGAATAAGTATAGCTTATGACTAACAACGTGTATATAGTTCTAGAACAAGTTAGTTATTTTTCTATTGGAAATAAAGTGCAAATCTGGGGCTTTCTCCTTCTGTACCAAGTATTACCATTATCAAAATTTATGGACTAGACATCTTGATTTTTTTTTAAAGGGTGTGGTTATTCAACTAAGAACAAGAAGTTTTCATGTTGGATGCTACTGTAGCATCAGGCTAACTATAGTAAGGAAACTGGAGATTTCAGTATCTGAAACATAAGCAGTCAATCTCTCTATGTATAATAGTGGCATAATTAGTCACAGCTCACTGAGATTAAATCCTTTGTTTTTAGAAGCACAAAATAGAGTAGAGGCTAGTCTTGTTGCTCATGAGTGTGGATATTTAAGCATTTGAGTACCTAGATGCATTTCAGAGTAATTGTTACTGTTCATGAAGAGATAGCGTAGTGGTATTGGTGCATGGCCTTGCACCTCCACTCCCATTCAGCTCTGCCCCAGTCTGTCCTCTAACTCTTCTGAACCACGGTCACCTGTGACTAGTTGCCCTATGTGGTCCACTGTCTGATCCCTGCATCCCTATGCCTCCTTAACTGGCCTTTTGGGCAGGATGTGGTGAGGAATCCAGCCTCTCATCATCCCTGTTGTCCGTTGATTGCGATATCTGTTGAGCTGGTTGCCTCTGTTCTGGTGCCATAGCATCCCCTGGTGGGCAAAAGGCTAAACTGTAGTGCCTCTCCAGCAGAACGTATTTTCTGTAGAGAAAAAAAAATCTGTCAAGGATATGAATTTTGTGTGAGTGCAGCAGTGTGGAATTTCCCAGCAGTAAAGACAAATGTTGAAGGTGGTGTGCATGGAGAAAGGAGGAAGAAAGAGGATACATTTCCCATGGCTGTAAGATGTACAGGGCACCGTGCTGTGTGAACTTGGAAAGTCATTTCAGAGGGCTTTGTCACTGTTAGACCACATTCAGCAGACAGCAATTAAAGATAATGGTCATGGAACATTATGGAAATGTCCCCAAAGAAAAGTGCTTGTTACTTTGTAACCAGAAGACTTCTGTTCTGTAATAGGAAAACAATGTCTCTTGTTACAACTACAGAATGATGGGTGTCAATTCAATAGAACAGGAAATAGTTTTTATGTATGCTTTTTTTTTTTTTTAAGGCGAACTTCATTGCTCCCCCTTTAGAACTGGCACATGGCTTTTAAGACCTATTTTCTGTACATTTGTATTAAATACTGAGATTTTTTTCCTCCTTCACATAATCTCATTAGGCCAGTGTTTAAGACAGGATCTTTTGAAAAGGTACCCTGTTGTCAAAGTGTCTAAACTGCGATTTCAATTTTGAAATGGTGCTTGTTTGAAACAGCGCCATGACACAATTATGCAAATGAAGTGCAGGATATTTAAATCCCCATTTCATTTGCACTTTTGAAGTGCTTCATTTATATCCCTCTGCTGACAGGGGGGTGTAGTTTAGATGTAGCGGGGACCAAATAAAAAAGGCCCCATAGCCTCAAGATTTTCATATGAGGTCTTTTTTTGTTGGTATCATAGCGTGCTATGGCATGTCTGCCTACTGGTTAGACACTTGTGGAACTTTTGCCTTCAATGTTCATGTTGGAAAAAGTAGATCTCTCCAAAACTGAAACTGGATGAACTTCAGACCTAAGATATTTTGACATATTGGGGGCAATCTTGTCATATGAAAATTAAGTTCCTTAAACTGCTTAATTTAGTGCTGCCAGATGAATGGTCATGAAGATGGAAATCCCCTAGTTATGTGCAGGACAGGTATACTATGCTATAGGGCGGCTGGCCCCTGTAACCAAAGCTGGTCCAGCTTCCCTAAGCCAGAATAGGGGCTCACATTTGGCCTATTAAGAGGGCGAGGCAACACATGGAGGCTATGAAAGGTCATAGGGAGACCCATTGCGTGAGACTCTACCAGGAAACTGGGGGAGATCTTTGGGGAAAGTTGCAGAGAAGTGGAAAGATCTCAGTCCTCCCTGAGAGAGAGCAATTGGCTAGGAGACTGTGTGGGACATGAGAGAAGGCTCAAGGCAGGAGAGCAGCAAGAGAGGTCTGCTGGCTAGCATCCTCAAACCAGATAAGCAGGGCTGAAGGTAGCTGAAGGCTAAGGAGAAACAAAAGAGAATTGCCTGCAGGCTCTGGGCCAGTCAGGGACCTGAGAGGATTGATGGCAGGGATCAGTTGAACTTCCTGAGGCTGGAGAGCTGGACTCAGAGGAAACATGAGGGGGCCAGAGAGAGTGAGGGATGCTTCCAACAGAGAAGGCTGTGGAGATTTCTCTGGAAAGTGCAGTGTTACTCTTCAGTTGGAAAACCTAGGGTGGTAGTTTGAGTACAAGAACAGGAGAGGGCTGCAGTAGAGAGCTGGGGTCCAGTAAGAGACATCAGAGCTATATGTTGCGTCTATTGTTTGGACTAGGCTGCGGGACATCTGGATTATAGTTTGGGCACTTTTTGTAATAAATAAACTACATAAGGGCTGTTTGCACACATGGTTTTTGGACAAATGCCGGGGTGTCTAAAGAAGAGAAACTGAGGTAGATGTGCCCATCATTCTTTGACCGGCTGCAGGGAGCATTCCAGGTGAGGCATTTTGATGCAGCACACAGAGTGGAATTACAAGTTTTTCCTTCTCTATTCGTCTTCAAATGTGCTGCAAGTTACTTGGATGTATGGGCAACAGATATAAGAAACAAGGAGAAGCAATGCTTTCCCTGGGTCTTCTGAAGTGAGAAGTTGAGCACTACCCCTATTCTGACCTTTCCTACAGGCTCCCACAGTAGACTGTTTCAACATGGGGAGTCTCTCCCTCCCCTTCCCAGTGGATCTATTATCTTAAAAGTGAAAAGCCTTTTAGCTTATCAGACTTATTAATATAACATTGAACCTGTGAAAGAGCCATTAAGTGGTAATGAAGCCATTTTACAGGCATATACCAACCTGGATCTATATATGATCAGTTTCTGAATTTACTGACAGAAATAGTTGTGGGTTACTGTAATATGTCTTCAAGGCCTTAGTTTTAAATTTGCTTTAACTATTTCATTTTTTTGTTGCTGAAGATTATAAAATCGTACCGCTAAAAATCCTTCTATAGATTTTAGATGAACAATCTGAGTATTCAACTTTAGCCTTAAATGCTTGAATCATCATCCTTTTTTAAATGAATTCTTCAAAAGACCACTCATATCTAAAATACACATTTAAGTTTAATAACTGATTCCAAAGTCTTCCTGTTCTCTGTACATTCCTGCTGTCACTTCACCCCTCTGTTGAAGAACCCTTAAAGGGACAACATTCCTTTTCTTCCAGATAGCTGGACAAATGAGTTTCCCTTTCTTTATTTCAGATAAACCAGTTTTAAGAGAACCCTCCATCAAAATCAGTAGCTTTGAGATATAAAGTCCTTCGTTATGCCTAAAATCTTTGGAAACATTTTTAACATGAACATATGATGAAATTTCATAAATGTCTATTGTTGCAGAGATCACACAATAAATGTTCCCTTTTTCTAAAAGCAATGGACTTTGTTATGAACACACCAAAGTAGGGATGTAAACGTGTAGTTGACTACACAATTAACCAGTAAGCCTGGGCTTATCGGTTAAATGCTGTTACTACATCTCCGCCCATCCCCCCGTTGCTGTCTCTGTATCAAAGCCAGAGGTGGGGGGAGCCTGGAGATGGCACTCCATGAGGAATTGGCTTTTAAGCTGGCTACCCACGAGCACCAGATCTGGTGAAACTGCATGCCTCTTCCCTCCCCCCCAGTGCTGCTGCCTCTCTATCACAGGCAGCAGCACAGGTAGGTGGCAGATGGGAGCTGATATACATGGGGAGCTGTTTTTTTAAGCTGGCTTTCCATGCAACCACCTGCTCCCACAGGCGGGGTAGGGGAGGCTGCTGCAGAGCAGCCTCTGTCCATGGTGGGCCAGGGTTTGCAGCGGACAGAGGCTGCTCTGTGGGATGCAGGGTATAGCCTCTGTCCACAGGAAGCTTGGAGCCCCTGCAGACAGGCTGCTGCCACCCTGAACTACTACCTCTGTATCAGAGGTAGCAGAACGGGGCAGCAGGAAGGAACTGGTCTGTGTGAGGAGCCAGTTTTTAAACCTATAATATGACAAGGTACAATGTGAGTCCAATAGCAGTAGTTACAATAACTCAACACTACCTAAATGTGCTAACGTGAGTTAAATAGCTAATGGTTTTAAAGGATCTTAAGAAAATTATCAACAGTGTTTGATTGTAGGAATATTTTGGCGTTGTTCTATGGCTCAGTTATGTCTTTGATCCACCCAGGAAGCTGGGGGAGTGATTTAAGAAAGTTTTGGTGCATGACAACTTATGACTATTTTAGCTTCTTGACCATAGCAGTACTTGTAGAAAGGCACAAGAGAAGGGGCACTACTCTGGAGGAAAGACTGTAGTTCCTTGCAAGCCCTTAGTACTTACATAAGGTCTCTCTCTGAAATAGTTTCGCAGCCCAGATGAGCTTGATACAAATGTCAGAACTTGTGGAGGTATGGTTAAATTGAATGGACAAATCCTTTGAGGCTTATTATTTGCAAATCCATTAACTAAATGTTGGCCATGTTGGAAAATTTGCTTCCCAGTAAATTAGTGCTTGGCATACTAGCTTAAATTCTGTTCAGATGTCTTAGGAGAATTAAGGCTGGCTTGTTGAACTTTTTCCAGCTTGCACTTTATTTGGGACTGAATTCAGTCTTGACCAGTAATCTTTTTTTTTTTTCAGTAGTTCACTTCTAATTGATTGTAATGCAGCAAGTGGAGGAAAAAGTGTGAACATATATTAATATGCAATATCCAGTATAGTCCTAAATTTCTTAAAATCTAATGTTTTTGTATCTTTGGTACAGAGGTTTAATTTAAATATGGAAATTTAACATCTGCTGCTGATTAGCTGTTCCATAGAATTGTTCAGCCATTCTAGAAGCTGGGACCAGAAGGACCCTTGAAAGGCCATCCAGTCTAGTTCCCTGTACTTATGGCTGGACGAAGCATTATCTAACCATCCCCAAGAGGAGTTTATCTAATCTGCTCTTCAATCTCCAGTGATGAAGCTTCCACACTAAACCCTATGCTTTTCTCCACACTATTATTCATTCAGTCACTCTCTCCTTAGCGCCCTCATGTGCATACATGCATTTATCTAGACTATAATTTTCCTCATTTGGGAGGCACTGAAAGTATTGTATAGCATGTTCATTAAGGCAGATTGTAGAATATTTTCACTTTTTTTTTTTCCCCTCTAAGACAGTGAAGTTTTGCGTTAATTGCTAGGGGTTGTTTCTCCTAACGGTATGGCAGATACTTCCCCACAATGTCCATGTGAATTCTGGAGCACATGCTAGGGCATGAAGATGTCATCCGTTTCCATACTCATTCAGGCTATGTCTACGCTGCAGGCTTCTTGCTCAAGAAGCTTTTTGTGCAAGAGTTTTTGTGCAAAAACTTCTTGCGCAAGAGCACATCCACACCTCAAAGCGCATCTCACAAGTGATATGCTTTTGCGCAAGAGAACATCCCCACTGCATGGATGCTCTTGCGCAAGAAAGCTGTGATTGCCATTCACAGAGCACTTGTGCTTTTTCCTCTGGAGTGTCCACACTTGCCTTTTGCGCAATAGCTGTAGCGCAAAAGGGAGTTATGCCTCATAGAAGGAGGTTTACCTACACCGGCAAAAGCCCTCTCTTCTGCCGTTGTACTGCTTATTTACTTGTGCAAAAGTGTGTTTGAGGTGTAGATGCTCTGTAGGTTTTTGCCCCAAAATGGCTATTTTTGCACAAAAACCTTGCAGTGTAGACATAGCCTCAGTGACCTCAGAACTCCTTACGCTGTCTTTATCCAGTTGAAGAGTGACAAATTGTCCCACTGTTGTGGCCTAGCAGTTCCCTGGACCACAAGTCGTACTCTCATCACAATGGAAGATGCACTTCTATAGAAGAAAACAACTTGTTTTCCTCCATAACTTTTAAAAATCTCATAAATATCTTCTATTGATAACAGAACTCTGTGTACACAATCAGACCTTCCTTGTGTCAATATAACTGATGGATTCTAATTCCAGGTTGACAACAGTAAAGTTGATCTTTCCTCCTCCCCTACTTTAAACAGAGGTGTATGTGTGTGTGTGTTGTTTTTATGGCTTAAGAGCAAATATTGGATTTTTACCCATTTGAGCAAACTACATGATTTCATACCATTAACTTTCATTTAAAAACTCCATTGAAAATGTATTCCATATCTAGACAACACTTCCTCCCATGTTATATATCCTTTTGTATGAACAGGACTGAATCTTTCAGACTGGTTTAATGCAGTTGTCAGTTATCAATGTAGGTGTGGTAAATACCCAGTGTAGTAAACTTTTTTTTCCCCCCCAGAAAACCATTCTGGACCAATAATGGCTAGAATCAGTTTCAGTGCTAACTGTTACAGGTCTGGAGCGGATTTTTGAAGTAGGTGTAGTTCAACATAAAATCATAGCCTGTCATGCACTCCTCATGTCCTTTTCTGTGGTAGACACATAGACTATTGAACATGGGCATAGTATAGCAAGGTAGGAGAGTACCAGACAGGCTTGTGCTTATAGTATTTTTTTAAACATCTTAATTACCTAAATAGGCAAGTAATTGTTTGACACTAGTTACGCTCTCCAGATCCAAATCTGGGCACACTCTAAGTGCTTGTAAAACATAGTTTGTAAAGACTATCCTCCAAGTTTTATGTCCGACAGGAGGCAGTCTCCAACATTTTCACTAATTTCTTCTCTACTAATATTACCAACAGCAATATCATTGATGGAAGTGCTACTGTAGACAAAATATTGGCCTCTGTCATCTTACCATTGTATCGTCTAATCCTGCTTGTTGGAGGACTTCAGATGATAGTGAAACAAATTTTTGTGATTATTGGTGGAGCAAAACCAATGATAGCAAGAGATGGAAGTTGGAAAAGAGAATCTACTGCAGGGGTGGCCAACCTGCTGCTCACAAAGAAAAAAACTGCAGTTCCTCATGGAATCAGGACAGAACCTGGAACCGCTCAGGTCAGTCGCTTTCATGGCTGGGCCGCTGTGAGCTGCATGCGTGTTCATGGCCTGTGCCATTCTGCTCGTGGCACCCAGAGCACTGCATCATATCCTGCACATGGAGGCTGGGTCGCACACAGCGTCCTAGCCTACATGTGCTAGCAGCCAGCTGCTGAGCGCAGGCAGTGGCGAGGGCTCCGGATGTGGCAGCGGCGGCGCCAGTGGCGGCTTCGGTACCTGGGCATAAGGTTAGTGGGGGAGGGGGATTGGGTTAGAGTGGGGAGGGGAGCTGGCTGGCTCTGGGGGGGAGGAGTGGAGGGAGCTCTTCCCACTTTATCCACTGCTGTTTTAGCTCTTAGTCTCTAACGGGTTGGCCACCCCTACCCTATTGCAATCTTCCAGGAAGCCAAGGCCATCCCATCCTAGGGTAGAGGAGACTCAGCCTATCAAGAATTATTAATAACAGGAGGTCTGAAAAGAGCACTAAATCTTTAGATTAGACACTTTTCAAGTTCCAAAGATTTGACTTATGAACATCTGTGCAGACAAACAAAAGCTCGCTTGCAGCCCAGGGGGATGAAGGATGACCATATTTTTATGAGAAATGTGATTTTCAGAATCTTCAGCAACACAATGGAATATTTTTAAAGCTAATTTTAAACTAAGGTCCTATAAACTAACACAGTAAATTCAGAAACTGACAGTGTATACTTGGGTTTGGCAAATTGCTTCAATACTGCTTGAATGGCTCTTCTGCAACTTCAGTGTTCTGCTAATAGATCTGGCAGGCTTTTTCTCTTTTAGGTTAACTAGATCCTCTGTGAATGAGAGCCACAGAATAGGGATAGGAAGAGGTGGGTGGGTGGATATTAAAACGCAGCGTTGCCCAGATTTTCAGATGCCCTTTGCATATGGGTAAGGATGGCTCTGGCCCAAGTGGAGAAGGCAAGAGGCATGGGTGGTGGTGAACAGTGTAAGTGCTGGCTGGAGGTGCATGAGGTGGTCGTACGGCCAGTTGCTGGAGAGAAGCAGTCCTTTGAAAGGGAAACTGCTGCTTCTCGCCAGCTGCCGGCTACACACCTGGCCGCTGCTCCTCCAGAGTTGTCCAGGCCACTCGCTGCCCCGGTGAGCATGGGGAGGTGCAGTTGGGGAATAAGGCTGGCCACAGGGCCAGCGCAGAGCCTTCAGAGACTGGTGGTGATGGCCGGGAGATGCGTGGAAGGCCCCCCTTCAGAATCTCTAGCTACATCTTCATCCTGCTCTAATTAAACATGCTTTTCCTCAAGCATGAACATTCAAGTTTAAATAAAATCTATTTCTATTATTTCTTCATTGCAAATGTACAGAATTTCAGCTATATTATGGATTAGAATAGGCTTTTGTGGACTAGCTTGGTAACCTAAGTCTCCTTTATGTAACATTGTTTCTATGGGAAAATGCATTTCAAGATCCGAACAACCCACTTATAGACTTTGAAACACAACCCATTTGTAAGTTGGGGGACTTCTTGTATTTTTCATCCAATTATTGCCATTAGTGTTGGTAAGAGACTCCATTACAAGATTGAAACTAGGAATGTAAGTGACTAGTTGAGTCAGTACTCAAAGTCGCTCCGTCATCCCTCTCCCTCCCCCCCTGCACTGCCTCTATCGGACAGCAAGTGGGGAGAGCAGCACCATCTCCATGGGGGGAGGGGATCAGGGGAGGCAGAGGCGCAGTGGAAGGACTGGGTGCCAAGCTGGTAGTGAGCTGTCCCAGCTCATGCCTGGTCTCCTGATGTGTGTCTGCTTTTTAAATGAAGTAAGAGCCAGGCAGTTCTTTTTAGATTTAAAAGGCAGAGCAGCAGCAGGAACTAACTCTGCTGCAGCTTTGCCGTTCTCCCCCTTTGATTCATGACGTAGCTGATTAAATGCAATTTAACATTCTTAATTGACACTGGTGAAGGAGGACTGTTTCCTGAATGTCTTGAATATTTGGGTAGTTGAGTAATGTAAACTTTTAGCCCAGAGGGCTGAAATTTTTTTTTAAAGTTGAATGAAATTTGGATGATAGATATAAATAACTGCCACAATAGGGTCTTCATTTGAATACTTCTTACCCCTATTTTGTGTTTCATTCTAATGGAATTATTGAGAAACAGTCTAAGGAATGATGCTTCCCATATTAACAGTGCACTTAGTTCATAAGGTTTCTTATGTCAACAAAATGGAAAGGCTGATGAAAGTTGCATGGCAGCATATTATCGTGTCTATAAATGCTTTATTCTATGAAGCTTCTAAATGGACTCCAGAAATTGCTGGGAGAGGTGAATACAAACTGCATTATCCAGAGTTGGTTTCTAGTGTTGACAGTGCATTGAAATGAAGGTGGTATGCAAATGCTAGAGGAATTAATATTTTAATACTGCCTGGAAAATAGAACTTGAGACAGTGAAGTATTTAATGTACAGTAATTCCTCATTTAACACTATAGAAACGTTTCAAAAAATGATTGTGTTAAGTGAAAACGTGTTATGCGGGGTCAATTTTCTCATTGAAAATAATGGAAAAGGTGGGGGTTGTGTTTCAAGCGGTGGTGTCTGTTGGGACCGGGACATAAGGTTGGCGAAAAAGGGGACTAGGTTACAGCAGGAAGGGAAGGTGTTTGTTTGGCTCTGGGGAAGGGAAAGGCAGGAGAGGGAAGGGGGATTGGGTTAGGAGTATGCCCCTGTTACGGGTCTGCCAGAACCTGCACTGCATCCGGTGAGGGGGGTGGGTCACCGGGGAACGGTGTGGCAAGCAGCAAACTCTCTGCCGCTTTGCAGGGAGGCAGGGGAAGCCCCGCGCAGTTGCCAGCGATGGGCCAGCTGGGGAAACCCAGCCACTGGCCTGCAAGCGGGGGTGGAGGAGAGGGGGCCAAGGTGTCTGGCCAGGGGGAGTCAGCGGGGAAGGGTGCAGCAAGCAGCGAACCTCTGCTGCTTTGCAGGGAGGTGGGGGAACCCCGCACAGCCACCAGCAATGGGCCAGCTGAGGAAATCATGTTATTCTGAGGATGGTTGTGTAATTAAAAAAAGTTTCCCTAAAAAAAAAAAAAAACAAACAAACAAACCATGCTATCGCAAAAACGTGTTAAGCGGGCACGTGTTAAATGAGGAATTACTGTACTAAAGTGCTCTATTTTAAAATAGGGTTGCTCCAGACTAGCAGGCAGCATAGGTGTTTGAAATGTTCCTCAGTGTATTTCAAGGTTTGAATATTCAAACTTATGCTTAAACATTTAAGTCCCTCCTTTACGTCACTTCCACCAACAGCAGAAAATCCACACCCTATAGAAGGAGATAGTGGGTTCGTCTAGACTATACCTCTCTGTCGACAGAGAGATGTAGATGAGGCACGTCGAAAT